>CM073441.1:22990000-23347500 GCA_037074515.1 Mimosa bimucronata
AACTTCAAACGAGTCAAAAATCCTAGGACTGGGTCGCATTGAATCATAATTGAAAGACTGAGTTATAAATAAATTAAAAATTAGAGCATAAATATATTTAATTTTCTTAAATCTATATAATTTTCTTTTCGCACGGATTTGATCTATTTATTAAATTGTTTTATGCTTTGTATATATATATATATATATTTGATTCCCTTTTTTCCTAATTAAAAAATCAAAGGACAAAAATTGATTGTTAATGGTCTTCGTCCATATTAAAGTCTTCCATCTTTTGAGTTTGTGTGGTGAAAATGGACATGAAATTGCTAAATGTGACATGAATAACACAACAAAGCGGTCTTGTATACGACACTCCAAAATAGAACTCATTAATTAAAGACGCGTGAGATGGGAACACATTAGGGTCAAAGTCTTCGGAGAAAACCCAAATTATGGCATTGTACATGAACATAACGCGTGAGACGAGCACAATTGAATAAAAATTATATATATGTCATGATGGTTTATGGAGGAATAGTGTAAGCTCACGGTCATTATGGAATCTAGTGATCTTTCAAATAACCAGCAAGAAGGGGACACCCCTATCAATGGCTCATTTCAATCGTTTGATCAACTCAGGTGTGTACAAATGGTCTTGTTTGTTTCTGGAATCCACGTCTCATAATTGAAAAAGAGACGTTGAAACTTTTCAAATATTTACCATTTTGCTACCGCCTATTTTCTACATTTGATATTTAAAAAAGAGACGTGAAAAGGGGACGTAGATTCTATTTTTTGTAGTAGTGTGGTGATCATTGAGGGGAAACATATCAAAGTTTTTCTAATCACTCGGTTCCACTTAACAGTTTTGCAGATAGTCCTCATTTGACACCAAAAGTCCTTCCACCTGGGCCAGTTTTGCCAACACCATCAGGTTTATTGATGTACCATGAAGCTTTTGTTAGAGAACAGACCCATTAATGTCATGCACAAACCTATTGAGCTTGAAAAGTAGACAGTAAAAGTTTATATTACAAATACCTTAACTTCCTCTGAATTTTCTTGTTACAAGACTGCTTAACTGGATCTCAATTGTAAACTAATTAACGATGTGTTTACATATTAATAGAATACTAATACTGTAGGAATGATGAAAGAGGGGTCGGGGTTATACGAGAAGTGTGTAGGGGTTGAATAATTGTGTGTAGGAAGGTGGCCTCGGCAGAATGAAAGAATAGCTCACCAGTACTGGACAAATGAAAGAGTTGACAATTCCCATAGCTATTATAAATTCATTATTGTAATCATAGACAACGCTTGTGTAAGTCTATGAATCAAATTTATATTTATTAAATATTTAATTAATAGAAGAAGATGAGATTATAATGTATTCATGATTAATTATTTGAATGTCATGATGATTTCCCGTTCTACTTGTAATTTGTAAACTGTTTTAGGCAATAGGGCAACTGGAACCTTTGCTGGAGGATTTGGTGCTGGTGCTGGTGCTCTATCATTTACAGTCTTTGTGATTGCCCTTATTTTTTATTACCGAAAAAGGATTCCAATTGCTTACTGCTGGAAAAGGAGACTGCCAGATTATGACTTTGATGTTTCTGGTTAGTTGAATGAAAGATAAGATTATATAAATAATGATTGATGTTGTATGTGACAGCCTATATTGATTTATCAACCTTTTGCCCTTTTACTGGTAGCTGCAAAGGACATTGAAGCTCACTTTTGTCAGTTTAAAAAGTTTCCCCTGCATGAACTTCAAGCTGCAACAAACAACTTTAGTGACAAAAACTTTCTGGGTAGAGGTGGGTTTGGTAAGGTTTACAAAGGACTCCTGGCTGATGGATCTTTTGTTGCTGTGAAAAGACTTCAAGCTGAAGGCACTCAGGGCGGAGAACTGCAATTTCAAACAGAAGTGATAATGCTCAGTTCGGCTGTCCATCGTAATTTGCTCCAGCTGCGTGGTTTTTGCATGACATCAACTGAACGGTTGCTTGTATATCCTTTCATGGCTAATGGTAGTGTGGCATCATGTTTACAAGGTATCTTTATTCTTCTACCCTGGTTTTTGTATTATCAGCATTGCTTATACTTTTGCTTGAGCCCTGTAAATGTTTGGGCATAAAAGGAATTCCTTTGTTTCCTTTTCAGGTATCATTCATGTTAGTTTCATATTGAGGATTCATTTATGTGTACAGAGTTTTACCTCAATTTTCTTTTAATGTCTTAGACCGTCCTAAATCAAAACCCCCACTTGAATGGCCTATACGAAAGAAAATTGCATTGGGAGCTGCTAAGGGTCTTGCTTATTTGCATGGTGATTGCAATCCAAAGATCATTCACCGTGCTGTTAAAGCTGCAAATATATTGTTGGATGAAGAATATGAAGCAGTTGTTGGCGACTTTGGCTTGGCGAAACTAATGGATTACAAAGATACTCATGTTACCACAGCTATGCATAGGACAAATGGGTATATGGCACCAGAATATCTTTCAACTGGAAGGACTTCAGAGAAGACTGATGTCTTTGGTTATGGTGTCATGCTTCTTGAATTAATAACTGGACAGAGGGCTTTTGATCTTGCACGACGTGCATTTGGCGATAACGTCATGTTACTTGATTGGGTATTTATTTTATTTTCTCACATGTCACAACTCAGAAGCATTATGCAAGGCAATTTTTAGTAATCAAACAACTTTTGCTAATAGTAGTGCCTTTGTAGTTTCCTTAGAGGATTTTTTAAGACCAGAAAGTTATTCAGCAATGAACATAATAATATCTTTTAACAGTATTGTGTGTCGTAATTATTTATTCCATGCCACAGATTTTTGCAGAAGCATTTTAGTTACGATGATGAGTATTGTTATATCTTGTCACGTTTGATATCAATTTTATAATGTAACCAACTCCATGGTTTTAGAGTCCATCCTTGATCCTTGAAATTCATGTTATAGGCTTATTGTTGTCTGAGAATCCCCTCAATTTGAGACAATGCAACTGATATCTTTATAGAATAATTTATTGTAATTGAGTTGATATGGATTGGTAGAATTTGGTAATATAGATTATTTTCTGCCTTAATTAGTCGGAATCTAGATATATCCTTTTCCTCTTTCTATATGATTTGTCAACCTGACAATGCTTTGGATAGGTGAAAGAGCTTTGGAAAGACAAGAGACTGGAAACACTAATAGATGCTGATTTGGGAGGTGAATATAATGAAGAGGAGGTAGAACAAGTAATCCAAGTGGCCTTGCTCTGCACACAAGGCTCGGCTTCAGAGAGACCAAAGATGTTTGAGGTGGTGAAGATGCTTGAATGTGATGGATTAGCACTAAAATGGGATCAATGGCAGAAAAATGAGATTAATATGCCAAATAATCACGCCCTTCTCCCTAATGCAAATTGGTCGATAGTGGATTCTGCTTCAGATATCCCCCCAGATGAACTATCCGGTCCGAGGTGATATTCACAACCTCAATTAATACTTCTCAACATCTACATAATCCTTTCATTACTATAGAAGATAGGTTAAACCATTTGAAAGTGATAATATATTCAAAAATGTTGGTGCATATGATTTTCAATGTAGCTTGTTTTTCTTAATTTTGGATTGTGTTGTTCATATAAAATCCCCCCCCCCCGCCCCCAAAAAAAATTTATTGATCATATTGTGGTTGTTGGAAGAAATTTATAATTGGGAGTCTAAGCCACAAGTGACCTTCAACTTGTGTTTTATGTATGAAAAGTGAAGGTATAGAGAATAAATGAAAGTCTATTTTGCCTTTCAAAATTCAGGTACACAGAAAAAAACAATGTAGACTTTGAGGTTTCAAAATAAAGTCAGTGATCTTCAATATATTCCCTTGAAATAAGCTTGTCAGGATGTTGCTAAATGGGTTTGTCAATCCATGTGCAATGTGGCAATTTGGTTACAGGAGAAAAAAGATTTCTAACTAAACACAAAATTTTGATTCATTTGAAATATTAGTGTTTGAATAGACACTGTGTAACAGGCAGGAATGCACAAGAGGGGGGGTGATTGTGCTTTTTTTTAAAAAAAATATCTCTGAGAATCAACAGAGTTTATACTGGCAGAGCCCAAACTTGGCCTACGTCCAGTTCTCCAACCTGCAGTTGGGTTCCACTAATTCCTCAAGATTAAAACAGGCTCTTGACAGCCTTTACAAGTGACAGGAAGAACTTCCCTCTTTACTGGTCACTCCCCCTTACACTTTGTAAGTTTACACCCTACTCTTAAGATCCCACTATCTTAAGAATAATTCTCACTTTGATAATGAATACAGAATAATTGTTCACTCAATTGAACAGATTGTGTTACACACTTAAAAATATGAAATCAGTAAGTGTTGAGAGTATTGAATGCAGTAGATACAGATAATCAATGTGGCAATCAATTTCTACAACTAACTTCTACACAGATGAATTTATAGTTTCTTAGAAATATATATCCGTTGACAATATGGCCGTTGAACATGTCAAGAGAGTTGAGTGATCTGGTGCAGTATTGGAGATGTATTCTGCTATGCATTTACTCCATTGTACTTGTCTTTGCTTTAGTTCATCTCTCTTCATTTATCGCTGGAAGAGGTAGGTGAGTTCCAACGGCTCTTTTGATCAGATCGAGTCCTAACGTAAACTTCCTTAAGTAGGTCTGAACAACTCTGTACTTGGAAAGCTAATAATAGGCTTGTCATTGATTTTGAATATTTCTTATCGCCACTCAGATTACAGCCTCTGATCGATTACAGAGTCTGGTGTCTAATCGATTACATACAGATTGTCCATAGATTATAGCCTGCATCACTAAGCATCAGATTAGAAAATCATGCGCCTAATCGATTACAGGGGAAGCCTGATCGATTAGGCGGGTTCAATAGATTACAAACAGATTATATTCAGATGACATGATTTCTCTAATCGATTACTAAATTTCCTATAATCGATTGATGCTCTCTAATCGATTAGGCTTAGAATATGTTCTGATCGATTAATGCTTCTCTAATCGATTGGGCACTTTTACTGGACTCTGATCGATTAGTCTAAGATCTCTTAATCGATTGGACGACTCTGATCGATTACTCCAATTTCTCCTAATCGAATGGGCTAATTTCTCTCATCGATTACAGGGGCCTCTAATCGATTGGGCGCTATCTGATCTGAACTTGGTTCATCTCTAATCGATTAAGCTTAATTTCTTTTACTTGTAATCTATCCCTGATCGATTGGGCAAGACTTAGAATTTTCTATCAGATTATTCCTAAGATATTTCTGATCTTATCATAGCCTTTCCTTATGCCTAAGTTATGTTTAGTTATCATTAAAACTTATTATTCTAACATTCTCCCCCTTTTTGATGATGACAAAACAATAGAAGAACAACAAGGAAGGAAGATACAAATATGGAGAATTCATAATTTGGATATTGTAAGTCATGCAATACAAGAGAAATATAGTTGATCAGATAATAAACAAAAAAAAGAAAGAAAGCAAGTAAATATGTAGAGTATGAGTGATGCATATGAGAGGGTTGGAGTATGGTGAAGGTTTTCTGGATTAATCAGAGTCTGTGTCATCCTTCCAGTTTGATGTGTCCAAGTCGTCGTCCCCAGATTCACTGCTAATTCTTCCTGAGTCAGTTGAAGGTTCCTCTAGGAATTCAGTCAGAGTCTCATCCACTTTCTTCTTAACAGGTACTTTCTTCTTCTTAGAGACAACTTTCTTCTTAGGAGGCGAGGGAGGAGCTTTCTGAATTAATTGGGCTAGAATCCTTTCCCCATAACTCAATTGCTTCTGCTTCTTCTTTAAAGGAGGCTTGACTGATTTTCCTTTCCCCTTAGGTGCAGCTTTCCTCTGTGTAGCTGGCTTCTGGGCAGGCTTAGGCTCTTCAATTACAATGCCTTTTGTTGCCCTGGTACTCTTCCTTGTTACTATTTTGATAGCAGGCTTAGGAGCAGTTTTCTTAATTCTTTTCCCTTTGTCAACAGATTGAACTTCTTGCCCCTCTTCTTCCTCATCAGATTTCAAAAATTCTGATGTAGTCTGAATAGGATCTACTACTTTCTTCTGAGCAGTCTTCTTAAACGTTACTTGCCTTTGGACACCCCAACTGGGAATTATAGGCTGAGGAACTTGATCTTTCTGCTTAGATTCCCTGATTGCATCCCTGACTTCCCTTTCTTTTTGGGCCTGATCAGATTGTTGAACAAATTCTTCCACTTGTTCATGCAATACTTCTGCCTGATGAAGGCAGTGAGGCAATAAGTCACAGCAACAGGTTTGGGCTCCCCTTCATATAGAACCATAGCCATCTCTGAGTCTTCCTCCAGAATATTTTCAGCATTTTCTCGGGAAACATTGGTAGTGGCCTCAACTTCAGAATCTGAGGCTTCTTCTATCTCAACTTCGTCTTCAGCCATGCTTAGCTTGATGGCTTCTACAAGCTCATGAATTTCCTCAAGTGTCTGGCTCATGGTGGCTTCCTTAGGAATTTGGGGCTTCTGAGGGGTTTCAGAGGCAATAGTTGAGAGGATGATGGTAGCTTCCATAGCCTTTTCTTGAACCTGGCTGCTTTCTCTAGGGGTTGGTACACTGAATATCTTCTTCCCCTTTTTGGCATCATCAAAAGAAGGAGGGGAGGCAACGAGGGTAGCTTTCCCTTTTCTGATATAGGTTTTGGCAATTTCAGGTTTAGGGGAAGGTAGGGATGGAGAAGTAGGCTGGTGTGGAGGTGCAGGATGAGAGGCAGGTGTAAGGATGTGGATAGGAGAGGATGGAGGGTCCGGGTTGTCTGAGGAACTGGAAGAAGTTTTCTTGGAGGGAGATGAAGGTTTGGATGGTGGAGGAGTATTTTTGGGAGAGGTTTGTGTTTGGGGAAAAGGAGAAGATGGATGAGAGTGAGAAGGTGAATAATGGATGGGGGATACCTGATGAGCCTCATGCCCAGCAAAAGGTGATAGAGGAGAGCCTGGGAGGTTGACCTGATGAGATTGCCTCAGTATGTCCTCCAGCCTAGCAAATCTGTTGTGCAAGAACTTGTGCATGTTGACTACAGCATCATACCCTTCAAAGATGGTCATGGTGCTTTCCTTGACAGACTTGACCACTGAGTCATTTAGAGCAGCCACCAACCTCTTTAATAAATGATCCTCCATGGCCTGGTGCTCTAGGGACATCTCTTCCATAACTCTGGCTGAGACTCTTTCCACCAGTTGATCAATGAAGATGGCAGGAAGAGGAGTACCTGCTTCTGGTATTGGTGCTGCTGCTGGTTCAGGAACTGGTGGTGTAGGGGCAACAGGTTCCTATTCCTGAAGCTCCTGGACATGTGCATCTTGGACAGGTATTTCTCCTGGTTCAAGTCCCTCTTGAGGCTGTTCCTCTTCAATATTAATGGCAGGTTCAGTGGTTATGGAGGGAGCTTGTCCAACAAGGGTCAGGCCCATCTTTTTCAGGGTGGTCAGATCACACTTAGGTGGTTCCTTATTCTGTTCTGCTTTAAGCCAGAAAATTTGATTGTTGCAGAGAATAAAGGGAATAAGTTGAGCAAAAGGGAGAGTGGTCTTTACTGTCTTGGTCTTGTAAAACCTCAGAAATTCCTCATAGATAACTTGTCCAGGGTTGATAGGCATTTTGCTGATTAGCATGGGCAGAAGAGGGTTATCAATATTGAGGATGAGAGAGAAATTTCCTGCTTTATTTACCATACATCTAGAGTATGCATAATGAAGGATTCTGTAGGCAGAGGGCAGTTGAGCAGGCTTGAGATTTCCTTAGATTGGACTATCTGGATTGTAGATCTTTCTGAGAGCATCATCAGAGAATTTTTCTTTTTCTTGCGAGGTATTGTATTCCTCCATCCCTGGTCCATCCATATGAAGCCATTAGTTCAAAGATTTCTAATCAAAAGAGAAAGTCTTGCCTCTCACCTTGGAAGATATGGTAATCCCTGTGACTTTCCCTTCTGACTCAGTGACTTGAATCTTCATATTGGAATAGAAAGCCTTGATAACCTTTTCATTGTAGTGATTCTTGATTCCTATCCAATGCTTATAGGGCTCCAACCATTCAGACACAGGATAGCCATTTTTCTCCAGATAGGCTATATCTACATACCCACACCTTGGTTGCAGAGATCTCTTCTGAATATCTTCTAAGGCATTCTTGATACCTGAGCAAATGATGAATCAATAGGAACTTTTGTATCTCCTGAAATGAGTTCTCAGACTCTGACTGTAGAAGGACTCTTGGCTTAGGACTTGGACGCAGAACCACCGGTTTTGGCCATTTGTGGTGATGGTTCAGAGGTTGAGGGAATAGGATTTGAAGGAGGGGAAGGATGTCTGTAGGTTAATGCTGGGTCTCCTTGAGGTAATGGAACTGTGTTGAGTATGATTTGGGCTCTGTAATTCTTTGGGATGCGCATTTCGGGTGCCATGGAGAGGGTTCATATAGAGGGTTTAAGGATATGACTGATGATTCGAAAAGATGTAACTGATTTGGAGGAGTTATGTCTGATGATGATTTGAGTAATGGCTACAGTTATGATGGTTACGAAAGAATTTGATGATTCGAACGTTAGGGTTTAAGAGTAGATGAAGAGAAGAGGCTCAAAGTGAATGCAATATGGTGTGAAATGATGCTTCAGTTACATATGTCAAGTATATATGAGAGAGAAATCACAGAAAAGCATGCAACTTTCAGAGAAAGTGTACGTTACAAATGTTACCGTTGACGCCTAATCGATTACATGTGTTGTGTAATCGATTACAGGGTGTAGTCTCTGATCGATTAGATGCGTCTGATCGATTAGGGATCGTTGTGATCGATAGATCCACGCTGAGTAATCGATGCCCAATCGATTACTCCTTCCTTGTGATCAATCAGATATTTCTGATCGATTATACCTTTTCCCTAATTGATCTTTCTGTCTTCTCTAATTGATGCCTAATCGATTACAGGGCATGCTCTATAATCGATTAAGGTTGCCTGATCGATTGGACGCAGAACCTGCAAAATTTTAATTTAGTACTCCGATGCCTAAGTTAGTACTAGATCATCAAAACATGGATTAATTCAGATAAATCTTAGAGAATTAATGAATTCTATACAAACTTACAACTCATTGGGATTTACCATTCCCAATTCTCTTCTGATGAACATGAATTGTTCAGTTGCTAAGGGTTTAATGAAGATATCAGCTAACTGCAAGTGAGTTGAAATAAATTCTACTCTAACATCCTTCTTTTGCATATGGTCTCTGATGAAATGATGCCTTACATCAATGTGCTTTGTTCTTGTGTGATGCACAAGAATTTTGGCCAAGCTGATCGTGCTTGTGTTGTCACAGAGAATTGGAACTTCTGGAAACTCCATCCCCAAATCCCTTAATTGATGCTTGAGCCATAGAACTTGAGCACAACAGCTTGCAGCAGCTATATATTCTGCTTCAGTTGAAGATAGGGAGACACATGTTTGTTTCTTACTTGCCCAAGAGACTAAAGATCCCCCAAGATATGTACATTGACCACTGGTACTCTTTCTATCAGTTTTGTACCCAGCATGGTCTGAGTCTGAGTAAGCAATGAGATATTCCTCAGTTCCCTTTGGATACCACAACCCCAGCTCCTGAGTTCCTACCAGATATCTCAAGATTCTCTTAACACATATGTGATGTGTTTCCTTTGGATTAGCTTGATATCTGGCACATACCCCCACACTAAATTGAATATCTGGTCTGCTGACAGTTAGATATAAGAGAGAACCAATTATACCTCTATATGTTGATTTATTGAAGTCCTTTCCCTCTATATCAGCATCCGTTACTACTGTAGAGCCATAGGGGTATCTTCTTCCTTGGATAGATCCATTCCAAATTTCTTCAAAATCTCCTTCATATACTTGGATTGAGAAATGAAGATCCCATCCTTTCTTTGTTTAATTTGAAGACCTAGAAAGAAATTGAGTTCCCCCATCATGGACATCTCGAATTCTCCCTGCATAGTCTTAGAAAATTCCTCACAGAGAGATTCATCAGTAGTACCAAAAATAATATCATCTACATAAATCTGTACAACAAGCATGTTTTTCTTTTTATGTAAAATAAATAGAGTGGTGTCTACTTTTCCTCTTGAAAAACCTTTTTCTAATAGAAAATTACTTAATCTTTCATACCAGGCTCTTGGTGCCTGTTTGAGTCCATATAAGGCCTTTTTGAGCTTAAAGACATGATCTGGTTTAGTAGAAATTTCAAAACCAGGAGGTTGTTCAACATATACCTCCTCCATGATATAACCATTAAGAAAGGCACTCTTTACATCCATTTGATAAAGTTTAAAATTTTTGAGAGATGCAAAGGCCAATAAAAGCCTTATTGCTTCCAATCTTGCAACTGAGGCAAAAGTCTCCTCATAATCGATACCTTCTTCTTGGTTATATCCTTTAGCCACAAGTTTTGCCTTATTTCTGATCACAGATCCATATTCATCAAGTTTGTTTTTGAAAACCCATTTAGTTCCAATAATAGGATGATTTGAAGGCCTAGGAACTAAATCCCAAACTTGACTTCTTTCAAATTGATTGAGCTCTTGCAACTATCCAATCACAGTCCTTTAGAGATTCTTCAATGCAAGTAGGTTCAATTTTAGAAATAAAGGCAGAGAAGTGCATTTCATTTTGAACTTGATTTTTGGTTTTAATACCTTCATTAACACCACCAATGATTTGCTCAGGTGGATGATCCTTGTGATGTTTCCATGCTGAGGGTCCAGCTGGTACATCATGAAGATCATCCTCTTGTCCCTCCTTATGGGATTCATTTGGTGGAGGTAATGATTGTGTAGAGATTTTAGGCCTCTTTTGAAAAATATATTCATCTTCTACTGAGATATCTTGTTCAGAATCAGTTTCATCAAAGACTACATGAATTGACTCTTCAACAGTAGAGGTTCTTTTATTGAAAACTCTATAAGCCTTACTTCTACAAGAATAGCCAATGAAAATTCCAGAATCAGATTTAGGATCGAGTTTACCTAGGTTTACCTTCCCATTGTTGTGGATGAAGCATTTGGAACTAAAAACCATAAGATGACTTACATTTGGCTTTCTTCCTTTGTAAAGCTCATATGGAGTCTTGCCCATTCCCTTTCGAATGTAGGCTCTGTTTGAAATGTAACATACAATATTCATTGCATCTGCCCAGAACACTTGAGATACTTCTTTTCCATTTAGCATAGTTCTGGCCATCTCAGTGAGTACTCTGTTTTTCCTTTCAACCACTCCATTCTGTTGAGGAGTTCTAGGGGCTGAGAAATTATGATTGATGCCATTTTCTTTGCACAGCTGTAGAAAGTCTTGGTTTTCAAATTCTCCTCCATGATCTGTCCTGATTGAGATGATTTTCTTGTCTTTTTTCATTCTGCACTTTCTTAGCAAACAAATAAAAAGCATCAAAAGTTTCATCCTTGGAGGAAAGAAACATAGTCCAGGTAAACCTAGAATAGTCATCCACAATCACAAGAGTGTACAGACTTCTTCCTAGACTCTTCACTCTTGCTGGTCCAACCAAGTCCATATGAACTAGTTCCAGGGGTCTAGTTGTGTTAACTTCCTTCTTAGGTTTGAAAGAGGACTTTGTTTGTTTCCCCTTTTGACATGCTTCACACACCAAATCAGATTTAACTTTCATATTTGGTATCCCAATAACTAAATCCCTTTTGATTAGCTTTTCTAGTTGAGACATATTAACATGAGCTAATCTTTTATGCCATAGCCAACAGTTATCAGAATTGCTTATAAGGCATTTTTTAGAAAGTTGCTTATTTAAATCTACTACATATAGATTCCCATTCCTGTTAGCTTTTAATCTATATTTCATATTCGATTTGTCTATAGCTAACTCTTTCTTATCTACTATGAGGCATTCATTTGAGTAAAAAATTACCCAGTTACCTCTGTCAGTACTTTGACTGACACTTAGCAAGTTGTGGCAGGGACCTTCCATAAGATAGATATCTTTGACTGGACCAATGTCTCCTTTCCCAGTAATTTTGCCAGACTGATTTCCTCCAAAGCTAACTTTGGCATCATCCTTTAAAATCAGGTTGTCCAGTTTCTCTTTGTCTCCTGTCATGTGTTTTGAGCATCCACTATCTATATACCATTTAGTATTGTTGTATGCTATGAGGCATACCTGCACAGACTAAACAGGTTTAGGTACCCAGATTTTCTTGGGTCCTTTGGGACTAGTTTGCTGCCTTTGATCCAAGTGGATTTTAGGCTCATGTGTCCCTTTAGGGACCCACTTGTATGATTTTGATAATCCATATTTCTTAGGATAGCATGTTGATTCAGAATGGCCTTTTCTATTGCAGTAATTGCAGAAAGAAAAAGGTGATGAATAATCTGAAGCTTTTCTGAAAAACTTCCAGTATGGTTTCTCCTTTTGCACAGATTTATTTCCTTTCAAATTTTTGGGAGTTGAATCATAGCCTATCCCAGTTTTATCTCTATATGCCTTTTGATTCATTAGCATAACATCAAGTATTTCTGTGCTCTTGGTGAATTTCTTTAAAATCTCAGAAATTTTCTTATTTTCTTTTTGAAGAGTTTCACAATTTTTACAATCAGAATTTTCTTGAAAAGTCTTTTCTGAGATTTGTTTACATTTTTCACAATCAGGCTTTTCAGCTTTTTTTCAAGTTCTTTGGTTTTCTTTCTCTAAACAGATACTTCTTTTGCTAGCTTCTCAAATTCAACATGTATATCATTATAGGCGTCTTGAAGCTCTTGAAAAGATGGATCAGTAGAGTATACCTCATTGTCGGATGATTCCTCTTGAGCCACCAGACAGAGGTTGGCTGCTTCCTCAGCATCGCTAGTCTCCTCATCCGAACTGTCTCCCCATATAGATGAAACATAGACTTTCTTTCTGCCTTGAAATTTCTCCTTCTTTTTCTCCTTCTCCTTAAATCTTTGAAGACTTGGACATTCTGCTTTGAAGTATCCAGGCTTCTTGCATTCATAGCACACAGGAGCATTTTTCTGAGAGTCCTTTCTGATGTTACTTGGGCCACTTCTCTGGTATCTCCCTCTATTTCTGAAGAACTTTCTAAATTTTCTGACCATAAAGGCCATCTCATCATCATCCAGTTCCTCCTCATCTTCCTCATCCTCATCATCTTTTGTAGAGGCCGTTAGTGCAAGATTCTTTTTCTTCTTATCTCCATAGAGTTCTCTTTGCACTTTAATGGTTGTTTCATACTCAGCCAGGCTTCCAATTAATGAGGTGATGGAGCTCATGGATTCTTCTCTCATTTCTTGGATAGCAGTAGCTTTCATCTGCCATTCAGGAGTCACAATCTTTAAAATTTTGGAGACTTGTTCTGCCTCTGAGATCCTTCTTCCTAGAGCTGTAAGATTGTTGATCAAGTGAGTGAATCTGATTTCCAGCTCCCTAATTGGTTCTCGTTCTTCCATCTTGAATAAATGAAAGTCAGTAATAATTGCTCAACTCTTCTAGTCTTTACACCACTGGTCCCCTCATGAGCAACTGCTAAGGCATCCCCACATCTCTTTTGCAGTCTCTAGATGACATACTCTAAAGTATTCTTTTTGGCTTAGGGCATTCTGAAGAATCAAGACTGCTCTGCTATTGAGTTCTAGGTCTCCTTTGTCATCATCTGTTAACTCCTGAGGGAGCTTTGGCACTTGAACTCCATTTTCTGTTTTCATGGGAACAAGATTTCCTTCTTCAACTATTCTCCAGAGATCATACCCAGATGATTTGATAAACACCTTCATCTTCATCTTCCAAATTGTATAATGTTCACCATTGAATCCAGGGGCTTTGTTGATTGAGCAGCCTTCTGGGAGTACGTTATCATATCCTGCCATGATAGATCTTTTCTTCTCCTGATCGTAGAATCAGTGAAATCTAAGAAGACCAGGCTCTGATACCAAATGTAACAGGCAGGAATGCACAAGAGGGGGGGTGAATTGTGCTTTTTTTTTTTAAAAAAATATCTCTGAGAACCAACAGAGTTTATACTGGTTGAGCCCAAACTTGGCCTACGTCCAGTTCTCCAACCTGCAGTTGGGTTCCACTAATTCCTCAAGATTAAAACAGGCTCTTGACAGCCTTTACAAGTGACAGGAAGAACTTCCCTCGTTACTTGTCACTCCCCCTTACACTTTGTAAGTTTACACCCTACTCTTAAGATCCCACTATCTTAAGAGTAATTCTCACTTTGATAATGAATACAGAATAATTGTTCACTCAATTGAACAGATTGTATTACACACTTAAGAATATGAAATCAGTAAGTGTTGAGAGTATTGAATGCAGTAGATATGGATAATCAATTTCTACAACTAACTTCTACACAGATGAATTTATAGTTTCTTAGAAATATATATCCGTTGACAATATGGCCGTTGAACATGTCAAGAGAGTTGAGTGATCTGGTGCAGTATTGGAGATGTATTCTGCTATGCATTTACTCCATTGTACTTGTCTTTGCTTTAGTTCATCTCTCTTCATTTATCGCTGGAAGAGGTAGGTGAGTTCCAACGGCTCTTTTGATCAGATCGAGTCCTAACGTAAACTTCCTTAAGTAGGTCTAAACAACTCTGTACTTGGAAAGCTAATAATAGGCTTGTCATTGATTTTGAATATTTCTTATCGCCACTCAGATTACAGCCTCTGATCGATTACAGAGTCTGGTGTCTAATCGATTACATACAGATTGTCCATAGATTATAGCATGCATCACTAAGCATCAGATTAGAAAATCATGCGCCTAATCGATTACAGGGGAAGCCTGATCGATTAGGCGGGTTCAATAGATTACAAACAGATTATATTCAGATTACATGATTTCTCTAATCGATTACTAAATTTCCTATAATCGATTGATGCTCTCTAATCGATTAGGCTTAGAATATGTTCTGATCGATTAATGCTTCTCTAATCGATTGGGCACTTTTACTGGACTCTGATCGATTAGTCTAAGATCTCTTAATCGATTGGACGACTCTAATCGATTACTCCAATTTCTCCTAATCGAATGGGCTAATTTCTCTCATCGATTACAGGGGCCTTTAATCGATTGGGCGCTATCTGATCTGAACTTGATTCATCTCTAATCGATTAAGCTTAAATTCTTTTACTTGTAATCTATCCCTGATCGATTGGGCAAGACTTAGAATTTTCTATCAGATTATTCCTAAGATATTTCTGATCTTATCATAGCCTTTCCTTATGCCTAAGTTATGTTTAGTTATCATCAAAACTTATTATTCTAATACACTGAAGGGAAGAATTAACTTGATGGAGCGCATCTAAACTAATATAGATCAATCAAATATATGTTTTTGAAATTTAGTAGAATGACAAATGTGGCTCTAGCTATTATCAGTAACAGTAAGGTGAGGTTAACTAGAAAAGATTATATTTACTCTTTCTACTTATAAATATAATATTAAATTAACTTTTTTTGTCACTTTAGAGTAGTTATATTTATCTTTTTTCTCAAAATTATCATAAATTTATACTAAACTTTT
Organism: Mimosa bimucronata; assembly: GCA_037074515.1. Taxonomy (NCBI): domain Eukaryota; kingdom Viridiplantae; phylum Streptophyta; class Magnoliopsida; order Fabales; family Fabaceae; genus Mimosa; species Mimosa bimucronata. The sequence goes on from CM073441.1 coordinate 23,005,581, forward strand.
TTGAGCGAAGGGGCAAAAATACTACTCGTAAATTGTCACATGTGCTGTTGGCATCATAATAAAACATTGGGTGCAAAAATACCATTCGTATTTTAAAAATGGTGTAAACTTGTTTTTTTCCGTAAAAATAGGTTAACGGAGGTTAAAATGAATTGTGTGTCCCACAAAATTTTTCTACATAATGAGTTAACAGCAATTATAGCATTCTAACAGAAAAATAATTTTGCACTATTTTTAAATTACGAGTGGTATTTTTGCACCTGATATTTTATTATGGTGCTAGCTACACATGTAACAATTTACAAATGGTATTTTTGCATAAATGCCCAACTTTTTTTGTCACTTTAAAGTATTTATATTTATCTTTTTCCTCAAAATTATCATAATTTTATATTAACTTATGATCTAATTCTTTTTAGTAATGTAAATAAATGTATCTTATGTTAAAATTAAATGGTATATGGCTTCCTTAATCCCAAAAAAAAAGTCATATTAATATTATTTAAGACTAGAAGGAGTCATTAGCAGCTAGAGAATTTGTGGCTGGGCTTCTTTTTGGAATCCTTTTTTTAACTGAACTTTTTGGAATACTCAAAAACATTAATTCATCTGACTTTCACAGTGAATTGTCTTTCTTCCTTTTGAATTATTTTGTGATTGTTGCAAGAAATGTATAATTGGAACGGCAGTCCACAAGTGAATATCACTTATACTTTATTATACGCATTAAAGATCGAGTTATCGAAACCATATGAAAGATGTAGATTTGCTCTGAAGCAGAGCATGTGTCTCCTCTGCATTTATGGCAATAGCAATAGTATTGTAGAAAAAAGTAGCAATGGCAGGGCAAAATAATAAAATCACTAATGCACCCATCAATGGTGTAATTGACGGAATGTTGGATAATGCAAGTGATGATCATCACATAAGTACAGAGGCAGAGTCTTCATATGTTGGATTAATAGGTAATTCACATGACAAAAGTTGAACGAGCCTGCTCGTCTCATCACAAAAGAAAACAAAAGGTTTAGGCTTTTTCTTTATCATTGTTGTTCATTATTGGTATGGGGCACTTATTGGTTCTTACTTTTAATTTAATATTAAAGATAACCGTTTAGATTTACAACATCTTTTGTTAGTGTATAGAAGCTTTTACGGATGCTTTTAAAATTTAGTAACTTTTGTATTTTCTTTCAAAACACAATTTAAAAAATCCAATTGTGGATTATTCTTTTGGTTAGCAAAAATCTCGTATATCCATGTACTACCTTCAGTCCTGAATACATGAACTAGTTGAGGGCTTTGTCAAGCCACTTTTATTATATATTCATAATTCTTCCCCCAAACAATTCCACTAAAGGTACAAATTAAAAAGGGTATTTTATCAATGAGGGTAGTTTTCCATACAAATGATTGAAGATGGTATTTTACAGAAACCAGCACAAATTTATTACAAATATCTAACTTACCAAATTTCTATAATATCTATAAGTTATACAGTTATCTTCTTCCTACAGTTACAACGGAAGAGTGTGTGTGTGTGTATTAATTAAAAAAAGGTTCTAAAATAAGTGACAGAGGAAGCAAGGTAGAGTTGGCATGCCCATATTCATAGAGCATTCTGGTACATCCTCTTGTCTCCTCCCTAGTGTTTCAAGAGTTTCCTATTTTGTCCTTTCTCTACACTACTTACATCAAGCCCTTAACATGCATACTTTAATTAGCCAAGAACAACAACGAGTTCCCCAATTGCAGTGGTTTTTGATGTGCAATGACTTTGCGCTTTTGCTGTCCAAGCAGCTATAGGAAGCTTCTTTTCTCTTCAGGCAGTGAACTAACTTTGAAGGGGGATGGTTGCAATAAGAAGTTTAATTAAATTCAACAGTTGATTTTCTTGCTTTGGTAAATTAACTTACCTGAGTACAAGTTATATATTACCTGAAATGGAGCAATAAATTGTATAGTTTATTAAGTGACAAGTCTTTGCTCATTGCTTTCATATTTTCTACTTCACCATAACAAAATTCGCAAACTGTCAATTGATTCATTGCATGTCCTGTGAGAGTTTCTGCTAAATTTCAATGATATTGTGCGAATGTGGTTATTAAGTTCGATGTCTATAATGAAGTGTAAGATCATGGTTCTTTATGGATCCTAAATATCAATCTTTCAAACAATCAGCTTGGAGACATCACTGTTAGTGGCCCATTTCAATGATTCATGATTAAATCCTTAATTAATTCATCATTATATTCGTCGACTCTGGTTTTTTTTTATTTACTCATCTAAGAAGATTAATTTAATTAGCATTGCCTGTACTTGTAATTGAGCTTGGTAATTGTTTGCGCTATGATGCAAACACAAAGTAGCATGGAAAATTATAAATAGCGTTCACACAAAAATCTAACAGTAGTATGGAATATAAAGCATAAAAATCTCACTATAGCTTGTCCAAACTTATAGATTACAGAAATATTCATCTGTGCGTGGTACGATTGAGTGCTTTGTACCAAACTTTCTCTCCACATGAATGTCTTTGCGGCAAATCCTTAATGGTTCCACTTAAGGTGCCAAGCAAACATCAAGTAAAATCTCCTAGCATTTTATTGGATTATTTGCATATCTTGATAAACCAAATGCTGCATTGAGATATTATTGAATGGAATAGCTAATGACAGGTTGGAGGATAGCAACCTTGAAGACACTTGGTGCATTGATGGTCAAAATTTGGAAGATGGATTCAAGCATGCTAATGCTATTGTGACCAAATGAGCCACATCTTGTGCATCTTTTCGTGATGGCGTTGGGAGACATGGATCTAAGACATCTTTTAGCAAAATGTTTTCAGTATAGGTCTTTGACAAAGAAAATCTTAATCAAGCATGCTCTGTTACTTTAAGCAAGTTAGGAATGAAAACAGTAGCTCTTTTAATTTCCACTTGCAGTGCAACATTTTCAGAAGGCGTGCTTCTTAGAATCCCTTAAAGCAAGCAATCAATAAGGTTTAAAGCAACATCTAAACAAGTGTCATCCCTTTTACTAAGCATTAAGGAAGAATGAGAATTTCGATTGGTAAAATGGGCCGTGGTGCTCAGTCAGTTTGATGTTACTTATGTCCCACATACAACATTCAAGTTTCAAGCCTTGACAGTCTTTGTAGCAGATTTCAGTCCTGAAATGCATGAAGGAGTTGTGCAAGAGCTCCTGTGTGTTAGCAATTCATCATATCCTAGACTCTAGGTTCTATATGTGGAAGGCTCCACCCATTCAAGAGGCACAAGGCTTGGAATAGCCTTGGAATCGCCTACAGGAGACATCGTTGAGCAGTCCTTCCATTATGGTTTCAAAGCCACTAATAACGAAGTAGAATATGAAACCCTGATCACAAGATTGAGAGCAGCATAAGAGTTGGGTGCACAACTCTTGAAGTAAGAAGTGATTCACAGTTAGTTGCGAGATAGGTGGACGGGAAATACCATATCCGAGATATTCGTATGCAGCAATACCAAGACCTTGTCACCAAACCCAGCAGAACTTTCTAAGAATTCAAAATCATCTAGATTGGCAGAGAAGAAAACCTAAGAGCAGATGCCTTAGCTAATCTCGGATCATCCATCCCGTTTACAAGAACCAGAGCAGTACCAATCATCCATCTTCCAGCTCCTTCAATCTTGAAACCAACGGGACTAGTCTTGTCTCACAGAATTATGTGGGACTGACGAAGCCCAATCCGAAGCTACTTGGAGTCAAGCTCCTTACCAGAAGACAAAATGAAGCCTAAAAGATAAAGACACTTGCAACATGATTCTATATCATAGGAGAAGACTTATACAAGAAGTTGTACATAGGACCCGTCCTCAAATGTCTTGGACCACAGGATGCCACGTATGCATTGAAAGAAATCCATGAAGGAGAATGTGGTAATCATTCTAGAGTGAGAAGCTTAGTGAGAAAGACCTTGAGGGCCGGATATTATTGGCAATCTCTCAAAAAAGATGTAGCAGCTCTCGTGACCAAGTGTGATGGATGTTAGAGGTTCTCGACAACCACTCATCAACATCCAAAGTTACTACACACCATTGCTCCCGTATGGCCCTTCATGCATTAAGGCATGGACATCGTAGGGAAGCTACCATAGGCTCCCAAGCGTTTGACGTTCTTGTTGATGGTTACAGATTACTTTACAAAGTGGATGGACGTAGGAGATTATGCCTAAGTCCAACAGTCAGAAGTTGTAGATTTCATCTGGAAACATGTTGTTTGCAAGTTTGGTCTCCCCAAGGAGATCAACAGTGACAATGGTTCTCAATTCATCGAGTCTAAGTTCTGGAGATTTTGTGAGAAGTGGGGAATTCAACTGAGTGAATGGCAAACCGCACAAGAGGGGGGTGAATTGTGCTTTTCAAAATTAAACTGTAAACACAAAGACAATCCTTTATACTGGTTCGGCTAAACACTGCCTACGTCCAATTCTCAAACTCCTCGTTGGGTTCCACTATACTACAGGTTTTACAACACGGGTTCACCTGCCAACCTTTACAAAACAGAGCTTTAGACTTCATCTAAACGCTCCCCCTTACAAGTTGTAAGAATACAACCCTGTTCTAAAGTCCCAAACTTTAGAACAACCTCAAACAGTAGAGGATTTCAATAAATGAGTTCACTTAATGAACAGATTTTGATAAACACTGAAGTACAAATAATCTCACTAAGAGTAGTAAAAACTTTAAGCTTTTGAGAGCAGAGAGTAGGTGAAAGTAATGAATGTTCGTAATTTCGTTTATATCTCTTCACAGCTTGCGTTTTCCTTTAGCTCCAAGAGGTCGTTTGAATATGTTTGTTGAGAGCTCTTAGCCGTTGGCAATAAATGCTGTTCTTCTTCTTAGTGAACTTTCTTCTCTTGCTTCATTTAATTCTTGCAGAGAGTGAGCAAGAGAAAACAGAGTTTGTGAGTAACGATCACCTACAACATTGTACTTGCATAGCAGCTTTATCAGTAGCACTAGCTCCTTTGGCTATCGCTAGCTTAATAGTGTGAGTCTTGCACTTAGCTGTTAGTTAAACAAGTATTCATGTGAAGCACTGTAGGTGTTATCGCTAGTGAAATTCATTAGCTTAATGTTTACAAACAATGTATTAGCTATCAGAATGTCTAAGTTATTTCAACAAGTGTTTTGTTATCGATAGCTAATCTCGTTATCGCTAGTGACTATGTTATCGCTAGTTCATTTCATTAGCTCAATGTATTAGCTTATCTGAATGTCTAAGTTATCTTAAGTGTTATGTTATCGATAGCTAATCTCATTATCGCTAGTGATTATGTTATCGCTAGTTCATTTCATTAGCGATAGTGAAGTACTTAGCGATTGGAGTATTTACTTTTCTTCAGATTATTGCTAAGTCTTCATTAGCTATTGTTATCCTAAGCCTTTCATTTGTTAGCGATAGGTTATAGCTTAGGGATAGTGTATCTGTTACCTATAGGGTTTTACTTGTTCAATGTTAAGGTAACCCACACCCTTTTTCTTAGTCATATAACATTATTCTTATCTCAACTCATTCCAGACTAAGTTGTATACTATCAGTTCATTTTACTTATGTTATCTATGGGTTCAGTCCTCATCAAAACTTAAGATTTTAACGTTCTCCCCCTTTTTGATGATGACAAAACATAAGTAATGACATATATAAGATAAAGCATGTTCAGAGCATAAGTAAACAGTATACTCAAGATAAAAACATGTACAAAGTATAAATTATGGCAATTGTATAAATTGAATTGACTTGTGCAAAAATATTCACATCTTTTCAGAATTAGCCATGTATGAAGCATATGCAGAATGATTCTTAATGACTAAGGCTCTCATTGTTGAATTTGGCTCCAGAGGGTGTGGTCATGTATTCTTCATCAAGATAGTCAGATATAGAGGAATCTGAGTAGAAGACTCTTTGTTGCTTGATTTTAACTCGCTCAGCTTTGACTTGCTTAGGCGTCTTAGTGGATTCAGCAAGGGAGATACCTTTAGAGGTAGCCTTCTTCTTTTGAGCTTTAGAAGTGTGAAACCTCCTTTTATATACCCATGCCTTCTTCCTTTGAGCAATTTCCTTCTTTCTTCTTTTTGCAGCCTCTTTTTCTGCTTTCTTTTTTGCCTTAGCAGCCTCCTTCTTAGCCTTTCTAGCATCCTCCTTGTCTTTCCTTAAGACCTCTACAATAACCTTCTTATCTTCTTTTGAAAGCTTGGGGGAGGAGCTGGAGCCACTTTCTTGATCCTTTGAGTTTTAGGAGCCTTAGGGGTAGCTTTTGGAATGACTTTGAAGGAAATTTCTTCTCTAGCTTTCCTCTTGCTCATTTCCTTCTTCAGCCCTTCAGCTTTGCTCTTGTTTTTCTTAGCCTTATACACTAGCAACTTCTGAATATCATCTAGAATCTTATTTCTAGTATTAGGCTTGTCCTGGATTGTTATTTCCACATCAGCTCCAGGAGGAATCACAGAAAATGGGATTGGCTTTGCAGTTAGGATATTTGGAGGAAGTCCATGCTTCTGTGCGATCACAACTGCAACTGCTTCCGTAAGGATGTCCACTTCTGGAGCATTAGAAGTTTGTGCTTGAACTCGACGCTCATTGGAAGGAAGAGGAGTCCTGTGGTCCTCAGATTCCATGTAGCTCCGAGCTATGCCTCTGAATTGTAACATCCTAAAAATTTTAATAGAGGATTAGTGGGCTAAGTAGGAATTGATTTATAAGAGATCATGGAATTATGAGAATTTTTGAGGTATTTTGATGATCTGAAAGACTTTATTTCTCCCTTATTTTAAGGAAACTAAATTTGGGAAAAAATTATTCTTAGGTTCAAAGGAGGTTATTGTGAGAGAGAATAATTAAGAGGTTTGGTAGGTAAATTTTTGAAAATAAAAGGAATTTTTGTGGCTCAAAATAAATTTTGAAAATTTTGGGTCTAATAGTGTAATTTTCCCCTTATCCTTTATTTAATCTCCTCCTCTCCTCAATCATTCACTTCTCCTTTATTTAATTCGCCAGCTTTCCCGTGACTTCACCATTGCCTCCCGTGACTCTTTATTTATTTTTATTATTATTATATTATTTATATAGTATATTATTATATTATTTATATATATATACACCCTCATCTTCCGTCCTCTCCCTCATACCTCATATCTCTCTCTCTCTCTCGTTCTCGTCTCTCGTCTCTCTTGCTCTCTCTCTTTCCACTATATATTTATTCCTATAACTGGACTTATCAGAGTCCGTCGGCATAGGAATAGTAAGTTTTTCGGCCAAATAAGCACGTTTTTGGAACCCTGTAAGTCTCCTCTACATTTCTATGTCATTAGTTTTTCGATTTGTTATACTTGAAAAATTAGACCTTGTCTAAGTTGATAATTTTTGGGAGTCCTAAAATTAATAAATTGAAGCTTAGGCCTCGATTATAAGTTTCTCTAAGTAAATTTTACATTATTGGAGGTTTTTCTAATTATTGAGAATTTTTGGGATTTATAGATATTTTAGAAATTAGGACTTTTGATGATCTGAGGTACTAATGTTTAAATTGATAATTTTTAGATGTTTATTAAGGTTATATGAGGAGATTTAACTTATGGATTCGACTGAAGTTTGGACCCAAGAAAATATTGATGGATAAAGTTTGGAATTAGTGGGATTTTATGTAGGTAATTCTGTAATTCCGGATGTTGGATATGGGTTTATGGATTTATGGGATTAGTTTATACTCAACAAAAATAATATTTAATTAATAATATTTATCATTTAGTAATATTTTATCCGGAATTAAAAAAAAATAATAAAATAAAGGTATGTATATATTTAGGGGTAGTTTAAGGTAAAATTGTGTTAGAATACTTTTAGGAAGTGTTGAACTATATTAATAGATATTTATATTGATATTGTAGAGTCTCATTAAGAATTACGGAGTGACTTTGTGTGATTATCTGTGAGCTAAGGAGCAACAGGTAACTCTGGAAATTTCTTTCGTATGCTTGTGAATTATGTGTGGTTTTATTTTAATTAATTATCACACAATAATAAGTTTATCACTTTTCAAGCATGCTTGCTTATTGTCTATTTGGTATGAAAAATAAATTACGCTTTTTTTATTTTAAGCATGCTTGAGTATGTTGAGTATATTTGGGCTGAAAATTATTTATAAATTATTTATGATGTAATGATGATTGCATTTGCATCCATGAGGGGTTAAGATTTGAAGAGGAGATATATGATATCCGTACTACCACGTGGTAAGCCATCACTCGGTGCACAGTGGATGGCACTTGTCAGGGCCCCTCCTTCCATGTTTTCCTTTGGCCGGGATTGCATTGGGGTTGTGGGACATGTGACACCTCCTTAGTGTGATTCTTTAAGGAGGGGAGCCATAGTCCGGACTTGAGCTCTGTATCTTTGGCCGGATACATCTTAAGTACTGGTGAGCTTGAGATAATTCAGTTGTATGAATTAGTTCTCTATTGGACAATGTGTGTTAGCCTATGGCTCCAGTCAGCGGAATAAGGATGGACGGTGATATAAGGAGTTGCATATTGCATATTATAAATATTTATTTATGGGTACAACTCGTTGAGAATTTAAATGAAATGTTTTCCCTATGTTGAGTGTACCTAATATGTATTTGAAAGCCATGAGTTGTACGAAGAACTACATGTGTATAATTGGTTAAATTAGAATTATACGTGATTTGCTTGTGTATGTTAGGATTTTTCGGTAGTTACTGAGATGTCGATCTCATCCTATTATTAACAATTTTCCAGGTGAATGATCTAATAGGAAGCAAGGGAAGACACTTGAGGAGAGCCTCCTTAGAGGCTCTAGTGCTCATTGAGCACATTTTAGCCACTTTATATTAAATTGTCATGACGGTAGGATTATTTATAAATTATGACGATTTTAATGCTATAATAGCATTTTGGTCAAGTATTTGAATATTAATTTGGGTGGGGTGTTACAGACCACTTCTTCAATTTCTTCTGAATCCTCAAGAGCTGGATTATTCTCCCCCTTTTTGGCATCATCAGAAGGTAGAGGGGTTGGGCCAAGATTTGGAGAAGAGGGAGGAGGGTGAGTAGAGCTAATGGTTGGGACAGGGATAGGAGAGCTATCACTAATAGAGGGATTAGCGATAGGAGTTGGATGAGGTGGGAGGACTTGGGAGTGTGGCTGGCGCTAGAGGAGGGGTGAGCGATAGAAGTTTCATGAGTGATAGGGATTTGGGTGTGGTGGCTATCGCTAGGGGATGGGCTAGCAATAGGGATTACTGGAGGTGTTGGGACTTGGGTGGTTTGTGGAGTTGGAGAGTGGGGTTGGCTATGGTGAAAGGGAGTAAAGGAGTGATTTTGGGAGTGGAGAGGTGAGGAAGAATGGTGAATAGGGGAATGGTGTGGGCTAAGATTATATGGGGTAGGAGAGTGGTGTGATGATGTACCTTGGTGAGAGGATGCTGCCTTGTGCAGGATATCTTTAGGGGCAAGACAGAGGCGTCTTCCAAATTTCTGACTTGAGCCTTGAGTTCTAGTATTGGCTTCATTAACTCTACTTCCTGGGCTTCCAAGGCCATGTTGAATTCAGCAGAGAGTCTGAAGATGATCTCCTCAATTCCATCTATGGAGAAAACAGAGGTTTTTGTTGAGGCAAGAGGAGGAGGAGGCCTTTTTGATTGAGCTTCTTCTCCAATAGACTTGTGCTGAGCTGAAGAAGAGGGAGCATGAGAGGCCTGTGATTGAGAAGAAGAACCATCCCATTGATATTTACACGAATACCCATTTTCTTGAGAGTGGTAGTTGTAAGCTGCTTGCATTTCTTATTCTCACCATCACCTAACGATTTGATCTTTGAATATTCCAAGATGTGAGACACTAGCTGAGGGTAGGGAAGAGGAGCCTTGGGAGACTTTTCTGATAAGAACCTGAGCATCTTCATACACACCAACTGGCCAGGATTCAGAGGAACCTTCTGAATGAGATTTGGCAACCATGGGTTGTCAATCTTGGGAAAGCTACTGAAGTTCCCTGACTTGTGAGTCATGATTCTGGTGTAGACATAATGGAGAATCTTGTTGATTACTGGCATATCGGTGGGCTTGTTGGTGTTAGTCTCATATATTTCCTCTAGTTGTTCTTCAAAGTACTTCTCAGGCATATACCATTGGTTGTATTCTTCCCCTGAGATCCCCAGAAGTCTGTTAATAGCCTTCCATCCAAAAATAATGCCTCTTCCTCTCACAACGGCTTTGAAAATAACATCCATAAGCTTCATTTTCTTGTATTCAGGAGAGGCTTTCAAATTGGAGTAGAATGACTGCAACACTTCCTCATTGTAATCATTTTGCACATTCAGCCAGTTTTTGTAGGGGAGCAACCAGGCATCTAGATCAAATCCTTGCTACTTGAAATAGTCCAAGTCTACCCACACGGCAGCCCTATCTAGAGTTCCTCTTTCTGCGAAGAATGCGCTTGGAGCTTGCAGGGGGTTTTCACATAAGATAAATCAGAGTGGGTTACTTTCTGTCTTTTAGAGTTATCCTGATCTACATCTTTAGAAAAAGATACAGTGTTCTAGGAATACGCCCTTTTGCTCGCTGAGTTGGAAGAGGGATTAACGCTAGAGGTTGCTTTCTCACTAGGGTTTTTGGATCTTGCCATTTTAGGGTTTAAGGAGAGAGGGTTTTAAGAATGTGAATGCTTGAGTGCTCAGAAACTGTTTGAAGTAGAAAAGAAAATTCTAAGTGTTCATGAATGATGAATGTAAATGCAAATGACATAATTTTATAAGTTTAGGGTTTACCTCAATGAAGAGCATTCGCTAATCGTTTCGCATTCTGACTTGTTAAGTGACTTGCTATCACTAATAAGAGCTGCTATCGCTAGCAGGCATGATCCCACGCTGAGCAAGTGACTTGGACTTATCACTCACTCCTTCCTGCTATCGATGGCTGACTTTGCTATCGATAATGCTTTAGGCTAGCAATGCCAATCTTAGCTCAACTCAGCTTTATTCTGCATATGCTAGCGATAGTGATACTCACTATCGATTGGTCAGTCCTGCAAAACTTAAGATTTGACACTCTGATGCCTAAGTTAGTGATTGATCTGTATGAATAAAATGAAATCAAATCAAGAATAAGTCAGAGATATTTACAACTCATTTGGATTCACCATTCCTAATTCCCTTCTGATGAAAATAAATTGCGCTGACTCAAGAGGTTTGGTGAAGATATCAACAAGTTGCAAATTTGTTGAAATAAACTCCACCTTGATATCCTTCTTCTGAACATGATCTCTTAAGAAGTGATGTCTTACATCAATATGCTTGGTTCTGGAATGATGAACTAGATTCTTGGCTAAGCTTATTGTCCTGGTGTTGTCACAAAGAATAGGCACTTCTGGGAATTCCAAACCTAAATCCCTTAGTTGATGCTTAAGCCATAGGACTTGAGCACAACAACTTGCTGCTGCAATATATTCAGCCTCTGTGGATAAAAGAGAGACACAATTTTGCTTCTTGCTAGCCCAAGAGATCAAACAGCCACCAAGGAATTGACATTGACCACTTGTACTCTTTCTGTCTGTCTTATATCCTGCATGGTCAGAGTCAGTATAAGCAAGAAGGTACTCTTAACTTCCCTTGGGATACCACAGCCCAAGCTCTTGAGTTCCTTGTAAATATCGCAAAATCCTTTTTACATTTGTCAAGTGAGATTATTTAGGATTTGCTTGATATCTAGCACACATTCCTACACTAAATTGAATATCAGGCCTACTAGCAGTTAGATAAAGTAGGGATCCAATAATCCCTCTATAATGAGATTGACTAACTACTTTTCCTTTAACATCTACATCTAAGCTGGCAGAGGTACTCATGGGAGTGTCATCATCTTTAGATTGCTCCATCCCAAACTTATTGAGAATCTCCTTACAATACTTGGTTTGGGAGATGAAGATGCCATCATTCTTTTGCTTTATCTGCAGGCATAGAAAGAATATTAATTCTCCCATCATTGACATTTCAAATTCACCCTGCATCAACTTACCAAACTCTTCACAAAGCTTTTCATTAGTAGCACAAAAAATAATATCATCAACATAAATTTGAACTTTGAGCATATGTTTATCTTTATGCATGATGAATAAGGTAGTATCCAATTTTCCTCTAGAAAAGCCTTTTTCAAGTAGAAATGTACTAAGCCTCTCATACCAAGCTCTAGGTGCTTGTTTAAGACCATAAAGAGCCTTTTTAAGTTTGTAAACATGGTCAGGTGATTGCACCATATTTTTATACACTTTTCATTGATAAAATCAGTAGATTATTGCATGTTCTTGGGGTAATTGCACCTAATTAGGGTAATTTCTGACTTTTGCACACTTTGTTGGAATTTATTCTAGTCAAGGGCAATTTGGGCATAATTAGCATAAATTATTGTTAACCTATTTTCAAGAACATTTGATGCTACCTCTGGCTTGATTTTACTTGTAGATCATAGAAGAAGCATGCCCAAATTAAGGAGCCAAATTGCAGCGAAGAATTTGGGACGGAGCAGAAGAAGGAAGTGAAGAGAGAAACAACGTGAGCTCGCCGTGGGTTTCGCCGCGGCGAACTCACGGCGAACTCCCCAGCAAAAGCTCTAGAATAGATGCCAGCTCGCCGTGGCTTTCGCCGCGGCGAGCTCACGGTGAGCGGACCCAAATTCAGACAGAAGCTCTTGTTGCTCGCCGTGGCTCTCGCCGCGGCGAGCCGACGGCGAAGTCCCAGAATCTGCAGAAGTCTGGCGCGATTTTAGGTTTCTTTGGAGGGTTATAAATAGTTCCAACACCCGAAAATACAGAACTAAGCCCTCTCTGTCCGAAAACCAGCCCTCTCCTAGGGTTCCTCTTGTTCTTCTTCATTCCTCACTCAAATCCTCTCATCCCCACTCATTTCCACCTCCATTATTGCTGATTTTCTTGTTCTTTCACCTTCCACCTTCCATTTCCACTCCACATTTCCTTCTATCTTCTTCATTCATGGAAGCTATCATCATGGGTCCTCTTGGGCACGAGCTTGAAAACATGAGAGGCTAAGTTCTTGGTGCTTTGGTGGTGTGAAGGTGGCTCTAGCCTCATGGACCAACATAGGGGAGTTTCTAGTTTACAATTTCTTATTTCCTTTGTATTTGGCTTATACTCTTTTGTATCGGTCTTGTATTTGGATTTAAGACTTGGGATATGTGGTTGCTATCTATGTTTGTGAACTATATTGTGTATGCTTTGAATTGAATGTGATTGAGATACAATTTCCTATCTACTTGTGGTTGTATTCTTGGTTTTAGCCATTTTAGTGGTTGCCAGTGGTTATAGTCAATTTCTTCCATGCATGATGATGTGATTGCACTTCATGAGAGTTAAATTGCATTTGGTCCAAGGCATTTCACAAACCAAGTGGATCTTCACACTAACCCTAAGTAATGGCTATGAAAGTGATTGCTAGATTAGTCATTAATTAGGGCTAGTGGACCCCTAGTGGTTGCTTGGGGATTTCTCAATTAGACTTGGTAAATTAAACTCCCACTTATCATTTTGAAAGAAGCGTTTGAGTCACCGAAACACTACCAAAGCCCATTTTATAAAATCACCCCTAATCCAAACTCTTTTCACTTTTCACTTATTAATCTAAAACACCAAAAACAAGTAACTGCTTTTATTAATAGCTTTAGTAAATGAATCTTCAAACCAAAACCCCCCGTACCTTTTTATTGTTTTCAATTGCATTTAGTTAGCTTAGGTTGTTTAGAAGGACACCTCAAGTGAAACGATCCGGGATTGTGCCACTTTACACAATCCTTGGTAATTATTGTGATTTTAACCCCAAGGCGTAAGGAAAAGGTCAAATCATCAGGCTTAGAATTTTCTTCAAAACCAGGAGGTTGTTCAACATATACCTCTTCTTTGATATTGCCATTAAAAAAGGCACTCTTAACATCAATTTGATAAAGTTTAATATTTTTGATTGATGCAAAAGCTAGAAGAATCCTTATTGCTTCAATTCTTGCAACTGGAGCATAGGTTTCTTCATAATCAATGCCTTCTTCTTGGTTATATCCTTTGGCAACTAATCTGGCTTTATTTTTAAAAATTTGACCACATTCATCAAGTTTGTTTTTGAAAATCCATTTAGTACCAATAATAGGATGATTTCTTGGTCTAGGTACTAAATCCCAAACTTGATTCCTTTTAAATTGATTAAGTTCTTCCTGCATTGCAACTATCAGCCATAGCCAACAATAGCTTCATTAACACAGGTTGGTTCAATTTCAGAAATAAAGGCAGAAAATTCAATTTCATTTTGTAGTTGCCTTCTGGTTCTAACACCCTTTGACGTTTCTCCAATTATTTGTTCAGGAGGATGGTGCTTAAGATGTCGTATGGAAGATTGTGGCTCATTGACTTCATTTTGATCATCTTCAGCATTTTCTTCAGTATTTACTATCGATGGCTTTGGTGCTATCGACAGGGGGTTTTGAAAAATTTGAAGAAACTTGATTGTCTTCAGCGTTTACTATCGATCGCTTTGGGGCTATCGATAGTGGATGTCTTAAAACCTTTGAAAAATATTCATCCTCATCAACACAGTGTTGTTTTTCTCGAGGAGTTTCATCAAATACTACATGCATTGATTCTTCAACAGTTTGAGTTCTCTTGTTATAGACTTTATATGCTTTACTCCTATTTGAATATCCTATAATATGCCAATGTCAGATTTAAGATCAAATTTACCTAAGTTTACCTTCCCATTGTTGTGAATGTAGCACTTGGATCCAAAGATTCTCAGGTGACTAATGTTGGGCTTTCTTCCTTTGTAGAGCTCATATGGAGTCTTCTCCATCCCCTTTCTGATATATGCTCTACTTGAGATATAGCATGCTGTGCTCATTGCATCTGCCCAAAACATTTGAGGTACTTGTTTCTCATTCAAGATGCTCATTGCCATTTCTGTGAGCACTCTATTCTTCCTCTTCGCAAAACCATTTTGTTGAGGAGTACATGGGGCAGAGATGTTGTGTTCAATGCCACTTTCATCACACAACTCCATGAACTCTTTGTTCTCAAACTCTCCTCCATGATCAGTCCTTATAGCTACAATCTTGGTGCCTTTTTCATTCTGCAATTTATTAGCAAGCACACAAAAGGCATCAAAAGTTTCACGTTTTGAGGAAAGAAACATTGTCCAAGTAAACATTGAATAGTCATCCACAACTACAAGAGTGTATAGACTTCCACCTAGACTTTTCACTCTTGCAGGCCCAACTAAATCCATGTGGATTAGTTCCAATGGCCTACTTGTGGAAACTGTCTTCTTGGTTTTAAACGAAGACTTTGTTTGTTTACCCCTTTGACAAGATTCACAAATTAAATCATGCTTAGCCCTAAAACTAGGAGTACCTATGACTAGCTCCATTTTAACTAGCTTATCAAGTTGAGTAAAATTCACATGAGCTAGTCTCTTATGCCACAGCCAACAAGTTTCATCATTTGAAATAAAACATTTTTCTTCAAGTTGTTGGCATAAATCTAAAGTGTCTAAGTTACCATTTCTATTTGCTTTAAGCTTACACTTAAGATTAGTTTTATTTATTTCTAAATCCTTTTTATCAACAATAAGAAATTCATTGGAATCAAAAATTACCCAGTTACCATGCTCAGTGCTTTGACTGACACTTAGCAAATTATGGCAGAGACCATCCACAAGGTACACATCTTTGACATGACCAACTTCACCAACTCCAGTGATCTTTCCTCTTTGATTTCCTCCAAAGCTGACTTTGGCTCCATCCTTTATCACTAGATTGTTGAACTTGTCCTTGTCACCAGTCATATGCCTTGAGCATCCACTATTAATGTATCATTTTCCTTTGTTAGATGCTTTAAGGCACACCTGCACGAACTAGACAGATTTACGTACCCAAACTTTCTTGGGTCCTTTAGGATTAGTCTTGACCTCTAGATTTTTAAAAACTTTAGGTACATACGTTCCTTTAGGAACCCATTTATACCAGCCACTAATTCCATATTTCCTTGGATTACAGGTAGATTGAGTATGGCCCTTTTTGTTACAAAAATTACAAAAACTATAAGGTGAAGAGTATTCAGAGGATTTTCTAAAATATTTTAAATAAGGCTTCACCTTGGGTTCTACCCATTTCTTTGAAACTTTTTGTTTTTGCTCATAACCAATGCCAGTTTTGTTTCTAAAGGCTTTTTAATCCTTCAAAATTATATTTAACATTTCTGAGCCTTTTGTAAATTTTTCTAAGGCATTCGAAAGCTTTTCCTTTTCCTTTAACAAGTTTTCACAATTGGAACACCTGTCAAAATTTGTTGAGGGATTAGCTATCGATGGCTCAGCTCTCTGAGCTTGTGATAGCTGCTCTTCTATCGATAGTGCAGAAGGAACTTTGGATGAGGAGGAAGAATTATTTTTCTTAAGTTCCTTGTTTTCTTTTCTCAACCCTATAACTTCTTTAGTAAGCTTAGTTAATTCAATATGCATTTCATTATACATGCTTTGAAGTTCAGAATAGTTAGGTTCAAAATCATATACCTCAGAGTCACTTTGCTCCTCTTGAGCAACTAGGCAGAGGTTTGCACATTCTTCATTATTGCTAGCTTCCTCATTTGAGCTATCACCCCAGATAGATGATACATAAGCTTTCTTCCTTCCAGAGGACTTTTCCTTCTTTTTCTCCTTTTCTTTGAATCTTTGAAGACTTGGGCACTCTGCTTTGAAGTGACCAAGCTTCTTACATTTAAAGCACACATGAGCTTTGTCCTTCTGAGAGTCTTTCTTGAAGCTAGGACCACCCTTCTGGAACCTTCCTTTTCTTCTGAATAATTTCTTAAATTTTCTGACCATGAGAGCCATATCTTCATCATCAAGATCTTCATCTTCATCATCACTATCAGCTTCATCTCTTTCAGACACAGCAAGGGCAAGAGACTTCTTTTTAAGATTCCCCTGAGCTTTCCTTTAAGCTATCAGAGTTGGCTCATATTCAGCAAGACTACCAAACAAAGCAGTGATGGACTTGGTTGATTACCTTGCATTTCTTGAATGGCAGTGACCTTCATAAGCCAATCACCCTTTAACACTTTTAGAATCTTACGGACTTGGTCTTTCTTTGGAATTTTTCTTCCTAGTGCAGCAAGATTATTGATGAGATGAGTAAATCTCATCTCCAGATCTCTTATCTTTTCTCCTTCAATCATTTCAAACTTGTGGAATTCATCAACAAGAATTTCCACTCTTCTGTCCTTCACCCCGGAGGTTCCTTCATGAGCAATATGCAAAGCTTCCTATATTTCCTTAGTAGTATTCAAGTGGCTGCCTCTGAAAAAATTCTGTTTGACTCAGAGCACTTTGAATAATCAGAATTGCCTTGCTATTTAACTCGAGATCAGTAATATCTTCATGAGTAAATTTGCTTTCACTATTCAGATTGCCTAAAATATTTGTAGGAACAATGTCCTCTTCTTCTATAATCTTCCACAATCTATACCCATTTGCTTTGATGTATATCTTCATTTTGAGTTTCAAGAAAGTATAATGCTTTCCAACAAAACCAGGGGGTTTGTTAATGGAACTTCCTTCAGGGAGAATGTTCTCGAATGATACCATCTGGATCTTTTCTTCTCAGACTCGTTATAATAAAAAAGGAGAAGACCCGCTCTGATACCAAATGTGAATGGCGAATCGCACAAGAGGGGGGTGAATTGTGCTTTTCAAAATTAAACTATAAATACAAAGACAATCCTTTATACTGGTTCGGCTAAACACTGCCTACGCCAGTTCTCTAACTCCTCGTTGGGTTCCACTATACCACAGGTTTTACAACACGGGTTCACCTGCCAACCTTTACAAAACAGAGCTTTAGACTTCCTCTAAACGCTCCCCCTTACAAGTTGTAAGAATACAACCCTGTTCTAAAGTCCCAAACTTTAAAACAACCTCAAACAGTAGAGGATTTCAATAAATGAGTTCACTTAATGAACAAATTTTGATAAACACTGAAGTACAAATAATCTCACTAAGAGTAGTAAAATCTTTAAACTTTTGAGAGCAGAGAGTAGGTGAAAGTAATGAATGTTTGTAATTTCGTTCTCTACTTCATAAATGCTCAAGTCTTGGTATTTATATCTCTTCACAGCTTGCCTTTTCCTTTAGCTCCAAGAGGTCGTTTGAATATGTTCGTTGAGAGCTCTTAGCCATTGGCAATAAATGATGTTCTTCTTCTTAGTCAACTTTCTTCTCTTGCTTCATTTAATTCTTGCAGAGAGTGAGCTAAGAGAAAACAGAGTCTGTGAGTAACGATCACCTGCAACATTGTACTTGCATAGCAGCTTTATCAGTCGCGCTAGCTCCTTTGGTTATCGCTAGCTTAATAGTGTGAGTCCTGCACTTAGCTGTTAGTTAAACAAGTATTCATGTGAAGCACAGTAGGTGTTATCGCTAGTGAAATTGATTAGCTCAATGTTTACAGACAATGTGTTAGCTATCAGAATGTCTAAGTTATTTCAACAAGTGTTTTGTTATCGATAACTAATCTCATTATCGCTAGTGACTATGTTATCGCTAGTTCATTTCATTAGCTCAATGTATTAGCTTATCTGAATGTCTAAGTTATCTCAAGTGTTCTGTTATCGATAGCTAATCTCATTATCGCTAGTGATTATGTTATCGTTAGTTCATTTCATTAGCGATAGTGAAGTACTTAGCGATAGGAGTATTTACTTTTCTTTAGATTATTGCTAAGTCTTCATTAGCTATTGTTATCCTAAGCCTTTCATTTGTTAGCGATAGGTTCTAGCTTAGGGATAGTGTATCTGTTACCTATAGGGTTTTACTTGTTCAATGTTAAGGTAACCTACACCCTTTTTCTTGGTCATATAACATGATTCTTATCTCAATTCATTCCAGACTAAGTTGTATGCTATCGGTTCATTTTACTTATGTTATCTATGGGTTCAGTCCTCATCAAAACTTAAGATTCTAACAAAGTTCTCCACCATTAGGAATCCACAGATTAATAGGCAAGCAGAGTCCAGTAACAAGACAATTATCAACTCCCTGAAAATAGGGGGTTCTATTTATTCCAGAGTCTTCTTAGAGTCTAACGGACAAGCAGAGTCCTTTCAATCCTGATTGTACATTTCATTCTGTAGTACCTAGGAAAAGATGCCAGTGTCCTCTCAGAGATAATGGGGGTTCATCATGCTTCTTAAGATCCATGATCTCAATGTTTCTCGTTGGCTCTAAACTCAGGAGGAACGGGAGCGAAATCCTTTAGGGGCTGGTTCAACTTGTCTATAGGGGAAGCTAAAGTTTGGGAACAAGAAAAAGAAGAAGTAGCCATGATCCTATAATCAAAACCAAAAACCCTAATCAAACAATGAAATTCCAAAATCCCTTAAAGCCGAAAACCCAAAAGTAATAACCCCAACTCTTTACACTCAGAACAAATTTCCTCATAAATGTAACTTCAAAATGAAAATGCAGGTTCCACAGAAGGGAGTAACTTACCAAGAAATAGAAGAAAATAATGCTAGAAGGAGTTGGAAAGTCCAAAGCAATTGAATACAAGAGAAGCAGAGTACGACTGCCAGAGTCTTTGGAAACTATCACATGGAGGGAAATTTAAAGGCAACACCACCATAGACGTGGTGATTGATGATAGAGAAAGGCATGATCAACGGTTGCACTGGTTCCAATCAACGATTGAGAGTGGACATACTTCCTCATGCCATCCTCCGCCTACCACGTGGAGCTAGGGGAGTAAGTACACCCCAAAAGTTTCCTTCTATTTCCAAGAGCAAAGGCGCGCCTCTTGGACTTGAGAGGCAAATCCACAAGAGCAAGCCCACACTGTGAAACTAGGTATCTGCCCTGAGTCCACCCACCAAATAGCGATCCTGGGCCAAATGATGCCACTTTCTATAAGAAGCCCTCTCCACTAACAGATATGACCAAAACCAAGTAAGGGATGCCTTTCAAATAATAACCACGCGGTAGTTGGAGGAAGGATTCATCTCCGATTCTGAAGATGCCACCATTTGAAGCTATGAACCCTGAAGACTTTTAGACCGCAATAGAAATAACAGAGTAATCTTTTGACTGGAAGATAGGCATAATGATAGCTTGTTAGGTTGTCGTCTCCGTTTAGAGAACCTCCTTTTTATAAACAAATAATATGTGAATATATACATTTCTAAATTTATAAGATATGTCTATACTATTTTAAATGTGACATTATTATTAATCTCCCATCAAAACTAATAATAATATTTTGGCTAGATAATTACCCTAAACCAATCTTCTTAATGCATCTAACGTGCGGGCCACATAAGGAGATATTTTAATAATTAGAATATTCACTATATTTAAAATAATGAAGAGCTCGACGATTTTGATTAAGGGTTTAGGTTCGGAGCAGTGCTGCCTCGAGTCCGCTCTCCAAGAAATTAAAACCCGAGGGGATAGAGGAAGCTAACCCTGGGTGTCGATCTCAAGGAACTAGTGTAATATGGTTTCTAATAGCTAAAATGTAAACTTGAAAAGGCGGGTAAAAAGCATTTTTGTTTGGTTTTGATAGAAAGTTTGGTATGTGCAAAAGGTAAAGTAAAAGATTAGAGTTAAAAGTGAGATTTGGATGAAAACGGGATAAAGGTCATTCTTGATGAATGAAAGCTTCGGGAATCATTGCTTCAAAAGGTTTTTGAGGAATTTTTTTGATTTCTAAAGAACCCTAGATGAATCTCTCTAGGATAGGCTTGGGTTAACTTAATTAATGCCGGAACCCCGCATATTACTTAATTTAACCCAAGTTGATTAAGTTCAAAATCAAGAACTAATTAATTATGCAAGACTCTTAAATCCACAATTTGGGCCACCCCACAATTGCACTTGATTTCTCTTTAAACCCTAATCCATTGATGGCCACCCATACAATAAATTAGAACCTAAAGAGTGTTTGCCCAATGTCTCAACACAACCAATTAATTCTTATGCCATCTCCCTCAAGTAAATAACTTAACACTCTTAATCCACTAACCAAGTCACCTTGCATTAGCACATGATTTTCACAAAGAGAATAAAGCATTTGAACAAGAAGGAAACAACATAAACATAAACATAAGTTCTAACCCTAATGTCATAAATGCATCCAACCAAGTGCCATAAATGCACCTCAACCAAATGCAATAGCAATTAATACAACCCACCAAAATGTCATAAATGCAACCCTAGAAACCTAGAAAAGCATAAATACAACAAATGAGAAAGGATTAGAACTAGGAAAACTCCCCTATTGAAGCTTCAAGCTCATCCCTTGGCTCTCACCACCAAGAATGGTGGAGCCTAGCTGCTACTCTCCATGGAGGGACAATCAGCAAAGGAGGAAAGTAGTGGAGCCATGGATGAATGGAAGAAGAATGAAGAAGATGAAGATGGAGAAGAGAGAAGAGAGAGCTTGGGCTTGGGTGTGTGTTATGGGAACCAAATCTGCCCTAAATGGGGTGTATGTTTCGTGTTTTAAGTCCCCCAAGTCTGGTCAAGTGAGTGTGTTTCAAGTTGGATCCAAATCAGGCCCAAAATTCGCGACTGAAAATTCTGCAGAAACTCGTGTTCGCCGTCATCTCGCTGCAGCGAGGTGATGTTGCTTCTGGAGCTTTGGGGTCCTTCTCGCCGTGGGCTCGCTATGGGCTCGCCGCGGTGAGCTCATGCCTTCTCTGCCAAAACCAAGCTTTCTCGCCGTCTGTCTCGCCGCAGCTTCGGTGCCTTCAATTCTGCCTCTTTGTTTGGCCTTTTTCTTCGTCCCGGGTCCGATATTTTGGTCCTGAGCGACCCTACAAGTGAAAATAAGATAAAACCAAGATTAAATAGCCCTATAAATTAATTAATACAATTAATCTACAATTATGGCTAATTACTCCTAATTTTACACTCATTTCCCTTCAGAGTTTAGGATGTTCAATTTGGCATTATCAGACCAAAACTTGCATCTTAATCATGTTAATTGCCTCAAATTAAGCATATAAAAACCATACAAATCAGAGATTTGTCATATAAGCATATAAGATATAATGAATTTCAGAATATCTTAACGTAACAATATAATAAAATATGTATAACAAAATAATATAGGAAAAATCACAATCAGGTCCCTCATAAGGGATTTAATTATAACTAGGTCCGAACAATCATCAAATTATATTGAAGTTCTAAGGGACCTGGATGATATTAAATGTCTTGTGATTGACAACTCAATAGTTATCAATACTAGCCCCTTGAGTTGTCAATGTAAGAAATGTATTGACAGCTCAAAAAGCTGGTATTGACAACTATTGGTATTAACAACTATTGAGTTGTGTATTGATAATTCAAGGCACTGGTATTGACAACTATTGAGTTGTGAATGACAAGCCATTTAATATTAACCAGGTCCCTTGGGACTTCAATGTAATTAGATGATTATTCGGGGCCTGATTGTGATTAAATCCTTTATGAGAGACCTGATTGTGATTTTCCCAATATTATATATAAAATATCTAACACATTATTCTTTAGTTAATTGGTGCATGCACAGTCACCACTAAAATGAGCGCATCATTGAAGGATAAAATGACTTTTTTCTTATTGGATAAAATGAATTTTATAAAGAAAATATTATGTAACTTTTTAAGTGACATGATGCGTGTAAAAAAGCTAAAGAAAACAAAGCCCCAGTTGCACTTGGTGCCTCCTTATTCGAATGGAATGATCATTGTCATATAGAGCCCGGAATTTGGGCGGGCTTGTAAAAGAAGAATACCCCATTTTGTAAAGCCCAGCTCTTGAGGTGTCGGGTTTCAGGCTGACCTGTGGGCCTCTTTTTTTTCCAATGCTTTT
The DNA here is from genome assembly GCA_037074515.1 of Mimosa bimucronata. Taxonomy (NCBI): domain Eukaryota; kingdom Viridiplantae; phylum Streptophyta; class Magnoliopsida; order Fabales; family Fabaceae; genus Mimosa; species Mimosa bimucronata. Next base: position 23,028,540 of record CM073441.1, read on the forward strand.
TCCCACTTTTAAGCCTGTATTACTAATTAAAACAATGGATCTATAATAAAAAACATAAATATGATCTAAATTATATTTAAATACCAAGTATTAGTGCATTACCAATCCAACAACTGATAAATTAAATACTAAGTCTAGAACTAGAAGTCACATCACAATTAAACAGAATGTTCATAAGGTTCACATAAAGTCCACACACCACAGTTAAATAAATTACTACATAAAGTTAACATACTGATGCTACCAAAAGTTAAATAAAACTCCGCAAGTGTATGGGCCGTAAAAATAGTAAAATGGCAAATCAAGATCAATCCCACAAAGACTCAAAATAATTGGTTATTAGGCATTAAATCACCTATTTTAGTTTAAGTTGAGTGAAACAAGAATGAGTTCAAATGAGTGAAGATAAATTACTAAGATCTAATAAAAACACAAACTTTTGCACGAATTAAATTCAAACGTTGGACGAATAACCTAGAGTCACTAGTCCCTTGTTTGCTTCTTAGATTTTATTCCCACTAAATTAATTATGCCTTAACTTAATCAGCTAATCTAGAGTCCTAGTGTCTATAAATGCCTGTTGGTCCACTTATATCCTTACCTAGATTAATTATGTAATTAACTAGATATAGTTTATATTGGTAACACTCTAATTTGGCTATGCAGAGCTTCTAGGTATATGTCTATCCTATACGCAAATTAGATTTAAATCCACCTTAGATTAAAAATCTAATTCCACATTATTTAATCCCATGGTCTCTTTAGAATTTCCTCCATCGAGTTCAATTCTAAATTCCCAAAACATGTTCAATGGTGGCCAATCACTAAACAATAATAATTAAAAACAAGATTAAATAAACTTAATTAAAATTAAGCACAACTAATAATAAGTGGAAAAAATTTCTAAGTCACAAACAAGCTCATAGTGCTCTAAGTTGTAAAAAGAAATTAGCCACACATAGTTGTGAACAAAATCATCTCAACAAATAAGTATTCAAAATCCCAAATCATCAAAAAAACAAGAAGAAAAAGACCCACAATTAATTCTATTGTAACCTCCTCCTCTATCCGTGAAGGATGATTTCTCCACAGATGAAAAAAACAAGATGCACAGCAGCCGTGGTATTGCTCTCTCCAAACGTGATGATGAATAATGCCCTCAAGATTCAACAGTGACGCAATTATCCTTCTCTCCTTATTTCTCGTGCGGCGTGTGTGAATAGATGATTAGATCACAACAGTGCTGCCCCTTCTGCAACATGTGTATGGATGGTTTGTATAGGATTGAAAGAATTAGCGCCCTTTTTCTATTCACATGCAGCCTTCTTTTTATCCTTGTAGGATGATAATTTTTAACAATTCATTAAATCCACTCCTTTCCTAATTCCATCATGCACTTGTATCATACAAGTTGTATGTGTGTAGTTGATTGATGATGAATATATTAGTGGAGATGGGTAGTGTTTTTAGGGTCGACCGGACAACCCTGGACCAAATGGTTTAGCCAGTTTGGCTGCCAACCAGAGATGAAGACGGTTCGAGGCTTTGAGGCACCCATGAAACTATCTTTCGAGTTGAGCCATTTTCAACTAGTGTGAGCCATTACTCAGAGACCAGAGTGGTTTTGAAGTAATCAGCCGGTTGGAACACAACTTAATATAATGAAGAAGAAGAAGAAGAAGTGGCCACCGGAGATGAGAAAGTAGAGGAAGAATAACAATCAAAGTGGGAGGATGAAGGAGAAAAAGATAAAATAAAATTATTAGATATTTAGATGATAGTGATGTGATAGCTTTTTTTTTACATCTGTACTATCTGCCCTTTTACTATATGAAAACACAATTTTAAAAGAAAATCTTTTGGGACACGTGAAGTTTATAGAGTGCAGACTTAACCTACCCATTTATTTTTTTTAGCCATCCTGTGTACTAGCAAGTGGTATCATTTTTTAATATGAATTTTTTTTTGGAAAATTCTTATAAAAGACTCTCAAAACATATAGATAACAATTGGATGCAACGAATTTCAAAAAGGACGTTAACATGTCGCTAACCTAACCGTCCTTTACAAATTTAAATGAAATGTCACAAATTCCATTGAAGTAAAATTTTATTTTTCTTAAGAAAAAGGGTCTGTCACCCGCAGGGTCTGCGCCCAGTAGATGACCCATTGTTCAGCAACCGGCCGGTGGAGATTATTTCATTATGAGTAAAATGCACTTACCTTCCTTCTATTTTACCTTAATTACATAAAACTCCCATCTAATTAGAAAATGTATATAAACCTCCCTCAAAATTAAAATATATGTTATACAATACTCCTCCCTTATATATTTGAGATTTTATTTCCATCCATCCAAACCGTTAGTTGACTTTTAAATTTTGTTTGCACTAAAATATCCTTTTAAACATAATAATTATCTAAATATCTATATTTTTCAAAAATATTTTTATAAAATAAAAAATAATTCTAGTAGACACTGTTTTTAGTGGCATGCACAAATATTTTTAATATGTTTAATTAATAAATTAATTTTATATATATCATAAAATTTATAACTTAAAATTTTGAAAATAGTCATTAAAAATATTTATTTTTATTTATTATAAATTGGCAAGACATATTCCAGTTACATTTTTATTCATAGTTTTGTAAAACTATATGAATTTTTGAGATTATATAATTTATTTAAATTTATAATTCAAAATTCTCTAATTCATTTTTTTCTGATATACAACATAATTTTTGCTAAAAATTGTGAATACATATACCCAAGGATACTTTTATTAAAAGAATATATTGAATTTGTAATCAAGATTTAATTACTTAATTTTACATTATTTACTAAAGGAAATTTAATATTCCTATAATTTTGGGATTTATTAGAATGAAAGGTACAACACTAAATAAAATATAACTTAAAGTTCAAAATTATATTTTAAGAATCTTTCTAGAATATTCCGAACGGTGTTAAATAATTGGATTAAACTATATGTTTCCAAAACAGACTAGGGGTTTGTGTAATAAGGTCAAAACAAAAGGGGGATGTCATTGTATTTTACTTTTTTATTTTATTTTTTTGAAGAAAGTGGAAGAGGTGGGTTATTGGTGGTTTACCACTAAGCCATTAAGCATCCATAATATTTATATTACAAAATTTATATTTGTACCATCTTTCATTTTTTCCCAACATTTTCCTGAATTCTAGTTGTAGTTTACCAACTTTGTATAATGGATTACCAACTTCGTAAAATGTTTTACCAATGTGTATATTTCTATTTACTGACTATTTTCCTTACTTTATCAACTTCTTGTTTGTTACTAATTTTGTCTTGTATGTTACCTACTTTGTCTAATGGTCTACCAACTATGTATAATGTTATACTAACATGTGTATTTCATTAACCAACTATTTCCCTAGTTTTACCAACTTCTTGTTAGTTACCTATTTCATCTTGTATGTTACTATTCACCGTCAAGCATTAACCGTAAGTGCACGGATCGCAGGTAGTATAAAATATCGTTCCCACAGGGATGTGGACTAAAATCTTGACCAAACAAAAGACTAAGTGACTTTAATTAAGTTGAACTAAGAAAATATTTTTGGGTTGTGTAAAGAAATGTTGAAAATCTATTTTTCTAAAACTAGAAAGTGATAAAAACAATGGTTCTTTTGACTTAAAGGATTAAATGGGGTATAGGATTATTTATCCCCTTTGCATTTCATAAGACATGAAGAACTCCCTCTCAAATGGTATTTTCAATGAACATATGTGTTTGTCTAGGGTTCATATGCACTTGACTAAGCTCTCTCAAGTCAAAACCAAGTTTATCTTTTCATTAAAATGCACAATGTCTTGCTACAAATCATAAAAATCCCCTTTAAGAATAAACCCTAATATGACATTGCAAGGTTAGCAAAGATATCTCTATTTTACCAACAAACTTTCCATTTATCATGTAAATTTCAAGTCAAGCACGATTTTAACCAAGTTCTACACATGGATTAGCTCTCTCAAGTCAAACCCACATGAACAAATCAAACTAAATGGCGGCCAAACACTTAGAAGCATGAAAAGAAGGATAAAATCAACACATATATTGTAAATGCTGATTGTCACCCAAGAGGGGGGTGAATTGGGTGACAAGATAAAAGCGTAAATAATCTTTTTCTTTTCTACTTTTACAAAATCCCAATGAAGTGGACTAAAGAGAATGCAAGATGGATATGCTGTAAATTTAGAGAGTAAAGGGAAGAGATAATGCAAGCTCAGTTTATCTTGGTTCGGTCAACCCAGACCTACATCCAGTCCTCAGGCTTCACCTGAGATTTCCACTACCCTCTTGTTTAATCCTAGCACAAGAGAAGCCTACCACAGGTTTTACGAACAAAGGTTCACCTGCCAACCTTTACAGAGTTTTAGAATCTCTCTAAACACTCCCCCTTACTACCGGTAAGGTTACCACCCAGTTCACAAAGCACCAAGATAAGGAATTGCCTCAAACAGTAGAGGATTTTAACAATGAAGTTCACTCAATGAACAGATTGTGATAAAAACTTAAGTACATGGTAAAGAAATACAACTAGAGCTTAATTATCTGAGCAATGTATTGTTCTAGCTCTTCTTTTTCTTACACACTTAATCTGAGGGATTTGCAATTCTGTATGATGCCTTATTCATCTCTCGTTGTATTCGTATATGCGTTGTGTGCACACCCTCCGATCCAGATTCTTTAAGTCTTTATATGGAGTTTGATATGTTTCTGTCCCTTGAAGACTTGAAGAACTAGCCGTTGAAAATTTGCTTTAACTATTCTTGCAGAGGATAAGACAAGAGAGACAGAGGCTGTGAGTAACGTTATCCTGCTGCTACCTGCTACTGTACTTTGCATGTCAGCTTTTTTAGTAGCGCTAGCATGATCTGCTATAGCTAGCTTCATAGTGTAATTTCTGCACTTGAACTGTTAGCTAAACAATTAAGCATATAATGTACAACAGATGTTATCGCAAGCATAGTCCATTAGCTCAATGTGATAGATAATATTTATATCAGCTAAGGATTTTCCTAAAGCATTTTCTATCGATAGACATGAACATTATCGCTAGCATATTCTTCTAGTTCAGCACTTATCATACTAGCTATCATTTTTATAAACAGTCTTCTATCGATAGCTAATCTCATTATCGCTAGTCTCTTGCTTGCTTATTAGCTTTAAGGATACAGATGGTTATTCAAGGGTGTTTCATGGTATCCTATTGCTCGGTCCGCAAGTGCACAGGTCATTCAAGTAATAGAGTAATAAGAAAAGTATCGTTCCCTCAGGGATTTGGTTACAAATGCGATCAAGCAGAAGGCTTAGTGTATTAGATTAAGTTGAGCTAAACAAGGTTTTGCTTTGAAGAGTTAGCATATAAAATTAAATTCCTCAAAAGTTACTTCTTTTTGAGATTTTTAGTTTAAGAGTTTTGAATAAGAACAATAATGTGAGAAATACTTGACAAATTGGATGAGAAAACCTAGGGTTACCTTTCCGCATTTAACTTCAAGACCCAATAAATTCCTTCCCTTTTCCTTACCCAATGAATTTCATGCATGAGTTCAAGGTTCAATTTCATTTGAAAAAGCTCTCTCAAGTCAAAATCAAATTTTTACTAGCATTAATTGCACAATCTCTTGCAACAATTAATGCTAGCCCTAAATGTTCCACCAACCTTATATGAACAATGTTAGGTCAATAATTATATCTCTACATTATCAACAAACCATCCATTTAAAATCATAAATTTCAAGTCTAACATGATTTCCCCCAAGTTCTAAAACAAAATATACTCTCTCAAGTCATACTTCATTTAACACTTCAAGTGGTGATCAAGCACTTGTATCATTTAAAGCAAGATGAAAATCCATACATAAACATTCATTAAATATATCAAAGGAAGGAAATACAAGAGTCAATCCATCAAATGGTTCAAAGTAACCCTAGAATAAGGGTTTAGTTACACATGAGTGAATAAGAAATGAAACAAGAAATAAAAAGCAGAGACATGGCAGAAATTAGAGAAAAAGGGAAGAAGAAAAGAAACCAAGATCGCAACTTGAATCTCTCCAAGAATCTCCAAGCTTCCTAGCTCTTCCCCACTCTCTCCTTAAGCTCCAAAATGATCCAAAACGTGCCCTAAATGCTCTATGTCCGTTTCAGATCGCATTCAATTTCATTTATTACATTCAGACAGCGTAATTACTCAAAAGACGCAGTTTCAGGTGATTTCGCCGTGGCTCCAGAGAATGAATTCACTTGTCGTGGGTTCGCCGCGGCGAAACCCACGGCGAAGTCACTTCACTTCTGGCTCCTTGCCTTTTTGTCATCTCTCATTCTTCATTCCAGCTCTCCTTGCATCTCTTTGGCTTTTTCTCTTTATCACCTCTTCCTATACAAGATTGAAAGAGGGGTTGATGAGCTTTTAACATTTAGTAACATTCACACACAAATTTTTAAGCAAAGACTCATTAAGCTCAAATTTTCATGCACAAACACTTTCTTCTTCATTAAAGATTTTCTTTGAATTTTTATGTCTATTTCAAAACAACACTTTCAAAAATATATACAAATGAGGAAAAATTGTAATGAAATATGTGAAATATTAGGAGCTTAACACCTATCATCAATAGCTAAAAGAGTTATCGCTAGTAGCTATGTTATCATTTAGATAATTCTTTCTCTTAGGCACTAGCTATCTGAATGATTATTATCTGAAGCACTTTTGTTATCGATAGCTTAACCTGTTATCGCTAGCTGATTTCTTTTGTCCACAGACTTGGTTCATCTATCTGCTTAGCTATTTATTCATGTTCTTTCATAAACTCTTAGCGATAGATCTTTCTTAGCGATAGTGAATGACTTAGTGATTGATATTAACCTTGTTATTTCTAAGTCTTCACTTGCTATTCCTTTCTATCTATTAGCTATAGAGATTCACTTAGCGATAGAGATATTCATTCTTATTGTTCTGCTAAGTTATCATTTTTCATTAGTGATGGATCTAGCGATAGTTATCTGTTACCTATCAGACTTTACTCGTTTACGCTTAATGGTAATTTACACTTAAGTTTCTTATGGGTCAGTCTTCATCAAAACTTAAGATTCTAACATATATATCATTTAATACCAAAAGAGAGGAAGAATCAAGTCTTAATCCATACAAAGGTTCAAAATAATCCTAGAATGGAATTTTAGGCACTCATAAAGGAAAATATACAAATTTGGAAAATCAAAGCAACCATGGAAGAATTTCAGTGAAGAAAAAGAGAAGAGCAAGAAAAACCAAGGGAAATGAGGTTGAATCTCTTCAAATCTTGAATCTCCACTTGAATCTCCTTGAAAATCTCCAAACCCTAGCTCCCAAGTAGCCCCCAAAGAAAGCCCAAGTTAAAAGAATGTGTTTGGGTGTGAGTTGGAGCTGTTTTATAACCTAATTTTCGCAGCTTTTCTGTCCATTGTGCAGTCTATCAGCAATCTTGGCTGCGGCCAAGAATTTTGCCTGCACTGGTTGGCCGCGGCCGATAACTCTCTGCCTGGAATTTTTCAGGATTTGACTGTGGCCAGGAATTTTTCATGTGCTTTTGGCTGTGGCCAATAACTTTCTGCCTGCACTTTTTCAGCTTTCTTGGTTGCTTTGAATCTTCTTTTCCATTTCTTGCTCATTGGTTTTAGCTTCAAATGCAACTCAAATGTGGCTTAACTGATTGGCTTCAACTACCTAACAAGCAATGAAATCTCCACAAGCCAAAGTTGATAAAAAGAGGGCAAAATATTCACATTTCAATCAAGAATTCAATGACTTTAACCCAAATATCAACTTGGCACATTGTCCCTTCATATCTACATCAAAATACGTATAATTCCACCCAAAAAGTGTATGAACTATAGGAAAATGTGCTAAAATGACATGAATTTCAAGAGGTTAATAGTTACCAACTTCGTATAATGGTTTACCAACTTCATATAATGTTTTACCAACATTTACCACCTATTTCCCTAACTCTACCAAATTTTTGTTTGTTACCAATTTCTTCTTGTGTGTTACCAACTTTGTATAATGGTTTACCAACTTCAACTGGTTTACCAACTTCATATAATGTTTAATCATCATGTGTATTTGCATTTACTAACTATTTCCCTAACTTTACAAACATTTTGTTCATTACCAATTTTGTCTTGTGTTACCAACTTCATATAATTTTTTTACAAACATGTATATTTTCATTTGCCAACTACTTCATTAACCTTATCAACTTCTTCTTCTTCTTTGCTACCAACTTCATCTCATAAGTGAAACTTCGTCTTGTGTATTTCACATGTTAGCAAAACATTATATGTAGTTAGTAAACCATTATACAAAGTTGATAACCCATTACACAAATTTGTTAACACACAAGACGAAATTGATAACAAACAAGAAGTTGGTAATGTTAGAGAAAGTGTTGATAAGTAAAAATACATATATTGGTAAAACATTATATGAAGTTGATAAACTACTATTATACAAAGTTGGTAAACCACAACCAGAATTTGGGAAAATATTGGGAGAAAAATGAAAGATGGTAAATATATAAATTTTATAATATATATTTAGGGTGAGGGTCAAGAATGAACATGTACTTATGTCCAATGTGCATCTGGAACCTTGTACTTTTTTTGGTTCAAAATTGTCCATCAACTTTCAAATTCGGGTCACTAATGACTCTTCCATCAAACTGGCCCAATGGAAGTTTCAAATTAAGGTTAATAATGTCTCATCTATTAAACTGGCCCAACGGATGTTTCAAATTCGGGTCAATAATGACTCCTCCGTCAAACTAGCCCAACAAAAATTAGATTCCTGTGAACTTCCAGTGTGAGATCTACCCATAAAAAGTAATGAAAATTGGACCAGTTTGACGGATGAGTCATTATTGGCCCAAATTTGAAATGTCCTTTGGAGCCCGAATTTGAAATGTCCGTCAGGCCAGTTTGACGGAAAAGACATTATTGATCCAAATTTGAAAGTTGATGGACAATTTTGAGCCAAAAAAAAGTACAAGGTGCTAGATGCACCTTGGACATAAGTACAGGGTCATTTTTTACTCTTTACACATATATATATACTCCCTCCTACATTTATTATAAAAGGTAGTCAACCTTTTTACATATATTAATAAAACATGTTGGAATCATTTATTATAGGTAGGTTTAATAAAGTTTTCTATTTTTATACTTACTCATTTATTGACACAATTTCTCTCCCATCATTTATCACTTTAACTTTTGCATATTATGTCTTATATTTTAGATAATAAACAATTGACATGTTACCTCTTATAATAAGGACCTAAATGGGTATATTTATTAAGGAGGCTTGATGGCTTCCGAAGGAAAGGAGGTGGGTTCGAATCCAATCCCCTCCACTTTTTGCTTATTTTTGCATCACACCCCCTCCCCTAAAAAAAATAATAAAATAACCCCCATTGGCTAGTAGACCCAAACGGCGGCGGACCGGCCCATTTTCTTTAAAAAAAATAAAAAATTTCATTCAAGGGCATTTACGACATTTCATTTAAATTTTTAAAACACACTTAGGTTAGTGGCATGTTATAGTTCTTTTTAAAATTTGTTGCATCCATCTGTACTTTGCATATTTGAGAGTCTTTTGTAGGAATTTTCCCATGATTTTTTAGCAAAATATAAATTTAGTCATAACAAGTTAATCCCCCGTTCATAAATATAAGACATATTTACTTAGTTTGTTTAGATTAAGAATGTTAGTTAAGTTAGTTAAAATTACAAAATATTATCAAAGTTCCCTAAACACCTAATTTTATTCCCACCCTTACTCTGTTGCTTGTTTCATATTGAGAAGAACTAATAGGGATAATTTAAGAAAAAATTGAGAAACATAGAAAAATATATTATATTTAGGAACAATCTCACCTCCCTAAATAAGTCCTATATTCAGGAATGGATAGAGTATTTAATAAAAACTTTCATATATTAGTAATATAATGATAATTACACTTTTTAGGGATTTATATTTTATATATCTTATCATATATGCATATTTTTTTTACAATTTTTATTTAATTATTTAATGACAGGCCTGACCGAATGGTCCGACCCTTTGAACCATGATTCGCTAACTTTTTCGACTCAACATCTAGTTGCTTTTAAAACATCAAAGATGGGGCATTGCAAAATAGTAATTAATATATCACTAATTAATACACTCGTTGCTGGAGTAATTTTTTGATCACTCAAAGTTGCTGGAGTAATTAATGGATGTATATGATTAGATTAAATATTATTACTAGAGTGACATTGATAAAAAAAAAATACTAGAGTGACATTCTCTTGTTGATTACTTAGCTTAAAGCAAGTGATAGTCCAATGAGATAAGAGGCATAGAGCAAATAAAGTTGAGTAGTGAGGAAAGAGTTTGCCCCATAACAACCAAACAACCAAACATGCAAACGTGGATTCTCTTTTTCTTTATCAGTGTGTGGTTAAACTTGAATGATAGCGAAAATCGCAACTTGCCACTTCTTTTAATAGTTTATAAATACTTTAACCTAGAATATTTTAAAGTTTCCAAAAGAAAAGAATGAATTGAAAAAGTTACGCAGTCCGCGTTAAAGATGTCCAAAGACAAAGAACCTAAACAAAACGTGAGAGTTTAATTGACACAATTGAACCGGTCAAGCTTATTAAAGTTTACAGAGATATAAAAAATTAACAGTAAGATCGAGGAAGAAGCACAAAAATTCATTAAAAAAAAAAGATTTCTTTGGGAAAGGATAGAAGTTGGCTTAAGCGTGTTTGGTTTTAAGGAAAGGAGGGATTTTTTTTTTTAATGATCCCTTGTTTGGTTCAATAGCGGATGGGAATGGAGCTAATGATTGATTTTTTTTGGGTACAAGAAGTAATGAATAATTTACCATTTCTTTTTTTTTTATTAAATTTAATTAACCATTTCTACCTTACATGCACATTATTTGATATAATTTTATATATTATTGTATAAATCAATTTACATCTTAATTTAAATTATATAATTTATTGAAATTTATTCTTATCTCAATTATTTCTTATGAAAATTAATTTACCATTTCTACCACCACGGATTGACCTGTATTACCGAATCAATTGTTTCTGCATTGTTCAACCACAATTTCAAACATTGTTAACTTGAAGCAGCCCATTATGGAACCAACTATTTGATTGATAAATACCACTCTTTCCCAATCTAATAAAGAACAAATTTACCTAATTTAATTAGAAAAATGATATTAGTTAAACTAGTTTTTTTTTAAATAAAACTAGCAATACGACATTATATAAGGAAAGTATAAAAAGACATGAATCCGAAGACATTAAATAACCACACAACTAGCGATGTATCAATAATTTAAAACTATTTAGGTAACGACCCAATACCCCTGGATCTTCATAAATAGATGTGCCTCTGAAATACCGAGTATGACTATGACTGGCTTCTGGTGCTGCTCCAATTCTTTCATCAACCTGTAAATAATTGATCAAAGAACATGCAACGACGCCATTTTCGTGGTTCCATGATCATCGAGTCCAATTTTGATGAACCTTCTTCAGTTAATTTGACACGTGTTAATTGATAATTGAGAACTGAAGATGCCGCCGATCTTAACAGAGTAAGCCTCCCCGCCAGTGACAAAGTTGTTTTCTTCCAAACCTCCAATCTAGGGGCATGTTTGTGTCAGCTTTTAGAACCTAGGTTTTGAGACAAAAGCTGGAAAAGTGCTTTTTCCAGCTTTTCTGAAATAAGCTGGAAAAAGCTGAAAAAATAGCCTTTTATGAAATGAGAGTGTTTTGGATGATTGTTGTGAGAATGAATTTTTCTATGTGTAAATTACTAAAAAGGACATAAGTTTAATGTGTTGGGAAAGATAGAGGATAAGGGCATTTTCGATAGATCAATATGACATGTGTAATGATGGTATATTTCTACCTCGTACTTCGCGTAAAAGCTGAAAAAAATAACTTTTTCCCAAACCTAGGTTTTAAGCCCAAAACCATGGTTTTGGACCCAAACCTTTTGCAAAAAATTCATCTGTTTGGCTATCATCTTTTAAAACCATGGTTTTGAACCCAAACCTTAGTTTTAAAATCCACCCCAAACAGGCACTAGATTGAAGTTTTGCCACCATCTCTTCTAAGTATTTCTTGCTCCTCTCCTTATATTTAATTATGACACCGAAATATTTTCCCAGTTTGTGTTTATATTTTATTGGGGGAATAGAAGAAATCTATTGAGGTACATAAGCACTAATATTATTACTGAACATGAGAATGGACTTTTTTTTAGTGAAAAATGATTTATCATTGCTCAAAAGAATATGTACATATGTAGTCTTCTACAATAAAATATAAGAAAAAAAAGGCTATGTCATTAACACCTTAGCCATGTAGTTAGCTAGCAACCATTGGAGGCAAGACTCTTTTGGTTGCCAGCATGTGCTTCTGCAGTGCAATTGCTTCACTGATTAATTGCCTTTAGCTTGTTGGTGTACCTGTGAATATGCGTTTGTTCCGTGCTTGCCATAGCTTCCAGCAAATTATGCCGAACAGGATACTCCATTCCTCCTGACTTGTTTCACCTTTGAGGTTTCCTTTGAGCCAGTGAGCAAAAGGCAAATTCATAAATTCTGGTATTTGGCTTTGCAGGATTAGGTGCTTCCAGCAATCATCTGCCAATTCATAAGATCTGAAGACGTGCTCAAGGTCCTCTACTTTGTTTTGGCAGACATGAGGTATCTGAGGCTATATGCCATTTCACTCGCTCACTATTAGTTACGAGCTTGTTGCTGAGGGACAACCAAAGGAAAGTTCTTATCCTTTGTGAGCCAGGCCATTGCCAAGCTATTCACCAGAGAGGTGGTTTATCATTCCATTGATCTGACATCTTCAGCTTGTATGCCGATTTAACTGTAAATTCTTGAATTTTGGAAGAGTTCCAGTAATAGCGAGAGGGTGGTTCGTCACTAGATGGGGGCTGAACCTGCATAATTTCGCTAGTGATGCCTACTGGTAATAAGTGACAGAATTCCCTCCAGTTCCATGCACCCGAGTTATCAACTAGCTCTGCCAAGGTTTTGTTCAGTGTTGGCTTATCAAGTAGGCTGTAGCACAAGTGCTTTAAGGGACCATAGTCGCCTATCCAGTGATCACTCCAAAAGCGCACCTGCTTACCATTTTCCCACCGTCCATTTCAGTCCCAATACCATGTCGTCCTGTACTTCTCCATATGTGGGAAGTTTCTTTCTTTTTCATGACAGAGCATGGTTTACCTTCCCAACCATATTTGGCTCTTAGAACTTTGACCCATAGTAGTTCAGGTTTGGTCCACAAATTGTATGCCAATTTCATGAGAAATGCTAAGTTTTGGCCTTCTAAGTTCTTAAGGCCTACTCCTCCGCATTCCTTTGGCTGACATAGGTGGTCCCATTTGACCAGGTGGATACCTCTATAGTTTTTAGTGGATCCCCACACGAAATTTTGTATGTGTTGCTGGATTTTATTAATTGTGGTGTTTAGAATTTGTGTTGTTTGCATAGCAAAGTAAGGAATGGAGGTAAGAGCTGATTGTGCAAGAGTAATACGGCCTGCTAGTGATAAGGATTTGTCTGCCCAACCCGATAGCTTTCTTTGAATTTTTTGAACTATGTACCAGTAGGTTTCCTTGGTAATTTTCCCATGAAGAAGGGGAACCTCGAGATACCTCCCAAAGTTATTTGTTCTTTGGTAGCCAAATTCGATGCAGACGCTGTTAGCTTCAGGAAACTTGATGTTTTTATAGACGAAAACTCTTGTTTTGGCAGCGCTAATCTTGTGTCCTGATGCCAAGAAAAAATCACGAAGGAGTTTAGCCACTAACTGGACTTGGTGTTTGTTAGTGGTACTGAAGATGATCAGATCGTCCACAAAAAATAGGTAAGAGAGTGGAGGTCCTTTCCGTCCCATTCGGATTGGCTTCCAGTGTCCCTGTTCTACTTCTTTGTTGATAGCTTGAGACAAGCGTTCCATACACAGTACGAAGAGATAGGGCGAAAGGGGATCCCCTTGCCTTATGCCCCTACATAGGTTAAAGGGCTTCGAAGGCTCTTTATTCCAGATGACTCACATTGAGGATTGTGTAACACACTTCATAATCAAAGTAATTAGGCGTTTCGAGATTTTGACCTCCCTCATGGTATCTTCAATAAAGCTCCAGTTCAACCGGTCAAAAGCTTTCTCGAGGTCTACTTTTATGGCCATTCACCCTTGTTTCCCTACCCTTTTCCTCATCGAGTGTATTGCTTCCTGGGCTACTATGATGTTATCCACAATGCTTCTTCCTTCAATGAAGCTTGATTGCTGGGGAAGTGCAAGAGTTGGCATAACCTTTTTGAGCCTGTTGGTTACAATTTTTTGTAATTAACTTGTATATGGTGGTACACAAGCTAATAGGCTTGAATTCTTTCATGGTCTCAAGCTACTCCACCTTGGGGATTAATGCTATTAGACTCCGGTTGAAGGCTGGGGTAATGTCTCCCCCTCAAAGAAAGCTTTAACTTCCTTAGTAACCAAGTCATCAACTATATCCCATTGGGACTGGAAGAAAAGGGCATGAAGGCCATCTTCCCCGGGGCTTTTTAAAGGATGCATCTCAAAAAGAGCCTTTTTTATTTCGGCCTGAGAAACACTGCAACTAAGGTTAGAGATAGAGAGGCTTGATAGTGGGGGAAACAAACCTGTGTACGTATACGGTGCCACTGGTTCATTTTCTTCGCTGTAGAGCTGTTGGAAGTATTTTTTGGCCATGCCCTTGAGAGTTTGTTGATCTGATTCCTAGTCCCCATCGTCATTTTCAACATCAAGATGCAGTTTCTCCTCCTTCAAATCACTGCTTTGGTGTGGTAGAACCGCGTATTGCGATCCCCATCAGTGATCAATTGAGATCGGGGGATTTTTGGAGCCATAACATTTCCTCCTGAAGGCAAGCTGTTTCATAGTCATCTAGAAGGGTTTTCTCCAAGTCAACAAGGAAAGGTAATGGGTTCTGTGACTTAAATGCTCATTGGATCCCATTCAAACGGGCTGTGAGGGTGCGTTTATTTTGGCCCACTGATCCATATATTGCATTATTCCATATTTGAGTTGCTTAACGAAAGGAAATGATGTTGTCTTGGAGGCTTCTCGTGTTGGCCCATACTTGTTGGATTAGTGCATTAAACCCTAGATGAAGAAGCCAGGAGGCAAGAAATTTAAAAGGGCTTGAAAGACATTTGCTATTCCCATCGGGCTTGATCAGTAGTGGCCTATGATCTCTCTGAATCTTTGGTAAGTGCATCACTAGCGTATTTGGCAGCATTAAGGCTCATTTATCATTGCCCAAAGCTCTATCCAGTCTTACCATTAGGCTCCCTCTTTGCCATGTGTATCCTGGCCCCACAAAGCCTAGGTCTACTAGCCCAGCTTGGTCAATAAAGTTCTGAAAATGCTTACAGCCATTATTATTTTTCCTTTCCCCTCATAAAAGCTATTTTTTTGTCAATGTGGCATTAAAATCTCCTGCTAGTAGCTAAGGGTCTTGTGAGGTCATGTTTAAATGGAGGAGATCCCTCCACATGGATTCTCTACCAGTTGGATTGGGGCTTCCATAAATCGTCGTAAAGAAATAAGACTTGTCAGCACCTTGCATATTGACCTTCGTGTGGATGAATTGGTGATGGTTGCAGAGAACACTCACTGTCGTTGTATCTTTCCAGAGCAGCCATATGCCTCTAGAGAAACCTTGAGCTTCAATTCGATGAGAATTTAGATAACCAGTTTTCCTTATCACCTGATCAGCCTTTATTCCAGATATTCTAGGCTCTACAAGAACAACTATGTCTGGTAGTTAACCTTATAGCAGAGATTTGAGTGCTCTGAAAAATTGTGGCGACGCTGCTCTTTGGCAGTTCCAGAGAAAGTTATAGGATACATAATTTAGTCATGTTAATGCTCCATCTCAGAGTGTGGGATGGTACCTTCATCCTCAAAATCCACTTCATTAGCTTCAGCAAAGAAGGACTCATCATCTGACATTGGTGGAGCGCCTAAAGTTTCAGCAAGGGCTTTAGTTAGCTCCTCTGAAGGTGTGCCTATCACATCCTTGAAGGTGGGTTTTAGACTTATAACTTTCACAGTGGGCTGCACCCTAAATCCACTCGTGTTTGGGCTTCTGTCCGGCGGTTTTGGGAGCTTGTTCTCTTTCCCTGCCTGGGCCCTTGTGATGGGCCTTGAGGATGAAAGGCTTGGGGTGGTCAGATTATGTGAGCTTGGGCTTTTTTTTGGGGCATTTCGTGCACCTGTGGTGATAGCTGTGTGGTTTGCCTCATCCAGGGTGATGGGGGTACGTGTTAGCAGGAAGGCTTGTGATTGGAAAAGTGAGTCTTGCTTGGGTGTGGTGTTTGAGGTCTTGGGGTTGACTGTTTTTGTAGCCTTTTTCTTTCATATGCTCGTTGATTCCCTAGCTACTTCCTTTTGTTGTTTTCATTTCCTTGTACCATCTGATTCATCAGTTGGGGAGTAGCCTTTGTTGTCACATCTGTCTTTTCTTTTTTGTGAATATTAGCATTGTTCAAGGTAGCCAAGTCGTCAAATCTATTGATGGTGGTTTCACCTTTTTGGAAACTGCTATTAACGTCCTTTTTGGCCCCCTGTTTGTTTTCCATGATTGGGATGGGGCTTTCATCCGATCGCTAAAGATCTTTCCTTCACGCACCTGCGCGTCACACGCAGCTTCCCTTGTGACCGTTGCTGACTGTGAGCTGGGTCTGGGGTTCTAACTGGTTCGCCTGAATGGGGGGCAACTGGAGTTTCATGCTTATTCTTAGCCGGGCAGGTGAGGTCGAGGTGCTCGTAGCACCCGCAGTTATAGCAGATCGTTGGGAGGCCTTCGTACTCCACAAACTGGGTTACTCCATCTAACTTAATCATTGACACCAAAGGTTTCATGAGATCGATCTTAACAGCGAGCCTTGCAAATCTGGCCTTATTTCTACCAGCAGTGCTGTAGTCAATCTTCAGGACTTCTCCTAAGGTGCTGCCAATATCCCAGAGCACATTTTTGTGATAGTAATGGTATGGGAGACCCGGTAGTCGGACCCAACCATAAATGTTTTTTATCTCTAGGTTGAAATGTGCGATTGTGGGCTCCCAAGGGTGTACAATTAGGTAGTGCCCTAATACAACCCATAGGCCACCTAGCATAGCTTTCTGGAAGTCCTCCTCATTAGACAAAGTCACCCTGAAGCATCCGCCTTGGAGCTCTGTTAGTTTAAAACTACCAGTGGGCTTCCACATGTTAGCAATTTTAGCGTGTAGGGTTTCCTGCCGGATGTAGCATCCTAGTATTTTGACGACCACAACATGTTTCATGCATTCTGCCATGATTGCTTATACCTTAGGGAAAAAGGTGATCGCTGGGATGGCCCCTTCAATACTTACATGAACATCAGTCTGGTCAAGTCTTAACTCGGCCATGCTCGGGGGTGTTTCATTGTTGCTTGAAGCCCCTGTGCCCAGTAGTTTGTCCTTAAAAGAAGGGGGTTGCTGCTGGTGCTCTGGACTATATGTTGCGCCCACCTCTGCTTCAATGGTTTCGTGAATCGTGGCTCCTACTGTATTCAATGAGTGGTTTGCGTCTGCTGCCTCTGTAGCCATCTCGTTTAAGGCTTCTTCTATGAAAAGCTGTTTCTGTACCACTTCCCACTCCTGCTCTAGCAACACACTTTGTTGGTCATCACTGTTCATGTCTATCTCTTCTTCATCCTTGTCGCGGAGTCTGACTTTCTTCTTTATTCTTTTATCTTCAGCCAGCGGGGTTCTCTCTGGTTTCTTGACTAGCTTGACATCCAGTGTTTTCTCCATGCTTGCGTTTCCAAGGTTCTCTGTAACACCCTAAATTTTAGAAAATAGAAAATAGAAATTATTTAAGGTTTCCGAATATTACTAAAACATTAAAAAGCATTGAAAAATAAGTTTATGATATTTAGGCATTTTTGATAATTTCAAGGCTTATTTTCATAAAGAAATAAAGAGAAATAATTACGAGATAAAACTTATAAAACTTAATTGGGAGAAAAGAGATAATAAGGGTTTATTTAAAGTCTTGGGACGGCATATAGAAATTAAAAAGCCTTATAAATAAATTTATGAGGCCAGGTGTATTTTTAATAATTTTTAAGACTTATTTTATTTATTAGTTGAGGAAAATAGTTGAAAGATTGATTTAAATAAGGGAATATTTAGAACCTTAGGATATTGGTTGATATTTAAAAAGTCTTATAAATAAATTTGGAGATTAAAGTATATCCAGATAAATTATTTTTAGGACAAATTCAGGTTTATTTGTAAGTGGGAATGGTAAATAAAATTACCATTTAATAGAAAAATAGAAAAAGGGAAATGAAAATGACAATATCTGCCCCTAGTTAAAAATATCACTAGTTGTAAAATGAGGGATAAAAGGGTAAAATACCTAATTAAAATATCTCCTTCCTTCTTTAATTATAAGTTCCCCCACGTGTCCCTTGCTGTTTGTATATACTCCCTCTCTACTTCCACGCATACACACACTTTCACTCACTCTCTCACTTTCTTCTCCATTCCCTCTGCTCTCTCTCTCTCATTCTTCACCGTGCCAGCGGCGGTCCCGGCGGAGAATGACGGCGATACGCGGCGGAGGTGCAAGGGGAGTTTAGGGTAGCTTCGAGTAAGTTCTTTCCTTCGTTTTTCCTCTCTTTTTTCGTCCGATTTCAGCAAGCTTGAGGAGCGAAATCGATTCAAATTTCTGGGATTAAAGCTCCTAAATTCATAAAAGTAAAGCTTAAGCTTCGATTTTGAAAGTTTGGGGAAGATTTCGAATATTGGTTTGATGTTTGGTTGATTTGTGCAAAAACCCCAAACTCGGGTTACTGTTCATCCGTCGTTTTTCCTTCGATTTTTGGGGGTTTAATGGTCCAATGCTTAATTAAACTTGTTTAGGAGTAAGATTGATAATATAAATGAGTCTTGTATAGTTGTTTTTGGTTTCCCTGTTCTTGTTCTGTTCTGGCCGAATCTTGTTCCCTCTGTTCCGCCGAGTTTTGTTCTTCCTCTGTTCTTCATCGATATTTTGTTCTCATTGATCTAAAATGGGAAATAATGCAACTTATGATTGTTGATGTATATTGAGTTTTGGTGGTTTTGGATGATCCGATTCTTGTTCTGTTCTGGCCGAATTGCTGCCCTTATTCTGTAATTGTGTTTGAATGTATGACAAAAGGGAATTGGAGATGATGCCTGATGATGTTTGATGGTTTAGGGTTGAGGTTTAATTGAATATATGTATGTGTATTAATCTTCTTTGTTCTACTAGTGTTGGCTGATAAGTTTTGATGGTAGGGGGAAATCTTATGATGCTTAACTTGAATTGTAGTGGGTGTAATATTGCTTTGTTTGTTAGAGATGGAATAGGATAGGTAGGTACTGATTTAATTGGGAATGTCATGATTAAAGTGTTAGGAACTGGTTATGTCATTTAAAAAATGAAAGGATTATACTAAAATAGAAATTGAAATGAATTGTGCTTTGTTAATCTTAGTTGAATATTAGAGAAGATTGTTGGATCTGAATTTCTACCCAAAGTAGGTCTTGTTAGGTGCCTATCTTTTAAATGAGGAATATAAGTAGATATATGTGTGTGTTATGATATTTGAGGTTTATTGAATTTAAAGGAATTGGTTGATGATCGGATTGTAAAATAAGAATGGAATCAAGGATTGTAAGTGAGGAAGAGAAAGAAGGGAAATTTAGGAGAGGAGAGTTTGATGAAAAGTGCTATATGAATTGGACTTTTATTAGGCTAATAGAGTTTAAGTATAGATATGAAAATTTAATAGATTGGAAATAAGAAATAAGATTAGTTTTATGTTTTAACTTGGGATTAGGAAATTAGTGAGGGTTTGATTGAAGTTTAATGATATGGAGGAATTAATAGTGTTAGGGTATTGTTATGAGTTTTGATTGGAGGTGATTATGTTTCAGAATGCTGATTCAGAAGGACTAAGTGCCATTGCCAAATATTCATGGAAAAGGAACTCATGTTAGAAGTGTTGTTTTAAGGTTAAGTGTAGTAAAGAGTAGCTAAATTTGGGTTCTAATTATTCAGTTTATGGTTTTACAAGTATTCATAAGCTATGTTTTATGTTAAAGGATTGTTTGGGTTAATGATTGTCTCTTTGGTTTGAAACGTATGGATATGATTGCTCAAGATCCTAACAAATGGTTAAAATAGTGTCAGATGTAGGTTGTTCCTATTAGTTGAGGTAAACCTAATTTGAATTATTATTTATGAGTCTTTAGAAGGCTAAGTAAATATTCTAAATTGGTAAGAGTTGATTTTGAATTTCCTGATATAAATGAAATATAAGGGGTTATATTTATTTAAATGAGGAGATTATGGAAGTGTTGTTATAAGTATGCCTAAGCCTAAAGAAATAACCTTTGAGAAATTTATTAGTGGAACATCAAGAATAATTATCTCTTGGGATTAAACATCCAATTATGTTTCGAAATAGATTAAGGATATGAATGAGAGGTGGTTAGATTCTGGTTAAATAAATGATTTTTGTTAGAAACTGGGTGTGTGTGAAAGTATAATGCAAGTTCATGGCAATGATTAAGTGATATCAAAGTATGTAAGATATCTAGAGGATAAATCAGTATTCTAAGGTGATGAAAGGTTTTAAGTGTTGAAGTAGATATTTAAAAGCCTAATGAAATGAAACTTATGGTTTAGGTATGTTCACTGTTTTGTTTATGCTGGTTGTTGCAAGAATTATTTAAAGCTCAAGCTAGTTGAAAATCTGTTCATAAAATGGATAGAAAATATGTTATTAAAAGTTAAAGATTCCAATTTTAGGTGTGAGAAAGCAAGAGCAAAGATAGACTGTGAGTGTTCAAGTATATGATACATATTGTAATTAGTGATCTGTAATATTCTTTAATAAATTGATTTGTTTAAGCTGGAAAGTGGTTTTCTTGAATAATAAACAAGTGTTTTTAAATGTCAAGATATTGAATTCTAATAATTAGAATATGTATTGAAATAGCTATATAGTCAATAGACATGTTTAGAATAATACAGAGAATCTTAATGGACTATATGATAATTGCTGGAAGTCAACTTGTGGAGGCTTGAAGTTAGCCTCAAGTTACTGTTTGACATTTTAATATTAAATGTATATTTCTTATTTAAGTATAATTAAAGATTTTTATAGGAGAAGTTAGAAATATTGATTTAAGAAATATATTAAAAAGGGAAGGGTAGAAGAATATAATATTATAGGAACGTGAGAGACGTTTAACTATTATACCTAAGTTTAGAAATTAATATATTATTTTTACATTATAAATATTTATAGGACAAGATAGTGGGGTTGGATCCCCAGAGTACGGAAAAGTGAAGGAGTACAGTGACGAGTGATCACAAGAACCAGGTAGCAGTTTATTTCATTACAGTAAAAGAATTGCATGTATTATTTTGTAATATCTGTTTCAAGTTTACATTATGCATGAAGGTGATAAGCCTTGTTAATTCCTGCATAGTAATTTATGGAGTACTCCAGGCTTAGGTGGTTCGCTACCCCTTTGCCAGTTCAGTTATGTTATAACGGGATAGTTATAACGAGAAATCCTGCAGGTAAGGCCTCCACTAGTTAACGAATATATTGTTAATAGTGGCTGGTAGAGCATGGAGCGTATGTGTAATTGTGATGTTTGTTCATATTTATGAAATATATACATGACAATGCTAGCATGATAACATATGTTAATGAAAGAAACTGCTATTGGGATTTCTAATCTCACCCCCTTCCCCAAACATTTTCAGTATGCAGGATGAAAGAAGCTAGCTGGGGAAGAAGATTAGACGAAGGAATTAGGATTATAGTCGAGAAAGTAAGAGGTAGTTAAATATTTTAGTAATATTATTTGTATATGTTGTAAGAATTAAATTATTAAATTAATAATAGAAAGCATAGAAAATAGAATTGCATAAATTTATTAAGGGACTTAAATTCCCTAAGTGTGATGAATTATTAATAGACACCGAAAGATGGTTAGTGTACTTTTAATTGTTTTATTAACCATTTTCTTTTACAAAAGTTTTAAGTTGTTCCAATTTGTCTGGAAAGCCCATTCCAACTGAAAGGAAGTTGGTTAAATGTTTTAAAGTTTCCGTATTTTTGGGCTTCTGACATTGGAAAGTTGTTATAATTCAATTAAAATGTTATAGTATAATAGTAAAATTCCAGGCGTTACATTCTCGAACCTTACCTCTAGGGAAGTGGTAGGGTGGCTTAGTTCTTTTTCTCTCCGCCGCAGTGGGCAACGGAGGTGGCACTAGGGCGCCTTTGGCGTCATAGGGAAGATTTCACAGATCCCAAGAGGGAGCTTCTCTCTCTAGCTTCTCTCTCTAAATCTTGCTCGGTCTTTGATTGCTGGAGGTTGTTAACATGAGAATGGACTTTATGTCTGCAGAACATGATCCTCTAGCTGTGCCTGACCTTTATTTACTTCATAAGATGGCTGCATGGAAGGCTGCTTTTGAAGCAAGAAAGGCTAATTTGGCTGCATGAAAGGAGAAATATGAAAAACAGAAAAAGGCTGAAGCAAGAACGAAGGAGATTGCTAAAGGCAAGGAGCCCTAGTTCTACAAGAGAAGATTTCATGAATCCAAGGATGGCTCTTCAACTATTTCCATCATAGAACTTGTTCAGAAAGCTGAAGAAGAAAGAGCTAAGGGTGGCCCCAAGAGCATTGACGAAGACAAATTCTTCTATTCAGACTCTGAGCTATCTGACTATCCTGACGAAGAGTACTTTGCCACAGCCTCTGGAGAGAAATTTAACAATGGTGACACCCTAACTTTTAGAAATCTCTCTGAATACCAATCATACTTAGCTAGTCATGACATTTCTGATTTTAACTTTGACTTTGAAATTTCTTTTGAAAGGCCAACTTATGAATATGAACTTGAAAGCTCTGACTCTAATAAGTCAAAATAAAAATGTACACTTTTCATCTCAATTTTTGCTCTGAACATACTTATATTATATTCTCTGTACATGCATTACTATTATTTTATGTTTTGATAAATGCTTATGCTGATATATATTTATGCCTTGAACGTGCTTTAATGTATTTGGTATACTTATGTTTTGTCATCATCAAAAAGGGGGAGAATGTTAGAATCTTAAGTTTTGATGAGGACTGGCCCCATAGATAACATAAGTAAATAGAGTGTAAGTTACCTTTGAATTAAAGAAATCTGATAGGTAACAGATTACTATCGCTAGAGCTAAAGACTATCGCAAATGAAAAGCCCAACAATAGCTGATGGAAACTTAGCAGAACACTAAAATAAATATATCTATCGCTAAGTGTATCCCTATCGCTAATAGATAGAAAGGAATAGCAAATGAAGACTTAGAAATGAGAAGTTAATTTCTATCGCTAAAGTCTTTATCTATCGCTAAGAAATATCCTATCACTAGAAGTTCATTGATAACATGGATAAATGAAAGGAAGAACAACTAGCAGATAAATGAACCAAGTCCTTGAGCTATTGGAATCAGCTAGCGATATCATAAGCTGCTATCGATAACAGAATTAGCTATCGATATCTAAATACTTGAGGAAATAACAATAAGTTACTCAGATAGCTAGACAAACTTGCGATAACAAAGGTCACTAGCGATAACGCATCTAGCTATCTATAGGAGAATGCTCATTGTGATAACTTAGACAGACTAATAAGATGATACATTGAGCTAATGGACTAAACTTGCGATAACATCTGCTATGCATTACATGATTACTTGTTTAGTTAACAGCTCAAGTGCAGGAATTATACTATGCAGTTAACGGTAACAAAGCATGCTAGCGCTACTGAAAAAGCTGCTATGCAAGTCAGTTGGTACAGATGCTCAGAACACTCGGTCTACATCTCTCTTAGCTCTCCCTACGCAAGACCAGTTGAAGCTAGAGCAGAAAGTTAACTTCGATGAAGAAATTGCATTAATTGCCAACAGCTATGAGCTCTCAATGACCATATTCAAACGGCCTCATGAAGATGAACGCAATGGCAAATCTGAGAAGAGATATAAATACAGAACTTGAGCATTTATGAAGTACTGATGAAAAATAAAGAATATTCACGAACACATTCATTGCTCTCTGATTTTTGTATTTATTGTTCTTAGTGTTTTTATTCGTACTTAAGTAATTATCATAATCTGTTCATTAAGTGAACTTTACTATTGAAATCCTCTACTGTTTGAGGTTGTTCTAAAGCTTGGTGCTTTGAGAACACGGTAGTAACCTTACAGGTAGTAAGGGGAAGTGCTTAGAGGGATTCTAAAACTCTGTAAAGGTTGGCAGGTGAACCGGTGCTGTAAAACCTGTGGTTAGTGGAACCCAACGAGAAGTTGGAGAACTGGACGTAGGCAGTGTTGGCCGAACCAGTATAAAGATTGTGTTAAATTAATTAGTTTTTAAATTTGCAGAAGCACAATTCACCCCCCTCTTGTGCGATTGTCATTCTCATTTGGTATCCGAGCGGGTCTTCTCAATTTGATTCCATCGAATCTGAGAAGTAAAGATCATAATGGTATCGCTTGAAAATATTCTACCTGAGGGAAGTTCCATTAACAAACCTCCTGGCTTTGATGGGAAGCACTACACTTTCTGGAAACTTAAGATGAAGATCTACATCAAAGCAAATGGGTACAAATTATGGAAGATCATCAAAGAAGGAGATATCGTGCCTATAGACACCTTGGGCATTCTAAAGGCTGAGAATGAATTTACAGATGAGGATATTGCTAATCTAGAGTTGAACAGCAAAGTAATTCTCATGATCTAAAGTGCTCAGTCAAACTGAGTTCTTTATAGGCAGCCATTTGAACACTGCTAAAGAAATGTGGGAAGCTCTGCAGATTGCTCATGAGGGAACCACTGGAGTAAAGGATAGATGCGTTGAAATGCTAGTTGAAGAATTCCACAAGTTCGAAATGACTGAAGGAGAAAAGATAAGAGACCTGGAGCTCAGATTCACTCATCTCATCAATAATCTTGCTGCTCTAGGAAGGAAAATTACAGAGAAAGAGCAAGTCAATAAGATTCTAAAAGTTCTAAAAGGAGATTGGCTCATGAAGATCACTGCCATGCAAGAAATGCAAGGAGAATCAACTAAGTCTATCACAGCCTTGTTTGGCAGCCTTGCAGAATATGAGCCAACCTTGATAGCCCAAAGGGAAGCTCAAGGAAATTCCAAAAAGAAGTCTCTTGCTCTTGCTATATCTGAGAAAGAAGAAATTGATGTTGATGATGAAGATGAAGATCTTGATGATAAGGACATAGCTCTCATGGCCAGAAAGTTTAAAAAGTTCTTCAGAAGAAGAAGAAGATTCCAGAGAAGTGGTTCTAGCTTCAACGATTCTCAGAAGGACAAAGCTCATGTGTGCTTTGAATGCAAAAAGCCTGGTCACTTCAAAGCTGAGTGTCCAAGTCTTCAAAGATTAAAGGAAAAGGAGAAAAAGAAGAAGACTTTTGGAAAGAAGAAAGCTTATGTGTCATCCATTTGGGGTGATAGTTCTGATGAAGAAGGTAGCGATAACGAAGAGTGTGCCAACCTCTGCCTAGTTGCTCAAGAAGAGCAAAGTAACTTTGAGGTATCTAATTATGAACCTTCTCTTTCTGAACTTTAAAGCATGTATGATGAAATGCACATTGAATTAATGAAACTTGCTAAAGAAGTTGTCAGGTTAAGAAAAGAAAACAAGGAACTTTAGAAAAACTCTTCTTCACAAAAAGGTTCTTCTTCACTATCGATAGAAGATGACCTAGTGAAGCTCCCAGAAATGAGCCTTCGATAGCTGAGCCTCTATTGATAGCAACTCCTTCAAATTCTAAAAATTGTTCTAACTGTGAAAAATTGTTGAAGGAAAAAGAAAGGCTTTCAAATGTTTTAGAAAAATATACGAAAGGCTCAGAGATGTTAAATGTGATTTTAAACAACCAAAAGGTTTTCAGAGATAGAACTGGTATTGGTTATGAGCCTAAGCAAAAATTTTCAAAGAAATGGGTTGAACCCAAGGTGAACTCATATATGAAATATTTTAGAAGATCCTCTTAATATTCTTCACCATATAGTTTTTGTAATTATTGTAACAAGAAGGGCCATACACAGTCTACTTGCAATCACAGAAAATATGGAGTTAGTAGCTCTTATAAGTGGGTTCCTAAAGGAACTCATGTGTCTAAGGTTTTTACAAACTTAGAGCACAAGACTAACCCTAGAGGACCCAAGAAAGTCTGGGTACCTAAATCTGTATAGTTTGTGCAGGTGTGTCTTAAAGCATCCAACAAAGGAAAATGAGATATTGATAGTGGATGCTCGAGGCATATGACTGGTGACAAGGACAAAATCAATAATCTAGTGATAAAGGATGGAGCCAAAGTTAGTTTTGGTGGAAACCAAAGTGGAAAGATCATGGGAGTGGTGAAGTTGGTCCAGTCAAGGATGTTTACCTAGTAGATGGTCTTTGCCACAACTTGCTGAGTGTTAGCCAAAGCACAGATCATGGTAACTGGGTAATTTTTTATTCTAATGAATGTCTTATTGTTGATAAAAATGATTTAGATATAAATAAGTCTAATCTCAAGTGTAAGATAAAACCAAACAGAAATGGAAATTTATACACTTTGGATTTATGCCAACAACTTGAAGAAAAATGTTTTATTTCAAATGATGAAACTTGTTGGCTATGACATAAGAGACTAGCTCATGTAAACTTCACTCAACTTGATAAGCTAGTCAAAAGAGAGCTGGTTATAGGCATTCCTAGCTTTAGGACTAAATATGATTTAATCTGTGAATCTTGTCAAAGTGGTAAACAAACAAAGTCCTCTTTTAAAACTAAGAAGGCAGTCTCCACAAGCAGGCCATTAGAACTAATCCACATGGATTTAATTGGGCCAGCAAGAGTGAAAAGTCTAGGTGGAAGTCTATACACCCTTATAGTCGTGGATGACTATTCAAGGTTTACTTGGACTATGTTTCTTTCCTCTAAACATGAAACTTTTGATGCCTTTTGTGTGCTTGCTAGGAAATTGCAGAATGAAAAAGGCACAAGGATTGTAGTAATCAGGACTGATCAT
Source organism: Mimosa bimucronata (assembly GCA_037074515.1). Lineage (NCBI taxonomy): Eukaryota > Viridiplantae > Streptophyta > Magnoliopsida > Fabales > Fabaceae > Mimosa > Mimosa bimucronata. Next base: position 23,055,840 of record CM073441.1, read on the forward strand.
GGAGGAGAATTTGAGAACAAAGAGTTCATGGAGCTGTGTGATGAAAATTGGATTGAACACAACTTCTCTGCCCCTCGTACTCCTCAACAAAATGGTGTTGTAGAGAAAAAGAACAGAGTGCTCACAGAAATGGCAAGAAGCATGCTGAATGAGAAACAAGTGCCTTAAATATTTTGGGCCAATGCAATGAGCACAACTTGCTACATCTCAAACAGGGCCTATATCAGAAAGGGGATGGAGAAGACTCCATATGAGCTCTTCAAGGGAAGGAAGCCCAATATCAGTCACCTGAGAATTTTCGGATCAAAATGCTACATTCACAACAACGGAAAGGTAAACTTGGGTAAATTCGATCCTAAATCTGACATTGGCATATTCATAGGCTATTCAAATATAAGTAAAGCATATAGAGTCTATAATAAAAGAAATCAAACTGTTGAAGAGTCTATGCATGTATTATTTGATGAAACACCTCGAGAAAAACAATAATATGTTTATGAGGATGAAGATTTTTCAAAGTTTTTAAAACAGTCCCTGTTAAGCTCCTAAAATTTCACATATTTCATCGCAATTTTTCCTCATTTGTATATATTTTTGAAAGTGATGTTTTGAAATAGAAATAGAAATTCAAAGAAAATCCTTAATGAAGAAGAAAGTGGTTGTGCATGAAAATTAGAGCTTAATGATTCTCTATTCAAAAATTTGTGTGTGAATGTTATTAAATGTTAAAAAAGCTCATCAACCCTCTTTCAATCTTGTATAGGAAGAGGTGATACAGAGAAAGAGCCAAAGAAATGCAAGGAAAGCTGGAATGGAGAATGAGAGATGATAAAAAGGCCAAGAACCCGAAGCAAAGGGACTTCGCCGTGGGTTTCGCCGCGGCGAACCCACAGTGAGTGTACTCATCCTCTGGAAGCAAAAAGCCCTTAGTTCGCCGTGACTTCGCAGCGGCGAAGCCACGGCGAACTCACCTAAAAACTGCGCGTTTTGAGTAATTACGCGAACTGAAGGTAATAAATGACATTGAATGCGATCTGGAGAAGACACAGAGCATTAAGGGCACGTTTTGGAGCATTTTGGAGCTTAAGGAGAGAGTGGGGAAGGGCTAGGAAGCTTGGAAAATCTTAGAGAGACTCAAGTTGTGATCTGGGTTTCTTTTCTTCTTCCCTTTTTCTCTAATTTCTGCCATGTCTCTGCCTTTTATTTCTGTTTTTATTTTTCAGTTTCTCATGTGTAACTAAACCCATAGTCTAGGGTTACTTTGAACCATTTGATGGATTGACTCTTGTATTTCCTTCCTTTGATATATTTAATGAATATTTATGTATGGATTTTCATCTTGCTTTAAATGATACAAGTGCTTGATCATCACTTGAAGTGTTAAATGAAGTATGGCTTGAGAGAGTATATTTTGTTTTAGAACTTGGGGGAAATCATATTAGACTTGAAATTTATGCTTTTAAATGGATTGTTTGTTGATAATATAGAGATATAATTATTGACCTAACATTGTTCCTATAAGGTTGGTGGAAGATTTATGGCTAGCATTAATTGTTGCAAGAGATTGTGCAATTAATGCTAGTAAAAATTTGATTTTGACTTGAGAGAGCTTTTTCAAATGAAAGAGAACCTTGAACTCATGCATGAAATTCATTGGGTAAGGAAAAGGGAAGGAATTTATTGGGTCTTGAAGTTAAATGGGGAAAGGTAACCCTAGGTTTTCTCATCCAATTTACCAAGTATTTCTAAATCATTTCTCTTGTTTAAGAATCTTAATATAAAAATCTCAAAAAGAAGTAACCTTTTTATTGATTTAATTTTATATGTTAACTCTTCAAAGCAAAACCTTGTTTAGCTCAACTTGATCTAATACGCTAAGCCTTCTGCTTGACCGCATTTGTAACCAAATCCCTGAGGGAACGATACTTTTCTTATTACTCTATTACTTGATGCGACCCGTGCACTTACGGACCGACCAGTCCCTATCGATAGCACCTCAGCCATCAATAGCAAACCCTGGAAATGATACTGAAAATGATCAGGATGAAACTAAAGATGATCTAGATGAAGCTAATGAGCCTCAATCTTCCATAAGACATCTTAAGAATCATCCTCCTGAACAGATTATTGGAGAAATTTCAAAAGGAGTTAGAACCAGAAGGCAACTACAAAATGAAATAGAATTTTCTTGCTTTCTTTCTCAAATTGAACCAACTTGCGTTGATGAAGCTCTTACTAATGTGACTGGATAGTTACAATGCAGGAAGAACTTAATCAATTCAAAAGAAATCAAGTTTGGGATTTAGTACCTAGACCAAGAAATCATCCTATTATTGGTACTAAATGGGTTTTCAAAAACAACCTTGATGAAGTTGGACAAATTGTCAAAAATAAAGCCAGATTAGTTGCCAAAGGATATAACCAATAAGAAGGCATTGATTATGAAGAGACTTTTGCTCCAGTTGTAAGACTTGAAGCAATAAGAATTCTTCTAGCTTTTGCATCCATAAAAAATATTAAACTTTATCAAATGGATGTTAAGAGTGCTTTTCTTAATGGATATATTAAAGAAGAGGTATATGTAGAGCAAACTCCTGGTTTTGAAGAAAGGTCTAAGCTTGATCATGTTTTCAAACATAAAAAGGCTTTTTATTGTCTCAAATAAGCACCTAGTGCTTGGTATGAGAGACTTAGTACTTTTCTGCTTGATAAAGGATTTTCTAGAGGAAAATCAGATACTACCTTGTTTATCATGCGTAAAAATAATCACATGCTCATAGTTCAAATTTATGTTGATGATATTATTTTTGGTGCAACTAATGAAAAGCTCTATGAAGATTTTGCTAAGATAATGCAGGGAGAGTTTGAAATGTCTATGATGGGAGAATTAACATTCTTCCTAGGCCTGCAGATAAAGCAAAAGAAGGATAGCATCTTCATCTCCCAAACCAAATATTGTAAAGAAATTCTCAACTAATTTGGAATGGATCTATCCAAAGAAGACGAGACTCCCATGAGTGCCTCTGCCAAGTTAGATACTGATGCACAGGGCAAAGTATTGAATCAATCACATTATAGAGGAATTATTGGTTCTTTACTTTATTTAACTACTAATAGGCCTAACATTCAATTTAGTGTAGGCATGTGTGCTATATATCAAGCAAATCCTAAAGAATCTCATATATCAAATGTAAAAAGGATTTTGCGTTATTTACAAGGGACTCAAGAGCTTGGGCTGTGGTATCTCAAGGGAACTCAAGAATACCTTCTTGCTTATACTGACTCTAACCATGCAGGATATAAGTCGGATAGAAAAAGCACAAGTGGTCAATGTCAATTTCTTGGTGGTTGTTTAGTCACTTGGGCAAGCAAGAAGCAAAATTGTGTCTCTCTTTCATCCACAGAGGCTGAATACATCGCAGCAGCAAGTTGTTGTACTCAAGTCTTATGGCTTAAGCATTAACTAAGATATCTAGGTTTGGAATTCCCAGAAGCACCCATTCTCTGTGACAACACCAGCACAATAAGCTTGGCCAAAAATCTAATTCATCATTCTAGAATCAAGCATATTGATGTGAGACATCACTTCTTGAGAGATCATATTCAGAAGAAGGATGTCAAGGTGGAGTTTATATCAACTCATTTACAACTTGCTGATATATTCACCAAGCATCTTAAGCCAGATCAATTCATCTATATCAGAAGAGAGCTAGGAATGGTAAATCCAAATGAGTTGTGAATATTTTTGACTTAATTCTTTATTTATTTTCATGTTATTCATATGAATTATTGCTAACTTAAGCATTGGAGTGCCAAATCTTAAGTTTTTGTAGGACTGACCCATCGATAGTGAGTTCCACTATCGCTAGCTGTATGCAGGAAAAAAGCTTCTTGAGCAAAGATTGCCATCGCTAGCCAAAAGCATTATCGATAGCAAAGTCAGCTATCGATAGATGGAAGGAGTAAGTGAGCTGAAGTCTAAGTCACTTGCTCAGCGTGGGATCATGCCTGCTAGCGATAGCAAGTCACTTAAAAGTTCAGAATGTGAAACGTTTAGCGAGTATTCGTCATTGATAGTAATATCTGAAACTTATAAAAGTAGATCTTTTGCATTCTGCATTCATTATTCATCTACATTTTCTCTTCTGCTCCAAACCTCTCTGAGCATTCAAGCCTACTCTCTCTCTCAAAACCCTAAACCCTAAAAATGGCCAGAACTAAAGTTCCAAATGTGAGTGATGTTGAGGCAACATCTAGCGCTAAACCCTCATCTCAATCCGCTAGCAAGAGATCCAGAACCCAGAAAGCTGTGTCATTCTCCAAAGAAGTGGTTGAATCAGGTCAGAAGCGTCAAAAGCGAACTACCACAGATCTGCCTTACGCATCAGAACCTCTTACAGCTCCCAGCGCCTTCTTTGCAGAGAAAGGAACCCTAGATAGGGCTGCAGTTTGGGTGGACCTTGAATATTTCAAGCAGAATGGTTTCGATTTGGATGCCTGGCTTCTACCCTATAAGAGCTGGCTCAGCATTCAAAATGACTACAATGTGGAAGTGCTGAGGTCATTTTACTCAACCATGAAAGCCAAGCCAGAGTATAAGAAATCGAAGCTGGTAAATATAGTGTTTGAGGCTTCTGTGAGAGGAAGGGGGATTTCTTTTGACTGGTTGTTCATCAACAAGATTTTGGGGATATTTGAAGCAGAATACAACAAGTGGTATTCCCCTGAGCCATACTCCAAGGAGGATCTTGAAGAAATTTATGAAACCTCCTCCAACAAGCCAGCCAACATGCCTGTGGTCAACAGAATCCTACATTATGTGTATACCAGAATCATGACTCACAAGGTAGGGAACTTCAACAGCTTTCCCAAGATAGACAACACATTCATTGCTCTATGATTTTTGTATTTATTGTTCTTAGTGTTTTTATTTGTACTTAAGTGATTATCATAATCTGTTCATTAAGTGAACTTTACTATTGAAATCCTCTACTGTTTGAGGTTGTTATAAAGCTTGGTACTTTGAGAATAGGGTAGTAATCTTACAGGTAGTAAGGGGGAGTGTTTAGAGGGATTCTAAAACTCTGTAAAGGTTGGCAGGTGAACCGGTGTTGTAAAACCTGTGGTTAGTGGAACCCAACGAAAAGTTGGAGAACTGGACCTAGGCAGTGTTGGCCAAACCAGTATAAAGATTGTGTTGCATTAATTAGTTTTTAAATTTACAGAAGCACAATTCACCCCCCTTGTGCGATTGCCATTCTCAGTTCCGAGTTAGCCCAGCCGGTCCGGGTTTAATAACCCTGGATTTGAGCCATTTTGACAAAAAGAGCATCTTAATACACCACAAGACACAATATCCAAAGCAAGACCATGAAACCTTTATATTCGTTTGTTTATTTATCACCAAATTACGCAAAATCATGTGCTATATTATTTATACTAACCTTTTTATTTTAAAAATTTGTAAGATTTTTCCAAACATAAAAGAAAACCAATTAAGACCTTTTTTTATTCCTATTTTCTAACCAATTTTTTTTTAAAAAAAACTGTTTAGTTATTAGTTTCAGTAAAATGCTTTATTTATTCAAAAATATAAAGTGCTTCATAAAAAAACAGAAATTTTTTCTACAAATAAAAACAGAATAACTTTAATTTTGTTTTCTTTTTCACATTTGTGAAATCGTATTTTCCTCTAAAATCAAGCCAAGGTGAAGAACCAGCCTATACTCATTCAGCTGCTTGACTGCTTGAACTCTTGCCTTTCAAATTTGAACTCTTTGAAGCTTCTTTCCCGTCTTAGTCTTTTTAAATATGATTTTTTTTTTTTTATAAAAAAGGGTTTCCAAAACAATGTTTTTTTCCCCTCTCAAAACTTGTTTTAATTAAAAAAACTTTATAAAACTATTCTAAGAACATAAATATTAATATTTTGAGTGTAAGTCCTTATTTACAAATCTTATTGATGAGAAGAACCTAAATCAACGTATTAATATTTTGTATGTGCAAAATTTATAGAGTACTAGTACCATGAGTGTATAAAAATTTATTGTCCTTCTCACCAATTAAATTCTCAAACGGGGAGTTTTCCCCAATTTTCTCTATATTTTTTAAAATCCAGGCAAACTTTTCTTCAAAATATGGGATAAAATGCACTAATATTCTTTAAATTTTGCTAAAACTACATATATATATATATATCCATTTTCTTTTGTTTATAAAATTTAGATGAACAAATAGACATTAGTGGAAAGGGTTACATATGGCCGTTTAAGCACCATGTTCCTAGTGCAAATCTATATGATGACAAAAATTGTCTTTGGACGTCCTTGAAGGATAAAAGTGTCTTTTAATGTAACAACCCAAAAAAAAAAGTCATTTGAAAAGTCTTAAAGATAACAATAATTGATTAGTTGATGAAATTAAAGGCATAACAAAACTTTGCAAACTTTATATCTATATTTTTATTTTAGGTTAATGTGCAAGAAAAGTTAGATATATTTTATTTTATTGTGTAGAAATATCCTGATTATAAAAAAAAAGAAATTTGAAGTTGAGAAATAGGGGAGATAATCAGTTTTAATCTCACTTATATATTTAAATTTAGTTGAACTATATCAAATAAGAATTTGAAGTTTCAGGATACTACATATTATTTATGCAATGATTCTAAAAATAATATGAATTATATTTAATTCTTGATTAATAATTTATTTTTATTAGGAGTGAATCCCTAAAATCATGGAGCCTAACATAATGCAATTATATAGTGATTGTATAATATTTGATTTATTACTATTTTAATTAGGGAGGTCAAATTTTTTTATTATTATTATTATTATTATCTGTTTGTTTGAAATTTATGACATAAGCGGATCTTTAGTATAATGGATCCTTGGTTGTTCCTTTAGGTGAGTCATGGACTCATGGGTTCGAACTCTTGTAGTGCGAGCGGATTTTTTTTTAATCATGATGAAATTACAATAATGTCCTTTAAAAATAAGAATAATAATAACAAATGAAAACCCTTAGATATTTTTCTACACACTCCATGCTTCCTATGGATCGGTACGATGAATTCCCAGAGGAGAAGCAATTTCTAGGGGCTCCCTCTGTTTCTTCTTTAGTCCTTATTGATGTTGTCGATGGGTGTTGATGTCTGGCTGCTTGCATCTCTTTTGTTCAACAACATTGGCCATTATTCATTGTTTTTCCTCCTCCGTCGTTCGCTAGCCTTGGTGTCGATGAGTAGCGATTTGTGTTCTTCTTTCCTTATTAGTGGCAGCGGTGTTATGCATGATTGAAGAGTGTGTTTTGGGTGAGCTTCACTCTTTTCACTGTTGCTTTGTTTGTGGCGGTGCTTGATTGAGGGTTTGGATTGCATCCACTTGTTCCATCAGTTATTCATCATCCCTAATATGGTAGTGGTAAGCTCGAATCCTTTTTTTTTGTGTTTGGTTGCTATAGTTAGTCTTTGAATTACAGGGTGGGAATTTTTCTGGATTTTGCTAAATTTTGGGGAACTATGAGCTTGTTCTGTTTTATTCAACTTTTATGCATGGTAGATGTTTGATGAAATGTTTGTAGGAAAAAAGAGTTGTAATTTTTCTTTTATATTGAAACGTTCTACAGAATTGAGTTTAAGAAGTATGAAAATTTTATATATTGATGTTTGAGGATTTTTGGGCAAGAGATGTGAGCAGTGAGAAGTTAGATAATGGTGCTTGTATAGTTTCGCCCACAAATTGTTGTGCTGAAAGGAAAAACAAAATAATGTGCTTGGGTTAAAATTTCTTAAATCATTTATTGGAACTTAGATAGGTCAGATGATGCTTGCATTGTTATAATTGTGTTGTGGTGCCTTTTATTTTTGATTGGATTGTTGTTGAAACTTCGTAGTAATTGTAGTATAAGAAAGAGTTACCACCATTTGTAATAAATTTGACACTTAAACAAATGAATTAATCTAACAGTATTTGATTTATAATTAAAGGATCAAACTTCTTTGTTGTCATGTTAGCCTTTGAGATACTTATGAGCTGTTTGATTAATGCATATTGAATTGCTGGGGATTATTTATAAATGGTATAAAGAGCATAAATTTTAGCTGACATATTAAAATAGTTGGTTTGAGGTGTATGCCTATTACATATATTTAAGAATTTGGATGTGAGGTTGATAAATAAGAAATAATGTCGAATTTTTGTTTGGAATTATATTGAAATGTGGATGCAGTATATATTGCTAGAGTGAATAACATTACTGAATCAAGTATTATGGAATTTTTATATAAAGCTATAACTGAAGTAATATTATTTTGTTCTAGGATATTGAGAGGACAAGAAGTGACTAAGTTAGAAGTTAGAAGTTAATAAATAGGAGGGATTGTATATTTGGTAGTGCAACGGGTGAGTGAATAACATCCCATCCTAGTTTCATTATACATTTTTTAGGAAGTTTAGATATCCTCAAATGAAATTAAACAAAGATACGGTTTTCACTATTAAGACAACCATACAATCCGGTATGGAAATTTTTAATTCTTTCTTTAACTTTCAAAAAGAAGAGGCAAAAAAGGCGAAAGTTACAAAATTTCACAAGGGAACACAAGCTTTTATAAGCTTTAAAAAAGAAGTTTCGAAAATCTGTATGATATTTAATATCAAATTAAGAGAACCAACTGAAAAAGCATAAACAAGTTTTTCTATTTTGTTATGAGATGATCAAACTCATTCTACTTTCGAAATGTGAATACCAATCTTACATATAAAGACTTTTCCTGTGTCTCATTTAGTGATCATCACTTGCATGAAGTAATCAAGTAAAGATGGCATCTCCAATACTATGTCCATTACACCAACGTTGAGTGCATTAGTAATATACTATAATACATAAACCAAATCAACATCACGTGAGATCAGATAAACAAATTTGGCACTCTTTTTTCTTCCTTTTTTTTTAATTCATAAACTTTTTAACTTGTTATTATTAATTTTAACTGAAACCAAATATAAGATATTTATGAAAAATCCTCAAAATAATGCACCTAATTGATATCTTATCAAAATCTCAAGAAATCTCTTTAATTTTGTATCAATAACTCCCTAAATTTACCTGAAATATATATCAAATTTAATATAAAATGGGAGTCATCAGTGCGGTCAAATGTAAAAGCAAGATTGAGAAAACACTCTGCCAAACATTTTTACCCAGTCTGACTTTTCAAGCATCACCATACCTTTTGTGCATCAGAACTTAATGCCAAACACGCTGTCTTATATAGGGTAATATTGAATTTTTCTAGTGATTTTTAATAATTCGTATTTCAGATTCTGAAATCTGAATTATGAATAACGTTAAAGCTATGGTGTGAGCAATTTCTTTGCAAGTCAAGGTCACATACTTATTAATGGCCCAATTCATTCAGGCATGATATAACTTGCCTCTTACAATTCAAGAAACTATTCAAAATTCTACAACTACTATCTACTAATATGTGGTATCTGTCTTACTTGAAGACTAATCCAAACGTGCTTTTCGAATAGGAGTTTGAAAACAAATATGTTAGAAGTATTATGGTTTACTTTTTTTCCTTATTGCTTTCGAAAATCAGAGAATGAAAATATCAGTCAGTGGTCTTCACATCAATATTAATTAATTGACAAGGGACATGAATTACCATTATTTCTCTTCAAGGCAAGCCGACAATGCTTTGAATCCAGGGGACCATCACTTTGAGTATTTGTATTATATATGTCTGTGTTAAAATTTAAAATTGGCGGAAGCACAATTGAAGGATGTAGTAGAGTGGCAAATAATGCTCCAGATGCATTAGCGCATAATAATTCGAACAATTATGATGGCGTGGTGTTCTTATTATTCTTGCCTCTGATACAGTGATGCTATACGTTGTACTTATTGATCGAAAACTTTAAAATTGGATATTAGTGCGAAGTCTTTCTTATTGGATACTAGTGCAAAGTCTTTCACAATTCAGGTACACACATATGAGAGATTATCATATATAATTCAGTGTTATTGAATATTTCTCAAATATTTTTGCTCGTCAGATTTGCATTTTTGGGGTAAAATTTAATGAAAATGAGATCTAGTAATTTAATATATCAAATTTTCAGAATAATAAAACTCTGTTTCAAAAAAAAAAAAGAATTCAGAAACAAAAAATAGTTTTAATGAGAAGTTTAAGTTTTGTACGTACTATTTATTTTGTAAATATAATTTATAAAGGGGTCCCAAAAAATTCACATAAAAAATAAAAAAAAGTTACTCAAAATACAACTGTCCAAACTTTTAATAATCGCATATGCTTGTCTGTGGACAATAATTATTTATATAAAGTAATATGAAAAGTGAGGGCATAATTCTCAATTCTATAAAAATGTCTATTCCATTTCTTAAATATAAGATGAAATTGACTTATTTGAGAATTAAGAAAGCAAAAATTACTTTAAAGTACTATACTTATTATCATTCTTCTCCAAATTAATTTAGTATAAACGAATCTATAATCTAATAACATGTACCAAATATTATAATTAAATATTTTATTTGATTTCTCTAATCTACCCAAATAAGTTGAACTTGATATTATATTAAGTGATATAAAAGTATTATATTGGTTATCTGTCCAATATAAGGCTTTAATTAGCGACATGTTAAAGCTAGGGGAAAAACACAAGTAGTCTTGATCTTTTTATCATACAAATATATCTTATCACAGTTGTTTGTTTCCTTATCTGATGTATTACGGGAAATATAAATGAAAGTAATTAAGCTTGGCAATAAAATGTTCAATGATTTCAAGATAAATTAATGGTTAGATTTCAATTACATTAAGTCAGATATCTATAATGAAATGTAAGCTCTGGTCATTACGGAATCTACTGATCTTTCAAACAACCTGCAGCTACAAGAAGACATCCCCTGACAATGGCTTATTTCAATGATTTATTATATATCAAATGCTCTTCTAAATGTAATTATGTTTATTTCCTGTTCTACTTGTAATTTGTTAATTGTTTTAGGCAATAGTGCTACTGGAGCTATTGATTTCTCATTATTCGTCTACTCTGCTTTTCGGTATTGACTTTTGAAGCAACGTTAATTCTTTACCATTGCTGGAATTCATGTGTTTCCTTTTCAAGTAACCAGCCATGATGTTAGTTTTAATATTAAATTATTCATTGTGTATCTTGACTTTTTTTTACCAACTTATCCTAAGTTTTTATGCTCTATGATTCAAACAGAGTAGACTGATATAAAAAAAAAAAAAAAAAAAAGAGTAGCATAGAAAACTATAAATAGTTTTAACCTAAAAATCCCACAATAGCTAGGCTAAACTTGAGGGTTACAAAGTGCATGGTATGATTGGATTCATTGCACCATAGTATCTCTACAAAGGAAACGTAAAGCAAAATCTCCTATCATTTCACTAGATTATTTGCATATCTTGACTCACTAAATGTTGGAATGATATATTATTGAAAGGAATGGGTAATGAAAGGTTGGATGATAAAAGCCTTTGAGACACGTGTTGCATTGATGGTCGAGATTTGGGAGGTGGATTCAAACATACTAATGCTATTGTTACCAAAAGAATCACATCATGTGCATCTTTTCTTGATGGCGGTGGGAGACGTGGGTCTAATATATCTTTTACCAAAATGCTTTCAGAGCAAGTCTTTGACAAAGACAAAATCAAATCTCCAGGATGTCTTCCCATTATTGTTATTAATGTCACTACTCCAAAACTATAAGTATCACATTTTTCCGTCACAACTAAGGTGTATGTAAGCTCGGCAATGGTACAAAATAAAGAAATAAAATAATTTTTCAAAGATAAGTGATTGTAAATATAAATTAAGCACAAGAGAAGTGGATATAGGGAATAAAAAAAACTAACCTGGAGCAACATAGCCATAAGTGCCAATTGGAAGGGTTTGATTAGATGTATTTGGTCAATGACTCTGGCTGTGCCAAAGTCGGACACAAAAGCATCCGTCTTTGAGTTCAACAGTACATTAGCACTTGTTATGTCTCGATGGATAATTGAAGGAGCGCACTCATGATGCATGTAGAACAAAGCATTTGCTATTCCTTTGACAATAGTCGCTCTCTTACTCCAATCTAGCTCTTTAGCTTCGTCATCATTATTCAAGACATAAAAAAGGTTTCCTCTTTCCATGTATTCATATATGAGAAACATGCATTGATTATGCAAACAAAAACCATGAAGCTTTACAATATTGCGATGTCGAATTTTAGTTAACATCCTCACTTCGTTGTGAAAACTCTTGTCAAAAGATGTGTTTCCGTATTCCTTTCGATGAAGTTTTTTCAATGCTACAATTTTGCCGTTTGGAAGTTGTGCTGTATAAACGCTTCCATAGGCACCAGTTCCAATACAATATTTAATGTCGTCAAAGTCCTCTGTTGCTTCAATGATATCTTCATATGCAATTTTTCCGTTGTAATTCCATATGGAAAACAAATTCTCATTTTTTGTATCTATTGTCTCACTTATGGATTTCTTTTTCTTTTTGAAAGATTTGAATAAGATGAAACCCACAACAGACATTATGAGAAGAAAAATTGTCAAAGGAATAATGATTTTCAACAAAGATTCTGGACCTTTGGAAGAATCATGTAATTTCTCTGGACCAAGTAATTCTTTATTACCATTTAAAATGTCAGGAGGAAAATAGCTATAAATTTCAATTGGAACATAACCGTTGAGAAGATTGTATGACAAGTTGATGTTGTGCATTCTACCTAGTTCTCGAGGTATGCTACCAGAGATATTATTGTAGCTCAAATCAATGCTGCACTTTTATGGAACACTGCATATACTTGATGGTAATATTCCACTGAATTTATTGTGACTAAAGTCACCATGAAAATCAAAATGGTTCCAAAGGTAGGGCACGTTTCCACTCAGATTATTTTGAGAGATATTTAGATTAGAAAGATTATAAAGATGTCCGATGTCTTCTGGCATGCTGCCACTCAATTGATTTTGAGAAACATCAATGTCCTTCAAATTTGTCAAATAGTAAATTGAAGAAGGGATATTGCCTGCAGTGAAAAATTTTGAGTACAAATATAAGTACATGAGATTTTTCATAAGACCCAAAGTTAATGGAATTACTCATCTACATTCTTTGTACTCAAATCCATCGATTCTAAGGTTAGTGGGGGCAAAAGGTAACATACCTGTGAGGTAGTTGTAAGACAAGTCCAAATAATTTAGATAATGAAGGTCTCCAATCTGAGATGGAATGATACCTATCAAAGCCATTTATTTAAGTTGCAAATGTAATCCTGGCCATGTTATTTTTGTTCAAATAAAAATTCAGGATAATAAGAGTGTATGAGAACTCACCGGTAAGATTGTTATGAAATAAGTCCAGATAATTGAGACTTTGAAGAACTCCAATATGCGCTGGAATGTTACCTATGAATAGCCTACTCTATTAAGTTATAGAGCTAATCAAATACAACATTTCTCAATTGAGTGAATTTGCAAGGTAAGAGTGGAAGGTGCACAACTCACCGATGAGATTGTTACACGACAAGTCCAAATAGATGAGATTACCAAGAGCTCCAATCTGACTTAAAATGGTACGTATCAACCCCATTACATGATTATTCAAATGTACTACTAGTTTCTGACATTCGATCAGTGAATAAAATTGTGCACAAGTACAAGACATTGATATTTGTCATAAAACCTAAAGCTGATTGGTAAAACAAGTTTAAATAATGCATGAATGAATGAAGAGTTCCAGTATGAATTAGAGTGGTACCTGTCATCCCCATTCCATGAAGATTCAAATATTTTAGCTCGTCTAATGCAGTGAAGTTGAGATCTGCTAGCCGAGGTTGATGCGATTTGATTCTTGGTTGGTTAATTGAGACAATTCTTCCAAAAGCGCAAGATATTCCATGCCACTCACAATAGTTGCTGGAACCATTATCATTGACATTCCACCATTTGCTTTGAAGTAGTGCATGCTTCTCCTCTGCAGTTATGGAAGAAGAGTCAGTGCAAAAATGCAAAATAATGACACATCGCTTAATAGCTGATGAAAGTGATCTTTAAATGAGTGCAAATTATTTATATATAGGAAGGTTGGCAGTTATTATAGTCATGTGTTTAAATGACTAACAGTTACCATCACTTCGAAAGTTTCTCCCTTTACAACTATAAGCTTTTGTGTATATACTTGTTTATTATTGTCGTTAATTTATGTATCAATCGATATTCTTCTTTTGTTATATTTGAATTGTTCATATATCATAAAGCTTGATGAGATCTTCGCTACTGTGTGTGTTTGAGTGAAATTGCCAACAACGTACTCCACGTTGTTCACGGCTTTCCCGTGAGGGTGGGTGAGTGTATAATTACTTAAGTGTGAGTGTGAGAATTTATGTGAGTGTCATTTATTCTACAACAATGGAGTCCGAACAGAAGAGATCCAATTCTAGAAGAAGTCATGAAGTGCGACTAGAGTTAAATAAGAAGAAAGCAGAATGCAAAGGAGGAACGCTGGTTGGGAGAATCGAAAGTGATAAAAGCATGCATAAGGGAATTGTTATTTCAATGATTAAAAAAGGTTGGGGCCTGGATACAGATGTGGAGGTGCACGATATGGGTGTCAAAAACGCTTTTTTATTCAGGTTTAAAAAGCAAGAAGATTATAATAGAGTCCTTAAAGGACGTCCTTGGTCCATCCAAGGAGCACTGCTGAATGTTCAATATTGGGATGATTATATGATTTTCAGTGAAGTAGACTTCAACTTCTGCCCCTTTTGGGTTCAATTCCACGGCCTTCCACATGCAGCTTTTGATCTTGAAAATGCAATTTCATTGGGTAATGCTATTGGTCAGGTTGTATTGGTGGAAAACCCTGTTCTGAATACTAAATTAACGAGAACTTTCATTCGGGTCAGAGTTCTTATTGATTTAAGAAGACCTCTAATAACAGGGTTCTGGGTTCCTAGACCAAAGAGTAAACCAGCATGGGTGACAGTACGTTATGAACGTCTCCAAAACTTTTGCTATGAATGTGGACGAATTGGACATGATGCCAAGAACTGCCGAGCAACTTATGCCGACAAGGAAGAAGCCAAAGAGAATGATGTTTATGGAAGTTGGCTTGGTACCCCAATGTCCGAACAATTGAAGAAGCTGTTGTAATCTATAATAAAAATTGGGATGAGGCCCACTTGGTCAAAGAGGCCAGAACACCGGCGACGGTTTTAGAGCGGAGTTCCGATGATGGTAACAAACAAACAGAAACTGCCAGCGAGAATCAAGGCGCTCATTCCGGATCTAGCGAAAAACAAGGGAATAACCGAAGATATGGTGCTGAGGTGTCCAACCCTTTGCAATCAAGGTTGTACCATGCAAACAAAATAAACACATGTGGCCCACAACCAAAAAATCCCAATGATGAAAAGACCCATCAGTTTGTGACTAATGTAGACATTTTCAAGTTCTCGTCTCCTACAAAAGGCCCAAGCTCTCCTTATATAGTAGAATTCCCATCTGAAAATGATGAGCCCAAACAAGCTATCGTGCCTTATACGAGCCTCTCTCCTATTTCAGCTGTTACTCTTAGACTAGATAATATCAACCTAAAAAGGCCCATAATTGATGAATCTACTTCTCCCATTCTGAAACGACGCAGACTCTTTACAGGGGATACTGAAGGAGATGGGAAAAATGAAAGCAGTGCCGACATAGGAGGAAAGGAAGTAAATTTAAATTGTCGGGGCACCAAACAAGCAATACGTAGAAAGGGAGAGAAGAGGTCAAGCAAAAGAGTGAAGGAAGTGGTGCTACCAATCAGTGATAAGCCTTCAGAAGTTGAATTTCCGGAAGACTGGTTTGTTTTTTGTGGTAGCACACATATACATGGAGAAAGCTCTCATAATGAAAACGCCGATGGCTGTAGTGAAACAGCCATCGGTTCGCCATGAATATCATAGCTTGGAACTGCCAGGGGTTGGGGGTTCCCCTGGCAGTTAAAAATCTGAAGCAGGAATGCCGAAGAACCAAACCCCAAGTTGTCTTCCTTATGGAGACAAAAGAGAAGCAACAATATGTGAGTCGGATTCGACGAAGCTGTGGTTTTAATGAGGAATGGATTGTAGACCCACAAGGACGAAGTGGGGGGCTTGCTCTCTTTTGGGATAATTCAGTAAGTGTTAATATCATTTACTCGTCCAGTAATGTCATTCATACGAGTTTCTCATCCTCAGTTATTGAGGTGCCCCACTATGTGTCTTTTATTTATGGGCCACCCAAAGAGAAAGAAAGAATTGTAATTTGGGAGAAGATTATTCAGTTTGCCAAGACAAGATCAGAGGAGTGGCTTTGTATGGGCGACTTTAATGACATAATTTGTAGACAGGAAAAGCAAGGGGGAAAACCAAGAAACATGCGGAAAATTATTAACTTTCAACGCTTTGTAGCAGATTGTTCCTTAATTGACCTTGGCAGTAATGGATCATGGTACACTTGGTGTAATAAACGCAAAGGTGATGCTACAATTCGACAGCGTATTGACCGTGCAATGGGGAATGAACTTTTCTGTCACAGATTCCCAAATGCCCAAGTTTTTAATGTTGAACCCCTTGGCTCTGATCATCATCTTCTACATATCAATCTCTGCTACACATCCAAAAAGAGAACAAAGTCTTTCAAATTTGAGGAGTTTTGGACCTCTCATGCTGAATTTTTGAAGATTGTAAAACAAAGTTGGGAAACCAGTGGACCTTCTATGTGGGCTGCAGTATATGATTTTATAAAGAAACTCAATCTTTGTAGGAAGAATCTTGTCAGATGGAGTGCTAAAGAATTCCCCAATAGTTGCAAATTGATGAATGATCTAAAGATGCAACTGCTTATATGTAGAAATGGACCACAAACTGAAGCAACTGCTATGATTGAAGCTGAATTACTCACCAATATTGAGGCGTTAATTGACCGTGAAGAGCGATTTTGGAAACAAAGGTCTCGGGTATCTTGGCTTAATGCAGGTGACAAAAACTCAAGCTTTTTCCATCTGACTACCATGTTCAGAAGGCGTCATAATAACATCCTGCAAATAAAAAATAGCAATGGGACTTGGATAAGAGAAAAGAGTCAACTACATGCCATTTTTTCAAACTATTTTATGGACCTTTTCACACCTTCAGGTCCAAGACAAATGGAAGCGGCACTTGAACATGTAGAGATCAGAATTGATTCAGACGCCAATGAGAAGCTGTTGAGACCTATCACAAAAGAAGAAGTCCGAGTAGCTACTTTTGAGTTGGGAGGCATGAAAGCCCCAGGACCTGATGGATTCTCGGGTAAGTTTTATCAAACTTCTTGGAATGAGGTTGGGGATAGTCTATTTGCTATGGTGAAAGAATTTTTTGAGAATGGATCTATGCTTGATGCAATAAATGGTACTAATATTACTCTTATCCCAAAAATAGACAAACCAGAAATGGTGGCTCACTTTAGGCCGATAGGCCTTTGCAATTTCTCTTATAAGATAATATCAAAAATTTTAGCCAACCGTATGAAATTTCTGTTAGATAGATGTGTGTCACCAAACCAAAGTGCATTTGTGCCTGGAAGACTAATTCATGACAATATCATTATTGCTCACGAGGTGTATCACTATCTTAGACGGAAAAATTATGGAAAAAAGTTTGAGTTTGCCCTTAAAATGGATATGAGTAAGGCTTATGACAGAATAGAATGGGACTATTTGAAGCATGTTTTATTGAAATTTGGCTTCTCTCCTCGTTGGGTTCAATTGGTGATGCATTGTGTCCAATCAGTACATCTTAATCTCTGCCTATCAGGAGAAAAAATTGCATCCATTACTCCAGGTCGAGGCCTTCGACAGGGTGATCCACTTTCGCCTTATCTTTTTATCTTGGTTTCAGAATCACTTTCGTGTATGATCAATAACTATCAGAAAAATGGCCAAATTAAGGGGATTAAGCTTGGTCAAAATTGTCCAGAGATTTCTCACAGTTTTTTTGCAGATGATGCACTGCTTTTTATCAATGCAGAAAATAAATATTGTGAGAATTTGGCCGAACTTTTACATGTCTATTGCACTGCATCTGGACAGCTTGCTAACCTTGAGAAGTCTAGCATATTTTTCTCCAAAAACACTCCTGATCAGGTTCGAAATGTTGTTTGTCAGACTCTTGGTATTAATGAGGAAGTTGATCCAGGAAAATACTTGGGAATCCCAAGTGTAGGGAGGAAAACCAAGCAACAAGCCCTTGCATATGTCCGAGAAAAAATGAGTAAAAAGATCCATGGCTGGAGCAGCAGACATCTTTCTTTTGCTGGAAGGGAAGTGATGATCAAAGCAGTTATCAACGCCATACCGATATTCTCTATGACATGCTTCAAGTTTCCAATCAAAACTTGTAAGGAACTTAATAGCCTTGTCTCCAAATTCTGGTGGGAAGGTAATAACAATAGCAGCAAGATACATTGGGTGGCTTGGAGCACTCTCACAAAGCCAAAAACAGAAGGTGGCATGGGTTTTCGGGATTTCATTGATCTTAATAATGCATTATTAGCCAAGACAGCATGGAGGTTATTGCAAAATCCACAAAGTCTATGGGCTCGAGTTCTTAAGGGAATCTATTTTCCTAATAGCTCCTTCCTTGATGCAAAGAAGGGACACAAAGCATCCTGGTGTTGGTCAAGTATTGTGGATGAGAGGAATTTTCTAAAAGATGATTTGTACTGGCAGATTGGAGATGGCAAAACTGCTCGTATTTGGAAAGATAAGTGGATACCAAAAATTCCCCAACTTAGTGTTGATATTCAAAGAGAAGATTTGAGGAAATCGGATGCTACTGTTTCTGCACTCATCATAAATGAAACTAGACAATGGGATTTGACATACATGAATGGTTTAATCAGTAATGATATTTTACAGATTATCACAAATATCCCACTTGCAGCAGTGGCAAGAGAAGATAAATTGGTTTGGACTTGTGCTAACAATGGTATTTACACAGTGAAGCAGGGGTACTATTTGTCAACTAGCAAACATCACAATGAGATATCTAGAGCAGTAACCTCTACTCAAGTCCATCGGGCTACATGGAAGAAAACTTGGAAGATCAAATCTTTGCCTAGAATTATCAATTTTACTTGGAGGATTCTATCTAATGCCATTGCAACCAAAGATTTACTGACACAACGAAGATGTGGAACTTCTAATATTTGCCCAGTTTGTGAAGGTGCTGTTGAAACTATCGAACATATGTTGTTTAAATGTGATTGGGCCAGATCCATTTGGTATGGTAGTGGTATTACTCTTAGGACAGATTCAAACATAACAAGGAATTTTGCTGAGTGGTGGAATGCAATGATAAATCAACAAACCTCTTTGACAGATTTTGATCTTACTGTTATTAGCTGGACACTTTGGCTCATTTGGAAGGGGAGGAATGAAAAATATTTCCATGGGACAGATCCCAACCCACACAGGGTCATTGAACAAGCTAAGAAGTTCTCGTTAGAACTATGGGAAGCCACTAAATTACTGGGCATTTCAAATGGCAGTGTTTCCCAAATTAATGATTGTAAAGCTTGGAAGCCTCCTCCTGAAGGTATCCTCAAAATTAATATTGATGGGGCATTTGATCAAACAACTAGGGATGCAGCAATTGGCATTGTTTGTAGGGATTCTCATGGAACTTTTCAATGGGGTTTTGTGGACAAGGTTAAATCTGTCTCTGCTTTCATGACAGAAGCTTTGGCCTTAAAACGAGCCCTAATGATTGCACATGACATAGGAAATGCACAGGTCATTTTTTAATCTGATTGTCAAACTCTAGTCTCATGCATATTGAAAGACCAAGCATATGGTGGTGAGTGGATATGCAGAAATATTCTTCAAGATATAATGCAGTTAATGACATTACGGGCTGGGTTCTCTCTCTCTTTTACTCCTCGAAAGGGAAACAAAGCAGCAGATTTTCTTGCCGCTCAAGTGTATAAGGGGGTGTGTCCTATTGGATGGGTGGCAACACCCTTACCTCCTTTGTTGTCAATCCTCGCTGAAGATGTCTTAAATGCAACAGCTTGTCAAGGGAACGTTTCTGAAATCTGCTCTAACACTGGAGCTAGTTGATGTTAATGATGTCTAGTGTTTATTAGTGTCTTCTTGTAATGTTATTTCTCTTGTATTTGCTTTTGGTGTAATTGCAATCTGTTTATTTGTTCAGAAACTCCTATTGTATTGTTGTTTTTTTTCTATTAATGAAGCTAGTGCCTATCGGCTGATCAAAAAAAAAAAAAAAAAAAAAAATCATGTCTTCAATGTATTATTATATTTCTTAATTTTTTTCGAGTTTGGATAAGAATGAGAGGTAACTCACTTGACATAGTATTGTTATAGGACACGTTTTGATATGTGAAATGTTGAAGACCTAGAGTTTGAACTGTGCCTGTCAAAACACATACCTTTGGTCAGTTATTTATTTATTTATTTATTTTGGACTGAATACTTCGATCAGTTGCTAATTTGTTCTAGGTTATTTTTGACAAAAAAATTTAGATATAGTAAGAATGGCAGAAGAATCACCCGTGAGGTTGGTATTAAACAAGCCCAGATAATTGAGATTTTGTAGAGCTCTAATTTGCAATGGAATAGTACCTGTAAATAACATACTCTATTATAAGTCATAGAGATATTATTTACGTTGTGTCGGGTAAATATAACATTTTGAAATTGAGTGAATATGCAAGGTATATAACTCACCAGTAAAATTGTTACAAGACAAGTCCAGGTAGATGAGATTATGAAGATCTCCTATCTGATTTGGAATGTTACCTATCAAACCCCTTCCATTAAGCGTGAAATATTCCAAACCAAGATTGGTACCATTAAGAGTAAATGGTAACTTATGAGTAAATGAGTGAGTTTGGTAAGAGTAAATGGTAACTTACCAGGAAGCATGTTTTGAGACAAATCAAGATTGGTGAGATTGTGAGTTGGAATGACACCCGTCAAAACTCCACTATTAAATTGGAATGACACCCGTCAAAACTCCACTATTAAATTGGAGAGATACTAGGTTGTGTCTAGGTAAATACAACCTTTTTTAAACTGAGCTGGTTCAGTTCAAGTGAAAAGTATACCTACCGGTAAGATTGTTAAGAGATAAATCGAGATAGATGAGTCTTTGAAGAGTTCCTATCTGAGTTGGAATCATCCCTATCAAATCCATCCATTGAATTAGTTGAAAATGTTTTATGTTGTTTCCAATTAAATACAAATTAAGTAAGATTGGTGAGAGTGAAAGGTATATAACTCACCAAAAAAAGAGTTATGATGCAAGTTTAGATAAATGAGATTTTGAAGTTCCCCTATCTGAAATGGAATCCAATCTGCCAAACCCATTCTATTAAGTTGCAAAAGCTCTACGTTTTGTCTAAGTAAATATACAACCTTCCTAATTGTGTGATTAGTTTGGTAAGAATTAAAAGTAACTTACCAGCAAGGTTGTTATGCGACAAATCTATATATACGAGATTATCGGATCAGGAACCTCGGCTGCCCCTCGGCTGCCCCACATTTTTGGGGCAGTTCCAATATTTTTTTTTTGTTTTTTTATACTACTAAATTCTACATTAAAAGAGTGACATTTTGATATATTATGGGCAAAAAATGGTTATGTTTTCAATTTTTTTATGATTTTTCAAAGATTAGGTACCCTTAATGAAAAAATACAGCCTTATTTTGGAGTACCTAATCTTTGAAAAATCATAAAAAATTGAAAACATAACCATTGTTTACCCATAATATATCAAAATGTCACTATTTTAATGTAGAATTTAGTAGTATAAAAAACAAAAATATATATATATATATTGGAACTGCCCCAAAATTGTGGGGCAGCTGAGAGGGGGGCAACCGACACCCCCTTCCCGAGATTATCAAGAACTCCTATATCAGTTGGAAAGTAACCCATCAAACCCATTCCAGGAAGTATCAAATATTGTAGGTTGGGAAATGCAGTGAGGTTGAGATTTGATAGCCAAGGCTGCTGTGAAGTGATCCTTGGTTGATTCATCTCAAAAACGCTTCCAAAGTCATCGCAATATATGCCTTTCCAGTCACAAGGATCTGAGAAGTTATAGTCAAAATTGCTAGAATTCCACCATTGGGTCTGAAGCAGAGCAAGTTTCTCCTCTGCTATCATGGCGGCAGCTGCATCATTTATCTCCAAGCTAGTTAGAGAAAAGCATAATAAAAATGCCACTATCACACCCATCTTTAATTTATTTGTTTATGGGGTGATCACTACATGTTTCCAGCCACAAAGTCTTCATATAGAAAAATTTACGCGCTTTGTAGTTGATCACTCTGGTTACTAATCATTGGGGCATTCAATATGACTTTTTTGTTTCCATCTTATTTGAATTGCTCATATCATAAAGACGACAAAAAGACTTCTATATCTCATATTGGACTTTTAGTTTTCTTTTATAAGTAATATTTTTTAAATACTCCTTCGATGCTAAATGTAAGATATATTTATATATTTTGATTAGATTAACAATGTTAATTAATTAAGTTAAATAATATGATTTTTTTTTAAAATATCCTAATTATATTCCTTAATTTCATCTAGCCTCTCTCTTAATTGTTGTCAAGGGACTACCAATATAGGTAATTTTAAAAAATTGACAAAATTTAGAAATAGATATTATATTTGGGACTGACATTAACTCCCTCGGCCGGTTTTACATTGAGGATTGGGTGGAGTAGATTTTAAAGGAATTCTTTTGTTGTTAACATTTAAATACTATCGAAATGATTTTGTAAAATTGTGTTTTTTCTTACTGTTTTAAATAATTAAGAAAAGAATGTTAAAGTACACATTTGATCATTTAAGTTTATGCAAGGTTTTATTTTGCTCTATTAACTTTGAAAAAACATATTTTCAGTCCTTTAATCCTAATATTATTACTATCAAATGATGATTTTTTGAAACAACAACTTTGAAAAGTATACTTAATATATCAGCAGTTTAAAATATTTTTTCATGGTTAAAATCTCAATATTAGCATTTTCTTTGTTCATAGTATTGGGATAAAATGACTAAAAAGACTTTTTAAAGTTAAATGATCCAAATGAAGGGCAAATGAATATTTTAGCCAAAAAAATAATAATAAGTCACAAATTTACTGTCAAAGTGGTTACATGGAGTATGCCCAAAGGCATACGATTTATTAAATTAAGACCTACTTACCTAATTTGATTAAATTAAGGTTGTTAATTAAATTAGTTAAAATCACATGATATTATCAAAATACCCTAACCATCTACCTTTATCCCCACCTTCCCTCTTTTATTCGTTTATTATTGAAGAGTATCAATAGGGATAATTTAAAAAAAATTAGAAAGATCTTATATTTAGAATTAAACGCTCATATCCAAATATATCCTGAATCTAGAACCGAAGGAGTATTGTTCAACAGGTATATCAAAACTTATTAATTGAGGTAATTGATTTGAGTATGCCCCAGAAGTTTACCGTCAAAGTCGTCACTTGGTTGGAGTTTGACTTCAAACTTCTAATAAACTGAAAATGTATTAATTTTATCATATTACTCTGATTTCACTGGTTTTAAATATAAGATATATTTACCTAATTTGATTAGATTATGGATGTTATTTAAGTTAGTTAAATAATATGATATTATAAATACCCATAACTATCTATTTTTATCCTCACCTTCCCTCTCTTGCCTGTTTATTATTTAACAGCATTAATAGGACTAATTTGAGAAAACATCGGTAACAATTAAAAAGTGGTCTTATATTTAGGATCAAACTCATCTCCTTAAATAGATCCTATATTTAGGACTAGAGGAAGTATGATGTAAAAGTTGACAAAAAATCTTTAAAATGATGTAATTTTAACGTAACAGTTCCTTTATAAGCCAGAGGGAGAATTAATGGGTCTCACACCCCCACATTAAAAAGGGATATTTGGACTAACTTGATGAATTTGCTAAAAGTGTTTTGTTTTAAAAAAATTGTATCTTACACTATTCAAAACTTAATTGTATCGGATAATCATGAAAAAAATTTGGTTACTAAGATTGCACATTAACACTTAATTTTCTAGAAAAATATTACTTTTGTAGGTTACTATTAACATGTTTCATATATACCAAAAAAAACCTTAAACTTTATTAAATTACTTTAAAATTTAATAAATTTCTAACTTTACATACTATTTAACATTCATTATATAATTTGCTAAAAAAATATTCATTATATATAATATATCTAATAAAAATAAAATAGATATTATAATAAATAAATGGTATAATATTACATTCATTTAATAAATTTATTGACGGTACTCGGACCGAGTTGACCTCTCTATATAATTATAATAATGGATCGTAGGAGTATAACTTTGATCATTAAGAATAAAAACAAAGAAACAAAGGCCGCCAATTCGGAATCAAATGATCATTGGATTTAGTCAATATTAAAGTCTTCACTTCCACTCCTCCGTCTCAAAATGTATGTTGAATTTCCTTGCATGCCTTTAGATAAAAGAAGGAAGTTGAATAAAAATTAGGCTAAAAATTTACATTTGCTCTCCTAATTTTAAAGTAGGTTTGAGTATAATTCCTTTACAACTAATTGTCTGGCATACTTACCTGTCGGTCGATAGTTTAAAATGTTTATTGGAATGAGAAACTAGTAAATCATACTTTGTTATCAAGTTAAAACTTCTTTACAAAATTCAATTCCATCTTTACTGAATTTTAGTTTCATGATTTCTTTGAAGGTTTGATCAGTAATATAATAAATAGCAATGTGTGTCGTAATTATTTGTTCCATGCTACAGATTTCTCGCAGAAGCATTTTATGGTTCCAATTCTGAGTATTGTTATATCTTGTAACGTTTGATATCAATTTTATAACGGTACCGACTCCATGGTTTCAGAGTCCATCCTAGGTCGTTGAAATAATTCATGATCTAGACTTATTATTGTTGTCAGAGAATCCTCTCAATTTGACACATGTATACAACTGATATCTATATATATATATATATATATATTGAACTAGCCATAACTACCCCGCGCACGATACACGGGTAGAATTTGATTCAAGGAACACGATGAAAACTACATTTTTAGTTGTTTTCTTCCTATCTTCACCGCCACCAACTACATTTTTATTGTCATTGAGTTGATCTAGATGGGTAGAATTTGGTAACACAGATAATTTTCTGCCTTAATTAGTCAGAATCTAGACACATCCTTTTCCTCTTTCTATATGATTTGTCAACCTGACAATGCTTTGAATATAGGTGAAAGAGCTTTGGAAAGACACAAGAGATTGGAATCACTGATAGATGGTGATTTGAGGGGTGAATATAACGAAGAGGAGGTAGAGCAACTAATCCAAGTGGCCTTGCTCTGCACACAAAACTCGGCTATGGAGAGTCAAAAGATGTCTGAGGTGGTGAAGATGCTTGAAGGTGATGGTTTGGCTCAAAAATGGGATCAATGGCAGAAAAATGAGATTATCGGGCCAAATGATCACACCCTTCTCCCTAATGTCGATTGGTGTATTGTGGATTCTGCCTCACATGTTCCCCCAGATGAACTATCAGGTCCGAATGATCTTCACAACCTTAACTAATAGTTCTTAGCATCTACATAATCCTTTCATAACCATAAAAGAGAGGTCAAACCATTTGAAAGTTATATAGTCAAGAACGTTAGTGCATATGATTTTCTTTGTAGCTTGTTTTTCTTCCTTTTGGATTGTGCTGTTCATATAAAATACACCCCCCCCCCCAAAAAAAAAAATAAAAATTATTGATCATATTGTGGTTGTTGCAAGAAATGTATACTTTGGAGTCTAAGCCACAAGTGACCTTCACTTGTGTTGTGTTATATGTATGAAAAGTTAAGGCATAGAAAATAAATGAAAGTCTGTTTTGTTATTCAAAATTCAGGTACACAAAAAAAAAAATGTACATTTTGAGAGTTTCAAAATAAAGCCAGTGATCTTCAATATATTCCATTGAAATATGCTTCTCGGGATGATGCTAAATGGGTTTGTCAATTAATGTGCAATGTGACAATTTGGTTACAGGAGAAAACATATTACTAAACACAAAATTTTGATTTAGTTGAAAGATTAGTGTTTGATGGGAAGAGTTAACTTGACGGAGGGAATCTAAGCTCATATAGATCAATGAAATGTATGGTTATGAAATTTAGTAGAGTAAAAAATGTGGCTTTAATAAGTATCAATAACAGTAAGGTGAACCCATCATATGTGGTGGGTTGAACTGACAAAAGCTTTGGACATACGATTATCTTGGGGAGTGTTTGATTCATAAGAGTACCACTTAGTTGTGGTTCCATTCCTAAAGCTTGGGAAGACATATCCACAATTATGTGAAGTTGAGCGAAATCTACGTGTATGGATAGAAGAAATGCTTACTTGTCATACTCCAGAGCTCAGAGGGACAGGCCCCAGTGGATCATGAGTTTGGAGGCACGTCCTTAGATTGTAGGTAAGCTCAACCCCTTTTCTAAAATTTAAGGTGAGGTCAAATAGAAAGGATTTACTCACTCTAGTTCTAAATATAAGATTAAGTTAACTTTTTTGGTAGAAATTAAGAATACAACATACATCACGTTAAATTATTTAAAATATTTTTTTTCTCAAAACTTACTGACCTTACTTATAATTTAATTACATGTAGCTTATGTAAAAATTAAGTGGTTTATTTGACTCATTCAATGTCCATTAAAAAGTCAGCTTAATCTTATATTTAGGAATAGAAGGACCAATCAGTAGCTAGAGAATTTGTGGCAGGGTTGAGTTTTTTTTTTTTTTGGAATAATCAAGAACGTTAATTCATTTGATTTTTACAGTAGCTTGTTTCTCTTCCTCTTGAACATTTTGTGATTGTAAGAATGTTTAATTAGGACTCTAGTTTACAAGTGACTATCGCTTATACTTTATTATATGCATTAAAAATTAAGTTACCGAAACTATATGAAAGATGTAGATTCGCTATGAAGCAAACCATGCTTCTCCTCTGCTTTCATGGCAATAGCAATATTATTGTAAAACAGGGTAGTAATGGCAGGGCAAAATAGTGAAATAACTAATGCAGCCATCGTTGGCGAAATGGACAGAATATTGGATAGTGTAAGTGATGATCACTAATGAATATAGAGGCAGACTCCTCATATGTTGGATTAATTGATAAATTCACACGACAAAAGTTGAATGAATTTGGTTGCCTCATCAGTCTTCACAACAGCAACAAAACGTGTTAAGGCTTTTCCTTGATCATTGTTGTTGATTGGTATAAGGCGATAGTGGTATAAGGCGATAGGAAGCTAATGCACCCATCGTTGCTGTCCAAGAAGCTATAGGAAGCTTCTTTTCTCTTCAGCAATGAACTAAGATAGAAGGGGGATGTTTGCAATAAGAACTTTAAATTCAACAACGGTTTTTCTTCAGTAGATTTACTTTCCCGAGTACAAGTTATATATATTACCTGAACTGGAGCAACACATTGTATATTTTATTAAGTGACAATTGTTTGCTCATTACTTTCATATTTTCTACATCACCATACCAATATTTGCAAACTAATCCTCATCCTCTCTGAAATAGATGTATCCACAGTAATAGTTTGACACGAATCATTCCTTCGTGACCTTGAATACTGTTAATTAATTCACTGCAACTCTTGTGAGAGTTTTTGCTAAATTTCAATGATATCATACAAACTAGCTGGTGCTTCCTCGAACGGTGCGCAGGAGGAATTTGTATATGAGCGATATTAGACTAATTAAGCAGTGAACCATTAAAGCAGAATATACTACATAAAAAGTACAAATGTTGCGAACACTAATGTAATTTTTACTATTGATGGTAACAAAAGAAGATAAGTTTCTAGATGTTCCTGAATACTTCCTTGTACACAACATTTGTTGTCAGAGCGTTTCCGTCTTCACCATTGCCGGGAACATAAATGTTTAGCCCATCCATTGATCTTACTCGTGACAATGCTACATAGAGTTGACTATGGGTGAAAACCGGTTTTGACAGGTGGATGCCAACATTTCTCAAAGACTGCCCTCTTGACTTTTATTTATTGTCATTGCAAATGATAGTGTCACGGGGAATTGTCTCTGTCGCATTTTGAATGGACATCTACACTCTGAAGGATTCATATCCATTCGATGTATCAAAACCTTATTGTTTGGATGTGAACCATTAAGTGTAATTGCCTTAATGACCGAAGTACCTAACTTTGTCACCCTGAGTCGTGTTGCATTACATAAGCCTGTAGATTGATCAACATTTCTTAGCACCAAACCTTGAGCTTCAATTTGTGTTGTGCAAGGCCGGAGCTGTTTATCGTGTTAAGGAGCTCAGTTGTGTAGAGGTTCTCAATTCCATCTGCATCTTCAGTGGCCTTACAAACGGAGTCATAGCTATTATACTATGAGCCTGTCCTGGCAATAAGGAAAGGACATATTCATTAACTTCATTCACAACATTTAGTGTAGGAGCGAGTATAGCCCTATTGTTGAAGTATTCGTTCGATTCCAAGTTATCCAATAAATCGTGGTAGGTAGATGAGACAATAGACTTAATCGGATCGTCTTTGACATTAACTAAAAGTTCAGATGGTATATTGATAAGTGAAATTCCATTGTCTTGGTTGCATAACGTTCCGTCACCTACATTAAGTAGCCACTGAGAAAACCATCGTAGTTTTTCTTGCTCTTCAGGTTTTGATGAATCTGATAACTGCATGTTTTGGTATAGGTGGAAAACCTTGCACTTATCCCATAGATTTGAGGAATTGATGCATGCATTCACTACAAAAGCCCTATTCCACAGTAATAGTTTGACACGAATCATTCCTTCATGACCTTGAATACTGTTAATTAATTCATTGCAACTCTTGTGAGAGTTTCTACTAAATTTCAATGATTTATACAAATGTAGTCATTAAGTTCTATGTCTATAATGTAGGAAAGAAAGATGCCTTAGCTTATAAGGATCTAGATACCCCTCTTGACGTGTTTTAAAACCGTGAGGGGTCTAGAGGCCACACAGCGGACAATTTCAAGAGCGAGGCACTGTGATGTTAAAAATGGTATCAGAGTCGAGCTTGAGTCGCTGTACCAGTGAGGACACTGGCCCCAAGGGGATTGATTTTGAAGTCCCACATCAGCTTGGCTGGAGAGGGGAACGGAAGACGCCTTACAAAGATCTGGACACCTCCCCTCTTGATGTGTTTTAAAACCATAAGAGCTTATAAACTCCACAGTGGACAATTTCCAGAGCGAGGCACTAGGATGTTACACAGTAAGATCATGGTTTTTTATGGTATCTAATTATCAATCTTTTAAACAACCAACTAGGAGACATCCCTGTCAATGGCACATTTCAGTGATTCATGATTAAATACTTAATTGATTTATCATTACTCCTCTAAACTCTGGTTTTTTTATTATTGACTTTCGTAGGAAGATTAATTTAATTGGTATTGCTTGTACTTATAAATGTTTGCGTTATGATGCAAACACAAAGTAGAATTAAAAATTATAATTAATTTTCGTATGAAAATCTAACAGTAGCATGGAATATGCAGCATAAAAATCTCACTATAGCTTGTCCAAACTCAGATTACAGAAATACTCATATTGCGAGGTGCGACTAAGGTACCAAGCAAACATATGCATAGAGCAAAACCTCCTAGCATTTTACAACATCTCTTGCATATATTAATTCACCAAATGTTGCATTGAGATATTATTGAACGGAATGGCTAATGACAGGTCGGAGGATAGCAACCTTTGAGACACTTGGTGCATTGATGGTCGAGATTTGGGAGATGGATTCAAACATGCTAAAGCTATTGTGACCAAAAGAGTCACATCCTGTGCATCTTTTCGTGATGGCAGTGGGAGACGTGGATCTAAGACATCTTTCACCAAAATGCTTTTAATAGAGTTCTTTGACAAAGACGATATCAAATCTCCAGGATGTCTTCCCATCATTGTTTCTAATGTCACCATTCCAAAACTATAAACATCACATTTTTCAGTCACAACTAAGGTGTATGCAAGCTCTGCAATGCACCAAAAATTAAAGAAGTCATGTATTCATCCCAAGGAAGTAATTAAACAAATAAAATACAACACAAGAGGTCGAGATAAAGGAATCAGAAAAACTAACCTGGAGCAACATAACCGTAAGTACCAACTAAAAGTGTTTGATTAGATGTATCTGGATCAATGATTCTAGCTGTGCCAAAATCAGATATACAAGCCTCCATATCTGAGTTCAACAATACATTACCACTTGTTATGTCTCTATGGATAATTGGAGGAGCACACTCATGATGCATGTAAAACAAAGCCTTTGCGATTCCTTTGACGGCGTTCACTCTCTTACTCCAATCAAATTCATTAGCTTCATCATCTTTGTTCAAGACATAAAAAAGGCTTCCGCTTTCCATGTATTCATAGATGAGAAACATGCATTGATTATGCAAGCAAAAACCATGAAGCTTTATAATATTGCGATGTCGAATTTCACTCAACATCTTCACTTCATTACGAAAACTCTTAGCAAAAGATGTGTTTCCATATTCCCTTCTATGAAGTTTTTTGAGTGCTACAATTTTGCCGCTAGGAAGTTGTACTCTATAAACACTTCCATAGGCACCAGTTCCAATACAATATTTGATGTCAAAGTCCTCTGTTGCTTCAATGATATCTTCATACGCAATTTTTCCATCATAATTCCATATTGAAAACAAATCCCCATTTTTCATTTCTGTTGTTTCAACATTGGATATCTTTTTCTTTTTGAATGATTTGAATAAGATGAAACCCATAACAATTACAATGACAAGGAGAACTGTCAAAGGAATAATGATTTTCAACAAAAACTTTGGACCTTTAGAAGAATGATGAGTCTTCTCTAGACCAAGCAATTCTTTATTACCATAGAAAATGTCATGAGGAAAAGAGATATAAACTTCACTTGGGATATAGCCACTGAGAATATTGTATGACAAGTTGATGTAGTATAGGCTACCAAGTTCTTCAGGTATACTACCAGAGATATTATTGTAGCTCAAGTCAATGCCACATTGAGATGGAAAACCGCAAAGGTCAGATGGTAATACTCCATTGAATTTGTTGTGGCTAAAGTCACCATAAAAGGCATAATAATTTATGAAAACGTGGGGCACGTTTCCACTTAATTGATTTTGAGAAACATCAAAGTATTCTAAATGTATCAAATTGAAAAATTGAGGGATATGACCTGTAATGAACAAATTACAGTACACATATAAGTTATTGAGATAATCATAAAACCCAAAGTTAAAAGTAATGACTCTAACTAATTGTTTCTACTCAGATCTCATAATTCTAAATAAGGTTGGGATGGGTGGAAGTAAACACACCTGTAAGATTGTTGGAAGACAAGTTCAAATAAATGAGACTTTGAAGGGTTCCAATCTGAATTGGAATGGTACCTATAAACCCATTCCATGAAAGTTCAGATATACTTGATTTTGTAATGTGGTGAATAATTTGGTGCATAAATATAAGGCTTTGATATTTGTCATAGTCAAAGTCGAAGGAATGGCTTAACTAAATTATTTCTATTCAAATTGAGCTAATTCTTAATAGATAAGAATGGTAAGCGTGGAAGGTAAATAAGACTATTGTAAGACACACTTGTAAGTATTGGGTGAATGAATAAAGAGATCCCATTTGAATGAGAGTGGTACCTGTTATCCCCATTCTAGAAAGATTCAAATATGTTAGATTTTTTAATGCAGTGAAATTGATATCTGTTAGTTGAGGTTGATGTGAATGGATTCTTGGATGGTCAATCGAAATTATAACTCCAAAGCCATTACACCTTATACCAAGCCAGTCACAATGGTAGTTGGAATCTCTATCATCACTGATGTTCCACCATTTGCTCTCAAGTAGTGCATTCTTCTCCTCTGCGGTGATGGCATTATCATTAGCATTGGTGAACAAAGTAATGGTATCTCACAATAGTAATTATGAAAGGAAGTGGTCTCAAATGAGTGCAAAGTCTTTATATATATACCAAGGTTGGCTGTTGTAATAGTCACGTATTTAAATGAAAAAAGCTTACCATCACTTCGGAAGTTTCTTCCATTACAACAAAAAGCTTATTCTTAATTACTCCCTCCGATCCTAAATATAAGATCACTTTGAATTTTTTATGGAAGTTAAGGAAGCAAATTAGACTACTAAATTATAACATATGTCACATGTAATTAGATTATATGTTAGTTTATAAGTAGAATAAATTAGTTTTTTTGGATTTCTCCTTCGGTGATCCCAGGGCAGGCCATCTTTCAGGCACATCAACGGCCCCAGACTAATCCGAATCGCCAAATTGCAGGCACCTCAAAGGGTGGGATGGCTGGCCAGGGGATTTAACATTTTTCCATACCCAGTGAGGATCGAACCCTCAACCTAGTTAAGGGAGGAGGAGGCCCATACCGCTCCACCACATGCCCCTGGTTCAATTTAAAGTGATTAGTTTTGCATCCTTAATTTCTCCAAAAAAATTTAAAGTGATTTTATAATTAGAACCGGAGGGAGTATTATAATGGTCAATCCATAGAGGACTCAATATTTCTTTTCCTAATGTATTTGAATTGTTCATGTTGGAATTTTGGGCCTAGATCCGCCCTTGATGGGCTGGATTAATTAATTGGGAAATATGAGTATTTTCCAATTGATTTATTAATTAATTGATTAATTAATATGATTGGTCGAATGAGAAAGTTGTGGATTGCTGACTCAGTAATTCCCAACCAATTTATTAATTAAGTGTTTAATTAATATAATTGGTCAAATTGACAATGTTTGGATTGCTGACTCAGCCATGAATAATTAATTGATTAATTAATTAATCAATTAATTAATCAATTATCTGATTGGTCAGATAAGAGAGGCGAGGATTGCTGACTAAGCTATGAGTAGTGGTAGTGGATATTTTGTATTCCCAAAATATCCCCAGCCTTCTTCTATAAATAGAAGCCTCCCCTTCAGTTCTAAACACACCAGTCGTTGAGTTTTTCGACTCTCTCATTCTCTCTATATTCTTTCTTGTGTGGTGCTCTGCTGTACCACATGTTTGGACTCTGGTTTTTCCAGTAGTCTGAATTTTGCGTGGGTTCTTCAAGAACCAATTATGGAGCTTCGGAGGTTTGACCCGGATCCGAACATGGATCCGTTTGGTATGTTGTTTATCTCCCTCATTTAAATTATAAATATTTCCATCAGTTCATATCATAAAGCTTGAAAATGACTTCTTGATACTGGAGCTATTTTTATTTTTAAAACATGTATTTTAATACTTTAAAACACATCTTCAATGTATCTATTTCTTAATTTTTTAGTTTGGATAAGGGTGAGAGGCAACTCACTTGAATTAATATTGTTATGACATACGTTTACAAATGAGAGATATTGAAGACCTTCTATTTGAATTGGAACTGTACCTGTCAAAAGAGATTCTTTTGAGCTCCAAATGTTATATGTTATATGTCTAATCATATAAGAATGCAGGGTACTAAAAGAGGAAGAGTACTCACCAGTAAGGTTGTTATGAAACAAATCCAAATGTTTAAGAGTTTGAAGAGCTCCTATTTGCATTGGAATGCTACCTATCAATAACTTACTCTATTAAGTTATAGAGAGATCTAAATTGAGTGGATTTGTAAGGTGATAGTGGAAGGTACATAACTCACCAGTAAGATTGTTATAAGACAAGTCTAAATATATGAGGCGAAGCTGAGATCCTATCTGAGTTGGAATGGCACCTATCAAACCCATTCCTCTAAGTGACAAAACTTGAAGGTTGGGAAATGCAGTGAGGTTGAGATCTGCTAACCGAGGGCGTTGTGAAGTGATCCTTGGTTGATACATACGATAAATGCTTCCAAAGTCGTTGCAATATATGCCATCCCAATCACAAGGGTCTGAGACGTTGGAGGCAGTATTTCTAAAATCCCACCATTTAGTCTGAAGCAGAGCAAGCTTCTCGTCTGTTATCATATTGGCAGTAGCTGCACCATTGATAATCTCAAAGCAAGTTACAGCAAAGCACAATAACAATACCTTTCTCACTCCCATCTTTATTTCTTTTGTTTACACAAAGTGATCACCGAATGAGTGCACCCACGTAGTCCTTTTATATATACTCCCCCTCCGGTCCTAAATATAAGATCATTTTAACGTTTTTGTAGAGATTAAAGAAGCCAAATAGACCATTTAATTTTAACGTATCTTACATGTAATTGTATTACTCCCTCCGGTCCTAATTATAAGATCACTTTGACTTTTTTTGACTTTTTTTTCCATTCCAGAAAAAAGTAGTTTCAGTCCAAAAAAAATCTTTTTTCCTCAAAACTAGCTTATTCTACTTATAAACTAACCTATAATCTAATTTCATGTGACATATATTATAATTTAGTGGTCTAATTTGCTTCCTTAACTTCCACAAAAAAAGTCAAAGTGGTCTTATAATTAGGACCGGAGGGAGTATCTACTTTGACTTTTTTGACTTTTTTTTCCAGGTAAAAAATAAAGTAGTTTCAGTCCCAAAAATAATCTTTTTTCCTCAAAACTAATTTATTCTACTTATAAACTAACATATAATCTAATTTTATATGACATATGATATAATTTAATGGTCTAATTTGCTTCCTTAACTTTCACAAAAAAAAGTCAAAGTGGTCTTATATTTAGGACCGGAGGGAGTAGTTTATAAGTAAGGTAAATTAATTTTGAGGAAAAAAGATAACTATAAATATTTTAAAGTGATTAATTTTGCATCCTTAATTTCTCAAAAAAAAGTCAAAATGATCTTATAATTAGGATCGGGAGGGAGTACATAAATATATATCGAGCAAAGTTATACAGAAATCACAAAAAGCATAACTATAATTGATGCGTTTGAAAGTATTGCTTCCGCATCAATGTCAGTGAGCATTGTAACGATATCGTGTGAGATGGGCAAAGTTGTGAATGGTCTTCGTCAATATTGAAGTCTCCAGTCCAAAGTCACCAAAGTGAAGAGGCTAAGTCTCTATAGAAACATGTTTTTTATTTGTAAAAGAAAAATAATAGACGAGTGAAAACTTATAATAGGGTCAAAATATAAAATAAAAAAGTACAGTTAAATTGGGGCAAAAAAACAGAATGAAGATATCATTTCATATATTTCGTTTCCTTTTCATTATTTATCTTCTTTTTTATAATTATATTGTAATTTTACGATGGAGATCCAAGACCTTAAGAAATTATTGTGAAGAGATCAAAACATGCATCGTGAAAAGTATTATCATTTTGTTTGGATGAAGAAAAAAATTAGTGGGGGAAGAAAATAGAGGGTGATCGGAGCAAATGCGAGAAGGGTGAGGAGATATAATATCATCTCTCCTTGTGTTTGGATAGAGGGAAAAAAGGAGACAGAAAAAACTCATGACATTGCCAATGACAATAATATCCTTATTATTTATCAAATAAAAAATTCAAATTAAAATGAAATTATATTTTATAATTTATTTTAACATCAAAATATATTGTCTCATAAATACAATGATAAAAATTTTAAAAAATTAACATGTTACAATGTTAATGTAATTTATTTAAAATCAGAATATAAAATATAAATTAAAGTAGAGCAAGGATATGACTCATGAACCAACAACAAAGAAGACGAATTTATACCTTATCCATTTTTATAAAAGTTTCATTTTATAATTCCTATAAAAAATATAAAACCACTCAAGTAAAAAAAAAAAAAAAGTTGGTCCACCTGTGAACATTACGTTCTGGACGGTTTTGAGATAATATTACCCCTACTTGTATTTGGATAGAGGGGAGAGACCAGAGAAGAGAGAAAACCTAAGACATTTACAATGATAATAATTCCAATTTTTTCTAGTAGTACCATTAAAAATAAATAAAAAAATTAACACATCAAATTAAATGTAAAATTAAAATTGAAATGAATTTTTGTATATTTTATTTTAATATCAAAATATATTGTCTCACAATTAAAATGATAAAAAAATTCAAAATGAAAATAAACATGTTACAATGTTAATAAGATCCTCATATACTAATTTATTTAAAATCAAAATATAAAATATAAAGTAGAGCAAAAGGATGAGTCCTAAATCAACAAGAAAGAGAGTGAATTGTCTAAAGTATACTTTTGGTTCTTTATATTTGCCTCAACTATCATTTTAGTCATTTATGTTTGAAAAGTATATTTTTAATCATTTTTTGATAGCACCGTTAGTTTCTTTTAATGAAAAATACTTACTCGTCAAATTTAAAAGGTGATTCTATAATTAAATATGGACAAAAAATGTATAAATTTAAATTTTTTAATATAATCATTCTTATATATATTTTAAAAATTAGTCATTTTTTATCCACATTTAATTATAGAATCACCTTTTAAATTTGATGACTCAGCATTTTCCATTACATGAAACTAAAGGTATTAGCAAAAAATGATTAAAAGTATATTTTTCAAACATAAAGGACTAAAATGAAATTTAATGTAAACATAAATGACTAAAAACATACTTTATCCGGGGGAATTTATACCATATTAATTTTTATAAAAGTTTCATTTTATAATTCCTAACAAATATAACACCACAAAAGTAAACCAAAAAAAAAAAAAAAATTCGGTCCTCTGTGAACATTACAGTTTTCAGAAATGATTTTCATTAGATTATTCTGAAATTCAATTACTATTATTTTCTGTAATCATAGACAATACTTGTTGTTGTTATTAATTTGATCCTCATCCACGCCATATTTGTATATTAATAATGGATGGATAACGAGCACCTATATTTTGTAAAAAAAGTCGTTTAAGGTCAAAACAAATTATTTTTGTCTAACAAGGGCATGGTTGTAGTAGGGGATTCCTTCATCATGACCAACAAAACAGAGGGCTCTTGATCTCAAATCCCCCCTCTAAAATTGTGATAATTATTTGTGTTTTTTTTTAAAAGAAAAAGTTAAATTTTAATGTCTTAACTTTTGGGCATGGTTGGTTTGCTATTGTTTTCACCCCAGTTGAATCTCGCTCTTTATTGACTGAATTAATGGTGTTGTAATATTCTCTATAGCTAGTAATTATGTGTTTTTTTTAAAAGGATTAAGCTGAGCTGGTCCTCTGTAAAAGCCAGGGTAGTTAATATGGTCTGATGTTGTTTTATATAAAATAATAATAACAACATCAACAACACCATTCTCACTTCCATCATTATTTCATTTGTTCACACAAAGTGATCGCCAAATGAGTGCACTCACAGAGTCTTTATCTAGAGGTGATATTGAATTTTTCTGTTTGATTTTTAATAATTAATATTTTAAATTCTGAAAATCTGAATTATGAATAACGTGAAAGATGGTGTTAGCAATTTCTTTGCAAATCAAGGTCATCACATACCAATTAACCGCCAATAATTCATTTGCTATTTGCCTCTTACATAATTCTAGCAAAGATTCTAAATTCTACCACTACAACTATTAGGTGGTCTCTGTCTTACTCGAAGACTTTTAATTTCCAAACGCGTTTTTCAAATAATGGGAGAGTTTGAAAACAAATGTTAGAAGTATTACGATTTTCTTTTTTCCGTATTGCTATGAAAGATCTGAGGAGGAAAATATCAGTTAATGGTCTTCATCAATAATAACAATGAATCTGAAATACCCTTTAAAATAATGCTTTGAATCCAGGGGACCATCACTTTAGTTTGTATATTTTATATGTATTAAAATTCAAAATTGGATATTAGTGAAAAGTCTTTCACAATTCAGGTACACACATAGAAAGATTTCATGAATAATCCTTTGTTACTGAATATCCCTTAAATATCTATGTTTGCCAATTAATGTATTTTTAGTGTAAAATTTATTGAAAATAAAATATAGTCGTTTAATATGTTAATTTTTCTGACTAATAAAACTCTGTTGCCTTTTTAAAAAAATTCATAAATAAGATATAGTTTTAATGAGAAATTTAAGCTGTGTACGCGCAGCTTATTTTATAAATATATATAATTTATCAAGGGACCCCAAAAATTCGCATTTTAAAAAAAATATAATGTTACTCGAAATACAGCGGTCCAAAGCTTTAAAAATTTCATATGCTTGTTTGTCGACAATAATTATTTATATAATATAATATGAGTACGGCATAATTCTCAATTCTATAAAAGTGTCTGTTCCCTGGCTTTATTATAAGATGAAATTAGCTTATTTAAAAAAATAATAAGAAAAAATTACTTTAAATTATTTATATTTATTATTTTTTTAAAACTAATTTACCTTATAAATGGATTTATAACCTAATGATATGCAACATTTATATTTGGTTTCTTTAATTTCCCCAAATAATGTTAACTTGATATTAGATGAAAGAGAATATTATATTGGTTATTAATCCGACATATATAAGGCTTTGATGAGCAACATGTTATAGCTAGAAGAAAAAACACCAGCAGTCTTCTTGATCTATTATCAATTTATCATACAAGTATATCTTATCACAGAAAATTTTAATAGTTATATATGTTTCCATGTCTAATATATTATGGGAAATATAAATGAAAGTTAGGGTTGGCAATCCAATGATTAATAATTTTAAGATA
Organism: Mimosa bimucronata; assembly: GCA_037074515.1. Taxonomy (NCBI): domain Eukaryota; kingdom Viridiplantae; phylum Streptophyta; class Magnoliopsida; order Fabales; family Fabaceae; genus Mimosa; species Mimosa bimucronata. The sequence continues at coordinate 23,094,681 of CM073441.1, forward strand.
AACGACTAATCGTTATATTTCAATTATACTCCATAAGCTATATAACTATAATGAAATGTAAGCTCATAGTTATTATGGAATCTAGTTATATTTCTAACAAGGGCAAACGTGTAAAAATGTCCATATAGTTTGGCCTAATGTGCACCCAACATTGTGAAGTTTTTTTGGTCCAAAACTACCCACGTAGTTACCAAAATGGGTTAAAAGTGCCCATGTTATCAATATACACTAATGACGTTAAGTTTTTTAAAGTTCAGAAAAATAAAAGGTGTAAAAATACCCATGAAGTTTCTCACTTCCATCATTATTTCATTTGTTCACACAAAGTGATCGCCAAATGAGTGCACTCACAGAGTCTTTATCTAGAGGTGATATTGAATTTTTCTGTTTGATTTTTAATAATTAATATTTTAAATTCTGAAAATCTGAATTATGAATAACGTGAAAGATGGTGTTAGCAATTTCTTTGCAAATCAAGGTCATCACATACCAATTAACCGCCAATAATTCATTTGCTATTTGCCTCTTACATAATTCTAGCAAAGATTCTAAATTCTACCACTACAACTATTAGGTGGTCTCTGTCTTACTCGAAGACTTTTAATTTCCAAACGCGTTTTTCAAATAATGGGAGAGTTTGAAAACAAATGTTAGAAGTATTACGATTTTCTTTTTTCCTTATTGCTATGAAAGATCTGAGGAGGAAAATATCAGTTAATGGTCTTCATCAATAATAACAATGAATCTGAAATACCCTTTAAAATAATGCTTTGAATCCAGGGGACCATCACTTTAGTTTGTATATTTTATATGTATTAAAATTCAAAATTGGATATTAGTGAAAAGTCTTTCACAATTCAGGTACACACATAGAAAGATTTCATGTATAATCCTTTGTTACTGAATATCCCTTAAATATCTATGTTTGCCAATTAATGTATTTTTAGTGTAAAATTTATTGAAAATAAAATATAGTCGTTTAATATGTTAATTTTTCTGACTAATAAAACTCTGTTGCCTTTTTAAAAAAATTCATAAATAAGATATAGTTTTAATGAGAAATTTAAGCTGTGTACGCGCAGCTTATTTTATAAATATATATAATTTATCAAGGGACCCCAAAAATTCGCATTTTAAAAAAAATATAATGTTACTCGAAATACAGCGGTCCAAAGCTTTAAAAATTTCATATGCTTGTTTGTCGACAATAATTATTTATATAATATAATATGAGTACGGCATAATTCTCAATTCTATAAAAGTGTCTGTTCCCTGGCTTTATTATAAGATGAAATTAGCTTATTTAAAAAAATAATAAGAAAAAATTACTTTAAATTATTTATATTTATTATTTTTTTAAAACTAATTTACCTTATAAATGGATTTATAACCTAATGATATGCAACATTTATATTTGGTTTCTTTAATTTCCCCAAATAATGTTAACTTGATATTAGATGAAAGAGAATATTATATTGGTTATTAATCCGACATATATAAGGCTTTGATGAGCAACATGTTATAGCTAGAAGAAAAAACACCAGCAGTCTTCTTGATCTATTATCAATTTATCATACAAGTATATCTTATCACAGAAAATTTTAATAGTTATATATGTTTCCATGTCTAATATATTATGGGAAATATAAATGAAAGTTAGGGTTGGCAATCCAATGATTAATAATTTTAAGATAAACGACTAATCGTTATATTTCAATTATACTCCATAAGCTATATAACTATAATGAAATGTAAGCTCATAGTTATTATGGAATCTAGTTATATTTCTAACAAGGGCAAACGTGTAAAAATGTCCATATAGTTTGGCCTAATGTGCACCCAACATTGTGAAGTTTTTTTGGTCCAAAACTACCCACGTAGTTACCAAAATGGGTTAAAAGTGCCCATGTTATCAATATACACTAATGACGTTAAGTTTTTTAAAGTTCAGAAAAATAAAAGGTGTAAAAATACCCATGAAGTTTCTCACTTCCATCATTATTTCATTTGTTCACACAAAGTGATCGCCAAATGAGTGCACTCACAGAGTCTTTATCTAGAGGTGATATTGAATTTTTCTGTTTGATTTTTAATAATTAATATTTTAAATTCTGAAAATCTGAATTATGAATAACGTGAAAGATGGTGTTAGCAATTTCTTTGCAAATCAAGGTCATCACATACCAATTAACCGCCAATAATTCATTTGCTATTTGCCTCTTACATAATTCTAGCAAAGATTCTAAATTCTACCACTACAACTATTAGGTGGTCTCTGTCTTACTCGAAGACTTTTAATTTCCAAACGCGTTTTTCAAATAATGGGAGAGTTTGAAAACAAATGTTAGAAGTATTACGATTTTCTTTTTTCCTTATTGCTATGAAAGATCTGAGGAGGAAAATATCAGTTAATGGTCTTCATCAATAATAACAATGAATCTGAAATACCCTTTAAAATAATGCTTTGAATCCAGGGGACCATCACTTTAGTTTGTATATTTTATATGTATTAAAATTCAAAATTGGATATTAGTGAAAAGTCTTTCACAATTCAGGTACACACATAGAAAGATTTCATGTATAATCCTTTGTTACTGAATATCCCTTAAATATCTATGTTTGCCAATTAATGTATTTTTAGTGTAAAATTTATTGAAAATAAAATATAGTCGTTTAATATGTTAATTTTTCTGACTAATAAAACTCTGTTGCCTTTTTAAAAAAATTCATAAATAAGATATAGTTTTAATGAGAAATTTAAGCTGTGTACGCGCAGCTTATTTTATAAATATATATAATTTATCAAGGGACCCCAAAAATTCGCATTTTAAAAAAAATATAATGTTACTCGAAATACAGCGGTCCAAAGCTTTAAAAATTTCATATGCTTGTTTGTCGACAATAATTATTTATATAATATAATATGAGTACGGCATAATTCTCAATTCTATAAAAGTGTCTGTTCCCTGGCTTTATTATAAGATGAAATTAGCTTATTTAAAAAAATAATAAGAAAAAATTACTTTAAATTATTTATATTTATTATTTTTTTAAAACTAATTTACCTTATAAATGGATTTATAACCTAATGATATGCAACATTTATATTTGGTTTCTTTAATTTCCCCAAATAATGTTAACTTGATATTAGATGAAAGAGAATATTATATTGGTTATTAATCCGACATATATAAGGCTTTGATGAGCAACATGTTATAGCTAGAAGAAAAAACACCAGCAGTCTTCTTGATCTATTATCAATTTATCATACAAGTATATCTTATCACAGAAAATTTTAATAGTTATATATGTTTCCATGTCTAATATATTATGGGAAATATAAATGAAAGTTAGGGTTGGCAATCCAATGATTAATAATTTTAAGATAAACGACTAATCGTTATATTTCAATTATACTCCATAAGCTATATAACTATAATGAAATGTAAGCTCATAGTTATTATGGAATCTAGTTATATTTCTAACAAGGGCAAACGTGTAAAAATGTCCATATAGTTTGGCCTAATGTGCACCCAACATTGTGAAGTTTTTTTGGTCCAAAACTACCCACGTAGTTACCAAAATGGGTTAAAAGTGCCCATGTTATCAATATACACTAATGACGTTAAGTTTTTTAAAGTTCAGAAAAATAAAAAGTGTAAAAATACCCATGAAGTTTGATCTGAAGTACCCCCAACACCACGAAGTTTGGTAATTAACTACATCGGCACTTTTGAGCAAAAAAAAAAGTTTGCAGTGTTGGGTGCACTTTAGACCAAATTTCATTGGTACTTTTGCATATTTTATTTTCCCTAACTTTGAAAAACTTAATGTCGTTAGTGTATATTGACGGCATGGGCATTTTTGACATATTTTGGTAATTAGTGAGTACTTTTGGGCTAAAAAAGTCTTCATGGTGTTGGGTGCACCTTGGACCAAACCACATGAGCATTTTTACACTTTTGCCATTCTAAAAACCTGAAACTCTCGAAGGAGACATCCATGTCAATTGCTCATTTCAAATGATTCATTGTCAAATGATCTTTTAAATGTAATTATAATAATTTCCTATTCTACTTATAATCTACGAACTATTTTAGACAGAAGTTCTACTGGAACTATTGATTTATCATCATTCGTACGTCTACTATGGTTTTCTTGATTGACTTTTTAAGGAAGGTTAATTCTTTACCATTTCTGGTACATGTAAAACCTGTAAATGCTCGAGAATAGAAGGAATTCATGTGTTTCCTTTTCAGGTAACGATCATGTTAGTTTTAAATATGTAACTCATTCATTGTGTACCCTGATTTTTTTTGTTACCAACTTATAGCACTACTACAGAAAATGCCTATAGCATCACTTATTTTGGCCCTATAGCAGCGTTTATAAGCGCTGCAATAGCCAGTGATGCTATTAGGCCTATAGCAGCGCTTGTTAAGCGCTGCAATAGGTGGCCTGTTGCAGCGCTTAAGCGCTGCTATAGGTCACCTAAAATTTACCTATAGCAGCGCTTAATGAAGTAAGCGCTGGTATTGAATTTTTTTTTAAATATTTCATTTTAGTTTATATACCCCACCTGCATTAGTGCTAAAATACCAGCAATTCTATACAGTTCCAGGCAACGAAAATACACCAATAACTCATCCAGAGAGCAATGTACAAATGAACCAACCATTCTAATTGGGAAACAGCACGCTATTAGCTATACTATTATATATCTACATTTGTACTTGGTGTAAAAGAGGTAGAACATAAGTGCACCATTCCTCAATTAGCGCATTCATTTTTTCCCTCGACAATGAGGGGCAACGTGCGTCTGGGTAATACTGCACAGAGAGATAAATTTGAATGGCAATCAAATCTACTTGAAATCTAATAACAAGTTCAAATACAATTAGAGTTGGCAAAATAAAAAACTTACTGTCAATGGAATGCTACATCGATCATGTGTAACGACATCCCTCATAAATTGCATCACATAGTATCCACAGTCGTTGTTATTGGGTTGGAAGGGGCACTGTAACAAAAAATACCAGATATTATATGAGAAACATTTACTTTATGTTTGAGTAGATTGTTTAAAAAATTGAATAACTTATAGAACCTGGACTGTGAGCCACTTATAAGCATCTTTCTGGTCAAGGGCTTTGGAATAACTCAAGTTAACGGAGGACTGAAAACTGGTCAATGCGCTGGAAACGAAACAAAGTAAATTAATTTTATTAGCTAGGGTCATAAAATGACAAATGATGCAACGGATTCAAAGAATGCTGACATTCACGTACCTATTGACGAGGCGCATCAAAGCTGTGCGACTTTCTGGTTCAGCACCATACACAGGATCCAAATAGTAAATAATGGGATTCGCTTGTGCTTGCGGATAGATGACAAGCAAAAGCCAGTGCTGCCTAAAATTTTTTAGAACGTTATGTCAGTATATATAAATGATGCTTGGAGCTAAGAATATGATGAAACCTATAATGCATATCGACTTACCCTGTATTAATTGGAGCTAAGAATAAAGTCATGCCTGTTGCCTTTAAAGAAAAGCGCCTTTTAAGCTTCGCGGACTGCTCGTCATAGCTCACGCCCGCAATATGTGCTATGTCATAGGGGCTTATGAATTCGAACGAGACATAATCCCCGGCAATCATGACATGTTCGTGCAGGTGCCTTCAAAGAAACCATACAAACTCCCAATTAGTGTAAAACTAATGACATTAAACGAAACCCCAATGGAAACACATTCATACCTGATCCATAAATTGATAGCGGTACCACCGAGCCATCCTTGATCAAGCACGTCCATGATCTTCTCCTTAAAAACATGCTCAACCATATTTGACACCCCAAATATACGCTTGTCGAATGGAATATTGGCAGTAAATTCGGGAGATAGGGTGGCTGCAAATGCTCGCAATCGAGCACGATTTTGCGTCTCGGCGCTTGTACGTTCAATAACAGGAGGCGCTTGTACTTTCTTCTTGCCCTTGGTTTTTGTTGCCTACAAACCATGTAAATAGAAAGTCTGAAATTTTATTCCAATAAAAAAGAATGCTAGTTTAATTGATTAGTAAATAATCACCTGTGACGATGGATCAGTATGTGAACTCTTTTTCTTCATCACTTGACCACCGGTACCTTGGACATTAGGCCTTTGTGCTTTCTTTCCGGTAGAGCGTGTACCCTGAAAAAACATGTAAATAAAAGAGCATTCTTCCAACACAATGAATGCTAGTGTAAATGCTATTAGTAAATAACCACCTGTGGTGTTGGCTCAATCAAACCAACGGGCCAAGCAACGAAAGCACCGATAGCATCTTGGACCCTAGTCATCTCATCAGTAGGGAACGGTATTGGTGCCTCGTTGTTGTAGGAGGATTCAATCATTACTCTCAGTGCATGTTTAGGCAACGGCGAGTTGTGCAGGGTCATGTTGGAAGTGTTGTAGACCTTCCCTCTAGCAACTACTTCACTGAAAGAGTAATCGATATACAGCCTGCAGTCTGACTCGCCCTACGAAAGAGTTGACAACATTAGCTCACAACGCATAATATAACAATGTCGCTGCAAGTTTGTAAGTAGAGAATGTATGAACTACCTAAGGAATTTGGGCCCGCGGCATCGTACAGCTGCTCTCCCTTATGCTTGGACTGTCGACGAGAGGAACGTTACCTTGTTGCACAAAGTTCGACGTTTGTGATGCAACATTATATCGCTGGTAAAATTCGAACATCTGCTCGTACTTCTGATGCAGTTCCTCGTTCTGTCGTTGCATCTCCTCGTCCCGTCGTTGCATCTCCTCCCTCAAAGTTTGAACTTCTTCTTGTAACGCTCTTACTTCACCTTTTGATGCCCTATGTTGGCGGCCAAAGTAAGAAGAGGGCGTGACCCCTAGACCTGTGCCCCGAACACGGCCCGAATACTCAGGGCGATCGAGCGCTCTGCTCAGGAAATCATCGGGGCCAAATTTGTTGACCTCGTCAGGGTATTCTTGTGACAACATATCCTATAACAAGAAGAAATGGTTGTTAGATATTAACTTAGCAAAGTCACCAGTTAAAAAGATATTACAAAGTCCAAGAGAATGACTTACACATCGTTCACGGACTCTTTTGACCTCGTCGTGAATGATGGTACCGTCCTTTTGAGAGTGTCCCCGAAACCAGAGGCCATGCCGTGGTGGCTTCCCTTCTAGGCCCTGTTCCTTAATCTGTCAAGCAAGCCAGGTGAACACATAATTAATCACGTAAACATTTATTCATAATTTTGTATTTAGAAGCGTTACTAACATACCATATCTTGGTCCAATTCAGGAAAGCTCTTTCGTCCGCCCATATACGGATATTCGCAGCTTTTAGCCGCCTGTTTATTTCTTTGACTTACTTCCTCAAACTCCGGTGTCAAACGTGATTGCACAAATTCATTCCAATGTTCCTGGGTAATTGACCCTGCGAATGCCTCTGGGGGTGTTGGAACGATCTCCCCGTCTGCATCTCTCAGGAAGTACTTGGTCAAATTTGTGCGGAAACCGCGATGCATTCTGGAAGCTTTCAGCATGACATACTCCCTATGAGAATCATCAATATGAAACATGGACTGTAACAATAGAAATCATATTAGATTTGTTAGTTACAATGTTGTCATAATAAAACTAAATTGTAAAAAGGCACCTAACCTGAATCTCTGACCAAACCGCGTTCTTGCAGCTCCCTGCGGTTCTCCAATCTGTGATAGTAATAGGCACTTTCTGCCGAACAGTGCACCCAATAAAACCAGAGAGGTCTTTCGCAGTCTCCCCGATTGGTTGGTCATTTTCGTTTCATTTAAGTCTGGTCTTTTTTCCCAGAGATCTGCGCCTGAGTAGTTTACGCATAAGGGTGATGCCACGGGTAGCATCCGCCTCGACAGCCTCTCTACCCGCATCGATATCTGGCTCCACAATCGGTTGTTCTTCTTCCTCGTCGTTCAGGGGGGGATCCATTTTCCTGCAAATTAAAATAATGAAAACAAGACATGATTTTAGTGCAAAATAATTAAATGAAGTAGTTCACAATGTAAAACAGAAATACATACAAACTTAAATCAATATGAGGGCTTTCGTCTCTTTTTCCTCTGTGTTATATTATCTAAAATTGTTTGCTTCCTCTTTTTTGTTGGATTTAGGGTTGTGTTGAGCCAAATGCCTTCTTCATGATCACTCCTTACATAAACAGGCTCATCTTCATCGTCATATCCGTCTGCATCAATCTCTTCTGCCAGTAACGTATCAAATGAAGGATCCTCTTCTATCATATTCATATCATCATCACTACTTTCATCATCAACTTGTTCGGCATAATTTTTGTTCGACTGCATGACAACTAACTAATTCTTCTTAGAAGAATCGGCAATGTAAAACACTTGTGATGCTTGGGACGGTAGAATGTAAGGATCATCCTTATATGCAACTTTAGAAAGGTTGACCGATATAAACCCAAATTCATCTAACCGCCGTTCACTATGGTTGTTAACCTACTGACATCGGAACACAGGAACTCTGAACATGGTATAATCTAACTCCCAAATGCAATCAATCACACCAAAGTATGCCATCTTCGCATATATAGGATTTGTATCTCTCGCACTGGATATATGTAATGCCTCGGCAACAAGTGTGACTCCATTATTCTGCATTGTGCTTTTTTCATCCTGGTCTTTTGTATAGAATGTGTAACCGTTGATTGCATAGGCGGTGTAGGAAAATGCGTGCAAACCCGGTCCTTTCGACAGCCAAAACAATCATTCAGAAACTGATCCAGCATTAAGATCAAACTGCTGACAAATGCGAGCATTAAACCATCTAATGAATGTTTTGTTGTGCTCCCTTGTAATCAAACTCTCATTTCTATCACCGTGTATTTCCCGCAGGAGTTTTTTGTGTTCTTCAACGAATGGTTCAACCTCAAGAGTGTTGTGAAGAATATACAAGTGAGCAAGCTCCCTTTCAGCATTCGAAATGCGTATTAAGTTGAACCCACTTATTCCTTTCCCCAATAATCGCCCATCGTGACGAGACTTCGGCAAACCAACATGTGCAACACTTGATAAGTAATCGGCACACAAATCACTCGCTTCTTCAACGATGTATCGTTCAGCAATACACCCCTCTGATCGATATCTGTTTTTGACATACCCCTTTAAAACTTTCATGAACCGCTCAATCGGGTACATCCATCTCAAATAGACTGGGCCGCACAGTTGAACCTCTTTGACCAAGTGTACAGTAAGGTGAACCATGATGTCAAAGAAGGATGGGGGGAAATACATTTCAAGTTTGCACAGGATACGAATGATCTGCCTCTGCAAATCCTGCAACCGTCCTATATCAACCACTTTACTACAAATGAGCCTGAGGAAAATACACAGTCTAGTGATCGTCCTACGCAGTTTCTTGGGTAAAATGTTGCGTATGCCGACCGGTAAGAAATTTTGCATCAGGACGTGACAATCATGAGATTTCAGGTTCTTCAACTTCAACTCTTTGACGAATACAAGGTTCTTTACATTTGAGGAGTAGCCTTCTGGAACTTTGATCCCATTCAGGAACTCACAGAATGATCTTTTCTCTTTCTTCGAATGGGTGTATGCTGCTGGAGGTAAATAAGTGCGGTATCCTCTCTCGACAGGTGCCAACTCTTGTCTTATTCCCAACTTGAGCAGATCTAACCTTGAATTGACACCATCCTTGGTTTTTCCTTGCATATTTAGCAACGTGCCAATTAGGTTATCACATATGTTCTTTTCAATGTGCATCACATCCAGAAAGTGCCTAACATATAAGGACTTCCAATACGGGAGTTCGAAGAATATGGACCTCTTCTTCCAGCCACTTGTCAACACATTTTTAGCAAAAGGCTTGCCAAAATCATTCTCCAACGCGTTCACCTTTTCAAAAACGTCATCCCCGGTCAATATCCTCGGTGGCCTACCTTCTTCTAAGCTCCCGTTAAATGCCTTCTTCCACCTCCGCCAATGATGTTTTAACAGCAAGAACCTCCGATGTCCCATGTAAACATCTTTCCTACAATGCTCCAGCCGCATCGAATGGGTATCATCTTCACATATAGGGCACGCACCATATCCTTTGATGCTGTATCCGGACAAATTACCATACGCTGGAAAATCATTTATCGTGCCAAACAACATGGCCCTCAATTTGAAACTTTCTTCCTTACATCCGTCAAAAACCGTCTCACTCGAATCCCACATATGCTTCAGGTCTTCAATCAAAGGATCCAAGTACACGTCTATATCGTTGCCGGGCTGTCTAGGCCTGGAAATAAGCATGGAAAGCATCATAAACTTGCGTTTCATGATCAAATTTGGGGGGAGGTTGTATATCATCAGAATCACCGGCCATGTACTGTGAGTACTACTCTGAACTCCATGTGGATTGATTCCATCGGTTGCCAAAGCAAGCCGTAGGTTTCTCGGTTCTTCACCGAAATCAGGGTACTCGTAATCAATTTTTTTCCATTGGGGGGCATCTGCGGGGTGCCTAAGCTTGATGTCTTTAATCCTCTCATCAGTGTGCCATGTCAAAAGTCTTGCAACATCCGCATTACTGTACATGAGCCTAAATCTTGGAATGATCGGAAAGTACCATAACACTTTAAAAGGACTCTTACCTTTCTTTCCATACCGAGATGTGCTGCATTTAGGACACTTCTCCAACGAGGAATACTGGTTCCGGAATAAAATACAGTCGTTGGGGCATGCATGTATTTTCTCATATTTCATACCGGTCGACCGGAGAATTTGCTTCGCCTCGTATGTTTTCGAGGGGAGTACATTCGCTTCTGGGAGTATATCTCGCAGAGCGGATAGCAGCGCGGTAAAACTTGCATTACTCCAACCGTATCGTGCCTTCAGGTTATACAATGTAAGCACCGCACTCAATCTTGTGTATTTGCTGCATCCCACATACAAAGGCGTCTCTGCATCGCTCTTCAGTGTCTCAAACATTTCAGGATTCTCCTCACCCACCACGTTCAACATTTCTTCAAGATCATCTCTCTCATCACACATGTCTCTATCAAGCACATTCGAAGCGCTACTAAGATAAGGTACCCGGTCTTCGCAGTCATCTTCATAGGTCTCACCGTGCTTTGTCCATCGTGTATAAGACTGATCGATTCCATGACAAATTAAATGACTTAACAAGTCAAGAGGACGAAGACGCTTCCCATACAAACACGACAAATAGGGGCATACAATTCTGTTAGCATTCTCTGCATGCTCTGCAGCAAATTCAATGAACTCTTTTGCTCCATCTATATATTCCCTTGAACGCCGATCACAAGACATTCATTTCCGATCCAACATGGTAACCTACTAAAGGAAAGTGGCGGTAAGATGTACATAATGAATTACTCATTAGGTAGCCACCCCAAGATGTTACCTTATTTTCTTAAAAAAAATCGGCAGCATAACAGCTACAAAATGAACATTCCAGGCTCAAGGCCCTCTATTTTTAACATAGAAATGGATAGCCCACAAAATACCAATCATCAACTCAATAATTTTCCAGTCTTTAACAACAAATCTCAGAGCATATATACATATATAGCATTAATGGGCACAAATACACAATTACTACCACATCAAAATTAGACATGAGACTCTAATGAAACCACAATTAGATTACTCATAATTCAATGGAGAAAGGAAAATTAAGAACATACCTTATATGTGGCAAAGTTGATTAATATAAGCTCTCAAACTGTTCAAAAGTATCTCACTTTTAGTCCCCCTTTTTGCCAACAAACTATGAGGCAACTGTAGGCTCCTATAAAAAAATCAAGTAATATAATTAATCCCCTAACTCTATACTAGTGAAATGCCCAACTTTAATTGCATACTCAATGACAAAACAAGGAAACCGGCTTAGATCCTTCCAAGCTTCTCTATCAAAGTGTTAAATACACCCACGTTGATGTATTTACTAATCACTTGACAAACTTATCAATACATCAAATATATCTAACTATTAAATATACCAATTGTATTACAGTTCCTATTTAGATACTTTATACATTTGATAGTTATTGCAAACCCTTTGTTAAAACTTACCAAACTCCATACTTATTAAAAACAAAAACCTTAACTAATAGTTAAATTTACAGTTCAGACCTCAATTGGTCCCTGTTTCGGCTAAAGAAAAACAATGTCAATCACAGCATAAGCAACCAAATTACTTTATCACCTTCAAGTTTCACCAATAACAGAAATTTCATAGCTTCCAACCATGAAAATCAAAGCTCACAACACTTAAAACTTATGTAGAAACAGAGGAAGGAATTTCTAGCTCGCGTGGTGCTGTCTAACAGAACATGGTTTAACACCTCAAAACACTAAACATCGTGTATTTTTTCAATTAACTAATGTAAAGGGTAATTTTACTAATTCAGTGAACAAAGTCCAGATGACAGGTGAAAGCTTATATTGAAGAAAAGTATAAGGAAGTCAGTCATGAATGATAATGACTATGTGATACAGAGAAACACAAACACGTGAGTGCACACACAAAAGATGGTTGGGAGTAGACAGGTGGAAGAAATATCCTCCAAACACAATGAACATTAGGAACCATTCCATCATACACACACACACACACATTGAGACAGAAAATAGCAAGCTATATTCAGGAGTGTCATTCACTTTCCTTTTCCATTTCCTCCTTATTTATGCCCACTGTTTATTCCTCATAAGTTTCAGAAATTTCCTCCGTGAAATGGAATCACCAATTAATGCCCACTGTTTATTCCTCATAAGTTTCAGAAATTTCCTAGCTCTGAATCAATTAATGCCCACTGTTTTGAGGAATTTCACAGTTTGGGACAAAAGGGAAAGAGAGTACCAGAGTCTCACCATATATGGACTCAATAAGTGCACGGCCCAGGTAGCTTCTTCTCTGGCAACGGCGTCTCCTCGAAGCTCCGGTGGCTGCTGAAGGTGATGGAGGTCAAACGTGCAAGAGAGAGAGAGTGAAGGAAGTTTGATGATGGCGGTGACAGAAGGAATGGAGGGTGGGTTCGGCGAGGAAAGAAGAAGAGAAGGTGGTGGTGCGTCGGCGGCCTGATTTGGGTTTTTCTAGATCTGCGAACAAGAGAGAATGAAGCTTGGGTTCAGAGTAATTAGCTAGGTTCTGAGCCTTGAGGGAATAAGGAGGGAAAACAAATAATATTTTGGGGAATTTTGGGAAAAGTGGCGCCAAGAGAGATAGATCATCAGCTATGGGCTATAAAAAATAAATCCCAGGGACCTATACCAGCGCTTAAGCGCTGGTATAGGCCCCTGGTCTTTATTTTTTATTTAAAACAATATGTAAAACAATTTGCCAATTTTTTTTTAAAATTGTTTTAAATATTTTTTAATATTAAAAATAAACCCCAGGGGCCTATACCAGCGCTTAAGCGGTGGTATAGGCCCCTAGGGTTTATTTTTTATTTAAAAAAAATGTAAAACAATTTGCCAATTTTTTTTAAGTTGTTTTAAATATTTTTTAATATTAAAAATAAACCCCAGGGGCCTATACCAGCGCTTAATATAAAAATAAACCCCAGGGGCGTATACCAGCGCTTAAGCGCTGGTATAGGCCCCTGGGGTTTATTTTTTATTTAAAAAAAATGTAAAACAATTTGCCAATTTTTTTTAAATTATTTTACAAATTTTTTAATATAAAAAATAAACCCCAGGGGCTTATACCAGCGCTTAAGCGCTGATATAGGCTTTTTAATATTAAAAATAAACCCCAGGGGCCTATACCAGCGCTCAAGCGCTGGTATAGGCCCCTGGGGTTTATTTTTTATTTAAAAAAATTGGCAAATTGTTTTAAATATTTTTTAATATTAAAAATAAACCCCAGGGGCCTATACCATCGCTTAAGCGCTGGTATAGGCCCTTGGGGTTTATTTTTTATTTAAAAAAATGTAAAACAATTTGCCAATTTTTTTAAAATTGTTTTACTTATTTTTTAATATTAAAAATAAACCCCAGGGGCCTATACCAGCGCTTAAGCGCAGGTATAGGCCCCTGGGGTTTATTTTTTATTTAAAAAAATATGTAAAACAATTTGCCAATTTTTTTAAAATTGTTTTACATATTTTTTAATATAAAAAATAAACCCAAAGCGCTGGTATAGGCCCCTTGGGTTTATTTTTATTTAAAAAAATGTAAAACAATTTGTCAATTTTTTTTAAATTGTTTTACATATTTTTTAATATAAAAAATAAACCCCATGGGCCTATACCATCGCTTAAGCGCTGGTATAGGCCCCTGGTCTTTATTTTTTATTTAAAAAAATGTAAAACAATTTGCCAATTTTTTTTAAATTGTTTTACATATTTTTTAAATCCCAGGGGGTCTATAGCGGCGCTTAAGCGCTGCTATATGCGTATACCTATACAATCACTTTTATTTATAAGTGCTGGTATAAGTCATATTATACCTATCCCATCACTTACATTTTATAAGCGCTGCTATTGTTGCGCTGCAATAGGGTATTTCTGTAGTAGTGTAGTAAGTTATTATGCGATAATGATTCAAACAGAACCAGTTTCTCTACTAAGTACAAACCTAGTGAGTAGAGCTAGTCAAATATGAATCTTCAAATTTGATTTGTATGGTGCATATTTGATTTTATAGAAGTTTATATTTTTTGAAAAAGATTATTTCAATGTATATAGAAAATAAAATAAAGATAATCTAATGTCTATTATTTTTCAAACACTTATTTTTTACTCAAAAAATATCTTTTAAAAAATAATCAAATCTAGATTTCCATATCTAATTTGGAGGCTGCAGATTTGACTAGTCCTCCCTACTAATCTTTGTGCTTAGTAGGTATACTGGTTTCGATTTGAACATAGTAGCATGGCAAATTATAAATAGTTGTCACATAAAACTCTCATCGTAGCTTGGCTAAACTTATGGATTACAAAGATTACAGCTGTGTGTGGTAAGATTGGGTTCATTGCACCGGAATATCTCTACAATGGAAAGTCTTAGCAGAAAATTAAAAAAAAAGGTCCATTTAATGTACCAAACAAACATAAAGCAAGATGTCCGGGTTCATTGACTCGCTTAATGCTAGATTGAGATATTCTTGAAAGGAATGGCTAATGAAATGTTGAAGGAAAAAAAGCCTTTGAGACACTTGTTGTATTGACTGTCGAGATTTGGGAGATGGATTCAAACATGTATGCTAATTCTATTGTGCCCACAGGAGTCAAATCTTTTGCATCTTTTTGTAATGGTAGTGGGAGTCGTGGGTCTAAGGTATCTTTTAATATAATGCCTCCAGTACAAGTAGTTTTTGATAGATAATATCAAATCTTCCACGATTGTTCCTAATATCACCACTCCAAAACTATATAAACATCACTTTTTTTTTCTTTTTTCTTTTTTAGTCGCAACAAAGTTGTATGTAAGCTCTGCAGTGGAACCAAAAAGAAGATAAAATATTCTTTTATCCCAAGGAAGTAATTGTAAGTATACGATACAAGAGAAGTGGTAAAGAACTTGAAAGGCTAACCAGGAGCAACATAACCACATGTACCAACTAAAGAGTTTGATTAAATGTATTTGGATCAATGAGTTTATTTTTGCCAAAATCAAATATAAAAGCCTCCATCTTTGAGTTCAACAATACATTAACCCTTGTTACATCTCTATGAATTATTAGAGGATCGCACTCATGATGCATGTAGAATGAAGCATTCGCTTTTCCTTTGATGACATCTACTCTCTTACTCCAATTAACTCTTTAGCTCCGTCATCATTATTCAATACATAAAAAAGGCTTCCCCTCTCCATGTATTAATAGATAAGAAACATGCATTGATTGTACAAACAAAAACCATGAAGCTTTATAGTACTGCAGTGTCGAATTTCACTTAACATCTTCACTTCATTGTTAAAGTTTTTAGCTAGCAAAAGATGTGTCTCCGCACTCCCTTTACGAGAAGTTGTAAAGAGTACGGCTCAAGTTCTACCGTTTGGTCTGAAGCAAAGCACATTTCTCCTCTGCTGTTATATTGGCAGTATCTGCACCATTAATAATAACGAAGCAAGTTACTCCCATTTTCGTTTACACAAAGTAATCACCAAATGAGTTAACTGACAGAGTCTTCTTTGTCTCCGCACTCTCTTTTCTTTGATCCATCATCGTTTCTTCTTCGCCATGTCAGAATCAGAGTTGAGAGGTGAGAGAGGAGTGGTCGTCGGAGGAGGTTTGAGCTCGTCGTCGTGGACAGTGATTTCTAATTTCTTCCTTCACCATTGTCGATATCCCTATGTTCTCATCTTCTCGATCTTGATTCTGAAGGGATTTTGAGAGGTGAGCTTTTCCTCCTCTGCTCTACTCTCAGCTATCCGATTCTGGTTCTAAAATTGGGTCTAAAAATATTTGGGAATTGTTGCTATTTCTGGTTTGATTGCTCTTGATTATGCTATTTTGAAAATGGGATTTGAGCATGAGAGTAATTAACAAAAATGAGGAGGATTTAGTGATAATACCTAAGAGTGAGAAAAGAGGGATGCTGGCTACTGGGAAGTGGATGTATTTTTATTTTATCATTGAATAATGGAAGTTGGTGTATGATCTATGATGTATCAGTGTATGGTGTTGAGAGAAGGAAGCTTCCCCCCTCCCGCGAAATGAGAGAAGTAGGCTTGTGGGCATTTTTCTTCTTTTTTATTGAATTTTGGTATGGGACAAATGACAAGCCTACAAAAAAAAGGCCCAGAAGCCCAAAAAACCGAAAAATCATTAAACTAAACTGAAAACGATTCAGTTTTTCGGTTTTCAGTTTTGGTTTCGGTTTTGCTTTTAGCCATTTTTTGGTTTTTGGTTCGATTTTGAACCGAAAAACCATTTGCTCACCCCTAAAAGTATTGAAGTAGAAGAAAAGACTTACATATCTTTTTCATTGACTTAGAAAATGCGTATGAGCACCTGTCAAGAGATGTACTTTGGAAAGCCTTGAAAAAGAAAGAAGTTTGTGTTGCATATATTAAAGTCACACAGGATATGTATGATGGTGGTATTGACTAAGGTTAGAAAGCCGGGAGGTGAGACAAAAGACTTTCCTATAAGAATTGGCCTACATTAGGGATAATCTTTGAGCCCATATTTATTTAACTTAGTGGTAGATGTTCTAACTAAGCTTATCAAAGAAGAGGTCCCTAAGTGCATGCTTTTTGCTGATGATATAGTTCTTTTGACAGAATCAAGAGAAGAGATTAACGCTAAATTAGAGATATGGAGAAACACTTTAAAGTCGAAGGGTTTTCGTCTAAGTAGGAGTAATATAGACTATATGCATTTCAATTTTGCAAATAAACAAGTTAGAGGTGATTTAGAGGTTACTTGGGATCAATTATATGACAAGATAGTGAGATTGATGACGATGCTAAATATATAATTTAAGCTAGGTGGTATAAGTGAAGGAAAGCTACTGGAGATCGTTGCGAACAAAAAGTACCCCAAAAGGTAAAAGATAACTTTCTTGCACTACTATAAGACCAACAATATTATATAGTAGTGAATATTGGACTTTGAAGGGACAATATGAACATAAAATGGTGGTAGCTGAAATGAGGATGTTGAGATGGATGTTTCGTCATACAAGAAAGGATAAGATTTGGAATGACCACATTCGCGAACAAGTTGGAGTGGCACCTATTAGTTAGAAAATTGTAGAAAATCATTTGAGGTGGTTTGAATATGTCTAAAGAAGGCCATTATATGCACCAGTGAGGAAGGTAGATCAAACAATTTGGAGTTCAATAAAAAGACGAAGAGGGAGACCGAGGCAAACACTCAGTGAAGTTGTAGAGCGTGATCTTTTAGTGAATAATATATATAAAGATCTGGTTACTGAAAGAGTACAATAGCATCGTGCTATCTATGTAGCTAAACCCACCTGTGGGATAAGCTTTTGTTGTTGTTGTTGTTGTTGTTGTTGTAATACTTATCATATTTTAATTAAAGTTAGGTTGGGTGCACATTTCCTTTTTTCTCCATATTTTCCTCTTCCATGCTTTTCTCTCTCCATGGTAGGACTGGCTTTTCCAAATTAATTTACCCAACTTATAAATAGATATATAATTTAATGACATGTAACAAATTTTACAATTAAATAATTTACTGTATTTACTTTTCTTTGATCCCCCCAAATAAAGTCAACTTGATATTATATTAACTACTATAAGAGTATTATACTGGTTATTTGTCCAA
Source organism: Mimosa bimucronata (assembly GCA_037074515.1). NCBI lineage: Eukaryota > Viridiplantae > Streptophyta > Magnoliopsida > Fabales > Fabaceae > Mimosa > Mimosa bimucronata. The sequence goes on from CM073441.1 coordinate 23,112,967, forward strand.
CATATAATAAGGCTTTGATTAGGCAACATGTTAAAGCTAAGGGAAAAAAACACCAATAGTCTTCTTAATCTTTTATCATACAAATTTATCTTATCACAGTTTGTTGTTTCATTGTCTGATAATTATGGGTAATATGAATGAAAGTAATTAAACTTGGCAATCAAATGATTAATAATTTCAAGATAAATTAATGGTTAGATTTCAATTAGATTAAGTCAGATATCTATAATGAAACATAAGCTCATGTTCATTATGGAATCTACTGATCTTTCAAACAACCTACAACTAGAAGGAGACATCCCTATCAATGTCAGTGAGGAGGGTAGATCAAGTAGTCAAGAGTCTGATTAGAAGAGGAATAGGGAGATCGATGCGACCACTCAGTGAAGTTGTAGAGCGAGATCATTTAGTGAATAATATATCTAGAGATTTGGTTACTGATAGAGCACAATGGCGTCATACAATCTATGTAGCCGAGCCCCTAGTGGGATATGACTTTGTTGTTGTTTTATGTTACTTCCTGTTCTACTTGTAGTTTGTGAACTGTTTTAGGCACTAGTGCTATTGGAACTATTGATTTCTCATTATTTATTTACTTTGGTTTTCTGGATTGAATTTTCAAGGAAGGTTAATTCTTTACCATTACTTGTATTTGTAAATGTTTGAAATAGAAGGAATTCATTTGTTTCCTTTTTAGGTAACCATGATGTTGTCTTAATATGAATTCATTCATTGAGTATCTTTATTTTTTGTTACTGACTTATCATAAGCTTTTATGCACCATTCAAACAAAGTATAAAAAAAGAGTAGCATGGCAAATTATAAATAGTTTTAGGGTTAATATATCTTTTGGTCCTTGAACTTTTAGTCAATTTTGGTTTTGGTCACCATTGAATTTGTTGTGGCTAAAGTCACCATAAAAACCATAATCATCATTGTTGAAATTATGGGGAACGTTTCCACTCAGATTATTCTGGGAGATATTTAGATGAAACTCATCATAGAAATGTCTAGACAGGTCTGGCATGCTACCACTTAATTGATTTTGAGAAACATCAAAGTATTCTATACATCCCAAATTAAGAATTGAAGGAGGTATATGACCTGCAGTGAACATATTTTAGTTTAACTATAAGTTCTTGAGATTTTTCATAAAACACAAAGTTAAAGGAATGACTCCAACTAACTGTTTCTACTCAAATCCCACAATCTAAATTAGGTTGACAGGGGTGGAATTAGACACTTGTAAGATTGTTGGTGTAAGCCCCAAAATTCTTCTCCTACTTCCAAAAGAGACGCTGATTCTCCTAGGATGAAGAGGTATGTTCACAAGAGCCAGCCCATGTAACGAAGCGATGTGACTATCCTGGACCTAATTGAGAAGGTATCATCCTCGAACAAGCATCACGGCGCTACAAGAAGACATGTATGAGCAACAGATGTATACAAGTCCAAGAAATGGATTTAACGGCATTATTTTAAACAAAGGCCTTGTGGCAATGGAGAAAGAGTAACTCACAGAATAATTAATCTGGTAATTCGAAGAATAAATAGCTATTAAAATCAAGCAAGGAACAAGGAAGTAATGGACAAGAAAAAGAGAAAGAACCAGGACAGTTCTCCATCTTTTGAGCAATGATATTCTGGAATAGGAGGGGATAAAAGAAAGAAAATCTGATTGAGAGAGGCATTTGAACATTCTTAAGAAAATATCTGGCATTCTAAAGCATTCGACCAATCTGTTAGAATCTTAAGTTTTGATGAAGACTGACCCCATATATAACATAAGTAAATAAGTGCAAGTTACCTTTGGAATAAAACAAGTAAAATCTGATAGGTAACAGATTAAAAGAATCAACTATGACAGATGGAAACTTAGCAGAACTCTAAGAATAAATATCTCTATCGCTAAGTGTATCTCTATAGCTAATAGACAGAGCCATAGCAAGTGAAGACTTAGAAATAACAAAGTTAATATCTATCGCTAAGTCTAGCACTATCGCTAAGAAAGATCCTATCGCTAGTAGCTCATTAAGAACATGGAAAAATAAAAGGAAGTATAACCAGCTGAACAATAAACCATGTCCTTGGGCTAATGGAATCAGCTATCGATAACAAAGTGCTTCAGTTAATAGACATTTAGATAGCTAGTTTCTGAGAACAAATGAGTTTAGTGATAACATAGTTGCTAGCGCTAACACGTTTAGCTATCGATAATAGGATACCTTGAAATACCTTTGAATAATCATCAGTATCCTTAAAGCTAATAAGCAAGCAAGTAACTAGCGATAATAAGATTAGCTATCGATAGAAGATTGTTTATAAAGATGACATAGCTAGTATGCTGAACGTTGAAATATAAGAATATGCTAGCGATAATGTTTATGTCTATCGATAGAGAATGCCTTATGAAAATCCTTAGCTGATATAAATATTATCTATCACATTGAGCTAATGGACTATGCTTGCGATAACATCTACTGTGCATTATATGCTTACTTGTTTAGCTAACATCTTAAAGTGCAGAACTCACACTATGTAGTTAGCGATAACAGATCAAGCTAGCGCTACTGAAAAAGCTGCCAAAAAGTACAGTTCATACAGATGCTCAGAACGCTAAGTCTATCTCTCTCCTAGCTCATCTTACGCATGATCAGTTGAAGCTAGACCAGAAGTTTGAATTAGCTGAAGAACAGTATCTATCTCCAACGGCTATGGACTTCCAACGACTATATTCTAACGGCCATATGAAGACAAATCAAAAAGCAATCTGTGAAGATATAAATAGAACAAGATTTGCTTCCAAAAGACAAGGATCAACAAAAACGAAAATAACGAGCGATGAACAGAGCATTATACAGAATTGCAAATTACTCTGATTGAGAGCGTTAGAAAAGAAGAGCTAGGGCAATACATTGTTCGGATTATTAAGCTCTAGTTGTATTTCATCATACATTACTCTGTACTTAAGTGTTTACCATAATCCGTTCATTGAGTGAACCTTATTGTTAAAATCCTCTATTAATTGAGGTAGTTCCAAAGCTTGGTGCTTTGAGAACAGGGTGGTAACCTTACGGGTAGTAAGGGGGAGTGTTTAGAGTGATTCTAAAACTCTGTAAAGGTTGACAGGTGAACCTGTGTTCGTAAAACCTGTGGGTTGTAAAGGCTTCTCTTGTGCCCGAGTTAAACAAGACGGAAGTGGAAATCTCAGGTGGAGCCTGATGACTGGATGTAGGTCTGGGTTGACCGAACAAGGATAAACTCTGTTTGCATTATCTCTTCCCTTTACTCTATTAATTTCCAGCATATCCATCCTATTTACTCTTTAGTATATTTCATATTCTCAGTGATTAACCCAAAAGAATTCTAAAGATTGTCTTCATTGTGTTTTAGAAAGATAAATGTCACATTTTACACCATCACCCAATTCACCCCCCTCTTGGGTGACAGTCAGTATTTACACAATCCTGTTCACTGAAGCTTTTTCTTTTCTGATCTTGTTGTTCATCTTGTTTTGTAATTGATCTTGGAATTCGATTTTTGGTGAATCATTTTGCTGTCTATAGATTTGCCTTTGATTACTGATGACCCATATTTTTGTTGTTCTTGTAAATCTATTGAACTTACAGTAAAAATACCGATAATTTCTTCCTTCCCATTTTTTGAACATTACATTTTGGCACCGACCGTGGGGACCCATCAATCAAGTTCAGCTTCAAATCCATTACAACTAGTGCAATGGCTGATATTCAAGAATCCACTAACACACAAGAAACTTCTATAGCTCCATGCGATCTCGTCCTTGAAATGTTGGAACAATTACGGGAGCAGCAGATACATCAGTTCAAAATGCTAGAAACGCTATCAAATGAAAACAAAGGGATGAAGTTGCAGATTACTGAACTTGCAATGGCAAGATCATCAGTTCCTAAATAACATCCGTCACAAGTTATACCTGTGAAGACACCACTCGGCATACCAGAAGATATTCCTCTGCATGTTCCCAAAGAAACACAAAGAAGAAATTCACGGAGATCACCTACAGGTAATGAAATCTCTAATGCTAACCATGTGGTTGTTTATGATGTTTACACAGATAACGATAGCCAAGATGAGGACTTCCAACCAATTTCTGATGAACTCAGAGACGACAACAGTGACAGTTCTTCTAACTCTAAGCAGCAAGCCAATACCCCGCCTCAAGAAGAGGAAAACCCAACAGTGTCACATTTGGAATAGGAACTGTAAGAGTTGAAATCAGTCATGTTTCACCTGCCAGGAGTTGCTCCCCCAATGAAGAGAAATACGGTGACGAGTTATGCTAATTCTCCGTTTGTAGATAGGATTGTTGTAGCAAAACTTCCTAAGAGATTTACCTATCCAGTGATGAACCTGTACGATGGGAGTATAGACCTAGATGAGCATATGGCCCATTACAAGCAAAAGATTATCGCACTGTCAATTCCCTCAGATGTTCGAGAAGCTTGCATGTGTAGAGGTTTCTGGATGAGCCTCGCAGGACTAGCCTTGAAGTGGTTCACGAATCTCCCTGTCAAGTCCATTTCAACCTTCGCTCAGCTACATGGTCAATTTGCTCACCAGTTTTCCAATAGTAGGAGACTAGAAAAGGCGTATGATGATCTTTACCATTTATGCATGAGGCCAGGTGAATCAACAAGAAGTTTTGTGACCAAGTTCAATAAAGAAGGCTTTGTATCACTAATCCCGATGAGGAAACATCTATCAATGCCTTTTGTAAGGTATTACTCCCAAGTTCTAAGCTTTATAAGGAGCTCACCAACTATTCCTGGCAGACTTACTCAGAAGTAACGCAACAAGTGGGGATTCAGATTCGTTGGGAAGATAATGATGCTAGCTATTATGGACAACATGAACAAACCCTGTCTCATGCTTCTGAGAGGAAGAGTCATAGTTCAGATAAAGGAAATCATTCCTAGAGAGCAAACCATATCCTACTAAGCAACGAGAATAGGCTGAGGGATCAGACAAGTTTTCTCGTCCCAAGAAGCCTCTCCCCCTAAGATCGAGGAGCATAATTTCAACGTCTCGCTCAAAGAGCTGGTCAAGACCTTGTACAAGATGGGTGATACTGTAAGGTGGCCGCTCAAGATCAAGTCCCCTTTTGACGGTCGAGATACGAGCAAGTGGTGTGACTTTCATGGGTATCATGGGCACAAGACTGAAGAATGCATATCTTTACATTTGTAAGTTGCTGAGCTCTTGAAACGAGGACATTTGGCTCATTTACTAGGTAAACAGAGTAAGAACAACCCCCTTGAAAGTTGTTCTAATCCTGCTAGAGTATTGCTAGCTCCTCCTCCAGCACAAACCAAGACCATTAATTTCATAACCAGAGGATCCGAGATCAGTGGAACACTCGTGCTTTACCCGTTGTGCCCAAGAATCTTTCAATCAGAGAACCAGAAGAGGCCCCACAACCAGGTCTTATCACTTTCACTGATGATGAGATTGCCACTGCCCCTGACTACCATTATGATGATGTATTGATTATATCTCTTACTATGACTAATTTCAATGTTAAAAGGATTTTAATTGATCTCAGCAGCTCAATTAATATCCTATATCTTTCAACTATCAAAAAAATGGGCCTTGAATCTTCAATGTCATATTATCCAATGACTTTGGTATTCGGGAATGGGGTACCGGAGAAGGCTTTAGGTTTTATTAATCTTATTACTTATGCTGTTGGGATGAACAAGATGTTTACTTATCACGTGATGGATTGCATGTCATCATACAACACTATTCTTGGATGACCATGGATTCACCAGATAAATGCAGTCCCGTCGACTTTACACCAGAGAATCAAATTTAATACCCCCTAGGGAGTGAAACAAATAAAGGGCGAGCAACGTGTAGCGCGAGAATGTTATCATGCGACTATGAATGTTGCAAAAGAAGTCCCTGCATAGCAATCACAGCAATCATTTCTAGAATCTTATACTAGGGGTGAAAATGTTGAGGAGTTGGTGTCAAATCCCCTTGATCCACATGTTTCAGAAAGAAAAGTGTATCTCAGAGCAGATCTATCCCTTGAAATCAGAAGCCAATTAATCTTGTTCTTATCCCAACACAAAGATTGTTTCACTTGGTCATATGCAGATATGACAAGAATAGATCCCCATATTATCACTCACCAACTTAATGTAGATCTTATGTTCAAACCAGTCAAACAAAAGCGCAGGAAGTTTGCTCCAGAGAGAAACATGATCATTAATAAAGAAGTTCAGAAGCTTTTAGACATCAGTTCAGTTTGAGAGGTTCAATACCCGAATTGGTTAGCCAACATAGTTTTCGTGCCCAAGAAGAATGAAAAGCATTGCATATGTATTGATTTCGCATATTTAAAGAATGCTTGTCCAAAAGACTCCTTCCCGTTGCCACATATAGATTCAATGGTGGACGCTACTTCGGGACATGAGTTACTAATCTTTATGGATTCCTTTTCAGGATACAATCAAATTTTGATGCATCCAAAAGACCAAGAGAAGACTTCTTTTATCACAGAATGAGGAATTTATTGCTACAAAGTATGCCTTTCAGACTCAAGAACACAAGAGCTACGTACCAGAGACTTGTGAATAGGATGTTTGCTTCCCAACTTAGAAAAACTGTGGAAGTATATATTGATGATATGTTAGTCAAGTCACTAAATGCCAATCATCACGTTGAAAATTTGTAGTAGGCATTTGATCTTTTGAGGAAATACAACATGAAGTTAAACCCGGAGAAATGTTCTTATGGAGTCACTTGTGGAAAATTTCTTGGTTGTTTGGTGTCTTGTCGAGGGATTAAAGCACATCCTACACAAGTAAGGCAATCCTACAAATTCCTTCCCCAACTTGTATCAAAGATGTCCAAAAGCTTACGGGACACATAGCAGCTCTCAACAGATTCATTTCTAGATCTTCAAACAAGTGTCATCCTTTCTTTGAATCTTTGAGTAAGAACAAAAATTTTGAATGAGATGAAAAGAGTGAAAAGGTTTTTCAAGACCTCAAAGAATACATGACCAGCCCATCTCTCTTATCAAAACCTAAAGATTGGGAAACACTCTTCATCTACCTCTCGGTGACTGATTGAGCTATGAGTGCAGTTTTGGTACGAGAGGAATCAGGAAAGCAGTTTCCCGTATATTACGTGAGCAAGACCCTCTTGGACGTAGAAACAAGATACTCCCCTATCGAGAAACTGGCTTTGGTGAAGTCCAATTTGCAGTTATTTGGAATCAGGTCCCTTAGCTGAAGATAAGAACAAAGCCTGGAGGATAAAGATGAGAGTCGTCCAATTCTGCATCATGGGAGATGACCTGTACAAAAAGTCCTACATAGGATCCCTTCTGAAGTGCCTCAGACCTCAAGAAGCTACATATTCGTTGAAGGAAATCCATGAAGGAAAATGCGAAGATCATTTGGGAGCAAGAAGCTTGGCTAGAAAGACTTTAAGGGCCGAATATTACTGGCCAACCCTAAAAAAGAATGTGACAGCTCTTGTAATGAAGTGTGACAAATGTCAAAAATATTCTTCAACTACTCATCAACACCCAAAACTACTACATACCATTGCTCTCGTATGGAAATTCATGTGATAGGGCATGGATATCGTAGGAAAGTTACCACAAGCTGTCGGGTGCTTGACTGTGGGTAGAAGCAGCAGCTTATGCTCAGGTCCTAGAATTAGAAGTTGTAGATTTTGTTTGGATACATATTGTTTGTAGGTTTGGGCTCCCTAAAGTGATCATTAGTGACAACGGCTCTCAATTCATTGGGTCTAAATTCAGAAGATTTTACAAGAAGTAGGAAATTCAACTGAAGTTTTCCACTCCTAGAAATCCTCACTCTAATGGTCAAGCAGAGTCTAACAAGACAATTATCAAATCCCTAAAGAAGCATCTCGACAGAGCCAAAGGCAGATGGGTAGAGGAGTTACCAGCAGTCTTGTGGGCTTACAAGACCACGTTTCATACCCCTACAGGAGAAACACCTTTTTCTCTCGTTTACATGGCGGAAGCTATGATCCCTGTGGAATATGGAGTTCCTAGTCTCTGATATCAATGGGCTAGAAAGGAGACAAATTCTCTTAGGTTACAATATGAGTGATTTGCCACCTTCCTAAATGCCTTGGGGTGCAAATGCAAAATTAAATCTAACAAGGATTGTACTAGTGGTGCTTTCCCGGATTGTCTCTCAATGAGCTTAATGAACTAACCCAGGAAAACTAAATGCATGCAAAAGCTATAAAAGTCGATGGTTTGTGATTTTAATTAAGGAAACTAGACTAAATTCTTTTTGGGATATTTGTTTATAAAGAAAGCAAACAAAATTGGTTGGTGAAAACTATATGATGAATATGGGTCTCTTGATGAATTGGGCAACCTTCCTAGCTTGTGAGATGATATGGGAGTTTTAAACAAAGTTCTAATGCAAAACCTAAGGCAATCTCTCTTAGTCCAATTGACCTAATTAATTAACTAATGTGGCGCATCCCTCATTTAATTAATCTCTCTTAGGCAATCTCTCTTAGTCTAAACACACATACAATTGCACATGCATTCAACATATTCTAGAAATCCAAAGGAGATATAAATAAATCACATCTATTGCATAATATCATGAAATCAATACTTTGGTTCATACATATAAAAGAACATCGCTTCATTACATGCATGGCCTTTAAACAAAAGATTAAAACATTGAAGCACACTTGTTCTAAGACCAAATACATATGTCAAAACACAAGGAATTGACATACATAATAGTACAAGAGACAAGAAGTAGCATACGATGAATATGGAAAAAAGGAATAAGACAACGATCAAAATTCTGACCAAAAAATGAATGGGATTGGAAACTAAATAATTCCACATTAGAAACGTTAAAGCTCTGGTTGCCTTCCTCCATCAAGTTCCCCACAAAGAGTTTAGCCGCTCATTCTCTCGAATACAATCGATTGGAATTTAGAGTTTGAAGCCCTAGAATTAATGTGGAAGGAGTGGAATTTGTGTAAATGGATGAATGGGAGAGTGAATTTCGGGCAGAGAGGCTGAGAGTTAGAGAATGGAAGGAAAGAGAGTGATTTTTTGGTGAATGGTGGTGGATGGTTGTATGAAGAAAGGAAATTCAGATATATATTTACTAAACAAAAGAATTAGCCCAAAAACCTTCCTAATTTGCTCTAAATTACTTGGGGAGGTCGAATTCATTGATTAGGAAACAATGGAAGAGGACCTAATTGCTAAAATTTGGAAATAAATTGAAAACAACAACTTCCTAATCTATATCGAATTCGCGCCCTCACCGTGGCCCTTGCCGTGGTGAGCCACAATGAGGCTACCTAATTCTGGCTCCTTCTCTATCTCTCGTCATGGGCCTCACCGTGTGGGTCCATGATAAGGAGACTTTTCTTCCTCTTTGTTTTTTCTACTTCTTCCTTTTGATTTGGTCCTTCCTCCTTTGTATCTATAATGGGAAATTTAGGTATATGTAAAGTATTTCAAGTCCATAATCATGAAATGCATGAGTTAAAAGTCTAATATGCTCAAATTACCATCAAAATGCAATTAACTCCTTAAGTATAGACCTTACATGCAATTGTACCTAATTCCCATAAAATTCTCCTAAATCGTATGCTACTTTCCCATTATTGGTGGTAATAATCATGCACAATCAACGAGTTAGATCTCCTAGATGGGCAAAGAGAACAAGCATTGATTCAGATGTCTACATATCAGCAGAGTTTGGCCAAACAATACAATAAACACGTTAAGGAAAGGCAGTTCGAAGTCGGGGAGTTAGTTCTCAGAAAGGTATTTCTGAATACAAGAGAGTCTAAAGATGGGAAGCTCAGTCCAACTTATGAAGAACCTTGTCTCGTTACCAAGATCACAGGACCCGGAGCATATAAGTTACAAGACATGAAGGGCAAAACTCTTCCCCGGAGTTGGAATGCTATACATCTAAAAAAGTATTATCCGTGATGAATTCAATTCATTTTTCTAACTTTATATCCTTTGTACCACTATCACAGCACATAAATTTATATTCTCATGAAACGAGACATCTCGAATGGCCCTCAGAATTAAGGCTCTTATACAAGAGACCTCTTGGATTATTCCCGAAATTAAAGCCCACATATGAGATGCATCTCAGAAACAAGGATCTCGAGCAAGAGACCTTGGAGATAAATCTCAGATCCCTAAACAACGTGATGCACATAATCCTCTCATATCCCAAATTCACAAAAAATGCAGATCTCAGATTTCAACAGATTTCGGATTCCACCCTATTTCAAAAGGTAGCCTTCTCGTTCCCAGATCTTATTTTTAAAATTTTATTTAGCCTTGATTTAAAAATGAGATGCTAACTACATGGGGTAGTACATGATGAGCTATACTGGAAGGCTCAAAGCCACCAATTCGCAAAGAACTTACGCTTCACACTATATAATTCTGATTGTGGCAAGGGCTGCTGATACTACTGAACCCCTCATCAAGATTATGTATTTTGCATTTTTTAGTCATCATTAACATCCCAGGAACACTCTTGCTCAAATCATGCAAATGGTATGAACTTTTCTCCAGAATTCTTTAGTTACTAAGTATGAAAGTTGAAACGTTCGAAAAGTCCTTCTAATTTATTACTTATATATTAAAAATGGATAAAAACATCATAGAGTTATTAGGATACGAGAACGTAGTCCTGGATACACAAAATTCACAAAATAAGGGGAATTCAACCCTGAAAGTTCAAACACACTAGATAGAAACAAAAACACAAATCCTATAAGCTGGAAACACATCATATAACTACTGGGGAGGGGTGTTCTTGTCAGTCTCCAGGACGTCCCAGCTCTTGTCAGCCCCTTCTGGCACAGTGTCATCTCGTGGAGGAATAACCTTCTCGGCAGAGGTAACTTCATCTTCATCCCCACTACTTTCTAATGCATCCAAAGGAGTAAATTGGGCTTAGAACTCTTCTTCCCGTTTCTCCAACTCCCAAGATCTATGGTTTCCTTCTTTAAAATGTTTGGTCATGTCGATCCTGGAGCGAAATGCAAACCACTTGGCAGTATTTGCCTCCTGAGCCTCAATGCATCCTAAATATTTTTCAAGTTAGATACTTCGCTTTCTAAAGCCCTTTCTCAGCTTCCAAGATTTTCATATCAGATTCATCTCTTTCTCTCAGTTTTAACTCTTCCTCCAGATCCATGATCTTTTCCTTGTAATTCTCCTCCTTCGAGATGGCATTCCTCATCAGGATGTGATATTGCTTGCTGAGAGCCTTAGCTTCCAAAGCTTGCTTCTTCATTTCCTGCACTATAGCACTTTGGTCTTCAGTGATCTTCATCAAACCCTGGATTTCCTTGTTCTTGTCTTCCAATTGAAGCTTCATTCTTCCATATTCATTGCCTCGCTCTTCAATTTCCTTCTCCAGGAATACACTAAGTTGATATAGCTGAAAGGAAAATAAACATCAGGCACAAATAACTTGCAATTTGGGTGTTCAAAATTAACTAAAGTCATATTACCTCAAATGATTTCTGCATGATTGCTTCATGTGCTCCGTGATACCCCATAGCCGTGAATGCTATATCATCCTTATGGAACAAAAGCTTGGAGGCCTCATACTGCCAAAGTTTTCATGAGATGAAGATCATTAGGGAAACCTCAGCAATAGGTCTTCGGGACTTTCCTTCCGGTCATTTACCTTATGCTTTACATTAATTTTCACTATCACCATGTCTATATTGGAAGTTTTCTTAGGTTCAGATTAAGGAGATGGATCAATGTTGATCGTACTTGGAACATGGGAAGTTGGGGGAGTATAATGAAATACAAGGATGGTGGATACAGACTTAACAGGAACCTCTGTAGTAGTCTTCTTTGAATCAATCTCTTCGATTACAAGAGACAGAACATCCTTCTCGGATGAAGTAATGGTACGAGACTTTTTCCCTCCACGAATCCTTGACACAACATAAGTACTTCCCATATTTGGACTGACGCTTTTAGGGAGAGTTTCCTTTTCCCATAATCCATGCCGGGATAAGCTGGGCGAGATGGAATCTTGCTCTTGTTCTCCTTATCCAATTCTATAACACGTAAGGAAAAAACTCAAACAACGGTATTAAATATTCTATCACAAGGAAACGAGACTTATAAAAAAAACTCACAAGACTTGAAAATCTCAGTATAGGTCCTCTTTTCTTTGGACAAAGACCTAACCATAACCATGCCCTCTTCTGACTCTGGGCCCAGTTTCAGAGCCTTTATAGCCTCGATGTGATTTGAATCTGAAAAGACATAAGTAAGTAAAACAAGATATCTTCCCAATAGTACAACAGAAAGGTACAAATGTGATTGTTTACCATAATTTTTCCACAAGGTGCAAACGGCCATCCCTGGAGCCACTAATGTGGACTTGTAAATGAAGACGAATATCTTCTTCTACCTCCTTTCAGAGTCCTTAGGGATAATAATAAGCAGGTCATTCGTAACTATGGGGAGTCAATGTGAAAAAGCTGGGAGCCTTCCTTCTTAGGCTGTAACATTGCAAGAGCTAAGCTAATAAAAAGCAAATCCCTAACTCCTCAGACAGAACTTCTAGACATAAACAGATGCCTCATATCGCCGGCATGAGTTGTGAAGGAGCCAGGTGAAAATGCTAACAAATCTCCAAGATTAGGGGAGGCAAAGGCAAACATGGGAAAAGTTGGAAATGATCAGACCAAAGAGCTGTCCAATTTTCGCTACCCCAATCCATTCATTCATCGGAGTTGAGAACCCTAATTAACAAGTTCTCATTCATCCCATTCCGTTCAGGGAAGGATGTGAGAGTTCGTTCAGAGATGATTAGGGGTTCGTCATGTTTCTTGAGGTCCATAATTCCTGTGCTCTTCGTTGGTTCTAGTAACTCGGAGGGAACAAGAGCGAAACACTTTGAGGGTTAATTCAACTTATCCATGGGTAAAGCAGTAATCTGAGAATGAGAAGATGAGGAAGTAGCCATGATCTTTATTCAAAACCAGAAACCCTAGTCAAACATAGATTCCAAAATGCAGAAACTCAGAAATTGTAGCGCTGATTTTTTAGAAATAAAACTACTGAATTCTCAAAACTCAAATTATAAAACTGAAATGCAAGGTCTAAAGAAGGCAATAAATTACTAGGAAGCGAGATGTATTCCAAAGGGACAATGGAGAGAATGCCAAAATGCTTGAGGGGTTTGAAGCGAATAGAGCTGAAGAAGTCCAGTAAAGCAGAGTTTGAATGATAAAATTCTCGGAAGTTAGTTCATAGAGAGAAATTTAAAGAAGGCACTGGTACATATGTGATTGATGACAAGAGAGGCGTGATCAATGGTTGTAACAATTCAAATCAACGGTTGGGAATAGACATACCTCCCCATGCCATCCTTCGTTCACCACGTAGAACTAGGGGAGTAAATGTAAGCCCCAAAATTCTTCTCCTACTTCCAAGAGAGACACTGATTCTCCTGGGCTGAAGAGGTAAGTTCACAACAGCCAGCCCATGTAACGAAGCAATGTGACTATCTTGGACCTAACTGAGAAGGTATCATCCTAGAACAAGTATCACGACGCTACAAGAAGACATGTATGACCAACAGATGTATACGAGTCCAAGTAACAAATTGAACGGCGTTATTTTAAACAAAGGTCACGTGGCAACTAAAAAAAGAAGTAACTCACAGAACAATTAATCTTGTAATCCGACGAATAAATAGCTATTAAAATTAAGCAAGGAACAAGGAAGTAATAGACAAGAAAAAGAGAAAAACCCGGGACAGTTCTCCATCTTTTGAGCAACGATATTCTAGAACAGGATGGGATAAAAGAAAGAAAAGCTGATTAAGAGAGGCATTTGAACATTCTTGAGTAAATCATCTGGCATTCTAAAGCATTCGACCAATCCTATTTAGTGAAGCTTTTTCTTTTCTGATCTTGTTGTTCATCTTGTTTTGTAATTGATCTTGTAATTCGATTTTTGGTGAATCATTGTGCTGTCTATAGATTTGCTTTGATTGCTGGTGACCCATCTTTTTGTTGTTCTGGTAAATCTATTAAACTTACAGTAAAAATACCGATAATTTCTTCCTTCCCATTCAGTTGGAAGAAAAGTCCAACTGAATGAGATTTTGAAGAGTTCTAATCTTAATTGGAATGGTACATGTAATTAAACTATGTTACAAGTGTTTGATAATTTCTTCCTTCCCATTCAGTTGGAAGAAAAGTCCAACTGAATGAGATTTTGAAGAGTTCTAATCTTAATTGGAATGGTACATGTAATTAAACTATGTTACAAGTGTTTGATAATTTCTTCCTTCCCATTCAGTTGGAAGAAAAGTCCAACTGAATGAGATTTTGAAGAGTTCTAATCTTAATTGGAATGGTACATGTAAACCCCATTCCATTATGGTTTAAACTATGTTACAAGTGTTTGGTAATTAAACTCAAAGCTGAAGGAATGGCACTAACTATATTCTTTTCTATTTAAATTGAGCTATTCTAAATAAACAAGGTTGGTAAGTGTGGAAGTTAAGTAAGGTTATTGTAAGATACACTTGTTAATATTGGATGAATGAATGAAGAGCTCCAATTTGAATGAGAGTAGTACCTGTTATCCCCATTCTAGAAAGATTCAAATATTTTAGTTTTGGAAATGCAATGAAGTTGAGATCTATTAGCCAAGGTTGATGTGAATAGATTCTTTGGTTGGTTAATTGAGATAAACTTCATCTCCATTGTTTTAGTTTTGATTCATCAGTTCAAGGGTGCTTCTTTTCAAGAGTTTTTCAATGGGTGTGGTTTTTAGATGGATATAGAGTTAAGGTTGTGTCTTAAAGATAAAGAGAGGAATATAATGCAATTTGGGATGCTTTTTGGAGTTAAGCTTGGGTTTGTCATAAAATAATAATGTTTGATAGTAATTTGTTAAGTCACAAGTGGCTTTGGGATATTTCTATTCTGATTATGTAAATGTGAAGTTTTAATAGCTATCATTTAAATGTTAAAACATAATATGTAGTTGTTAATAAAAGAAGGCATTGTGTTGTTAATAGCTATGATGTAAACGTTAAAAAGTAATATATAGTTGCTAATAGAGGGGTTCAACCACTGTTCTTCACATACTACATAGTGACATTAAACATGGGTTGAAAAGTGATATATTGAAAAATTAATCTTCTTTTTTTGCAGGGAGGAATGAGAAAATGACACTTGATGGTGGGTGGGTCAAGAGATTTAAAGGAATTGTATTGTTATTTTCATGTTGGAGGCAAGCTTGTATGTAACTGTGAAGGTGAAATTCAATACAATGGAGGTGGTGAGAAGACGAAAACCATAAAAGAGGGGATAACATTTGAAGCTTTGAGGTTGATGATATCATCATGGCTTGGGATGGATTGTAACATGTGTGAGATGAAATATACTGTGAGCTTTGATGAGAAGACATTAATAGATCTAAATGATGATGGTAAAGTTGGGAACCTATTTGATTATAATGATAGGATTAAGCATATGTATATAACACCAAAAGGGAATGATAATTCATTAGACATAATGGATGATCCAGACATGTAAGAATGAACTTGTTCTGTATTATATTTGTCGTTTGTTAAACTATTCTTGATAATGTGCTAACTAAAATAGTTAATGCATTATTGACATATGTTCAAGACTCTAACAACCAAAAATCAAATTTTGGTTCAAAGGGTTATGGAAAGTAATTATAAACCTGCGTCAATTGAAGATGCTAGAGAAGGTGTCACTCATGAAGTTAATGGCAGCCTTAATAGATTGCTATGTAGAGTTGACATTGCACTGACACCAATTCTAGAGTTGAACTCATTGAAATGGAGGGAATTACTTTCAGGTGTGTTGCAGAATTTTCCACATGCAAAAGCTTTCAAGAAGGAATTGTACAAGTATAGTGTTGTGAACAAGATTGAGTACATATATGTGAAAATAGTAAGGATAAGATGCCAATGAAGTGTATAGTAAATGGTTGTCCTTAGAAGATTACAGTGGAAAAGACAATGACAACTTCATTACTATGCGTGACAATATTTGTAGATGAACACATTAATAGTGCCTAAGACCATCTTCAAATGACCAATAGTGGGAGATCTAACTTGACATCACCACTTATGATTGATGAGGTTAGGAATCACATTGACAAGAGGCCAAATAAAATTAGAAAGACTTTGCTCACAGAATATGGTGTGCAGCTAACATACAAGCAAGCTTATCTTGTAAAGAACAAAGCAATGGAAGACATAAAAGGTAGACCAGAAGACTCTTATAAGTGAATACCTTGGATATGTGAAAGATTGAAGGAAACTTATGATAAAACTCTGGTTGAGTGGATTTCTAGTAGGAACGATGAAGGATACCACTATTTAAGCGAGTATTTATTGCATATGAATGTTGTATAGAGGGGTACTTAGCTAGTGCTAGACATGCGTTCTATATAGTGTTGGAATTCTATGTTTTGATGATAACCAAACATGACTTAGGCAATAAGACCATGAAATCTTAACTTAGAAAAATATCTTGAAAAACTAATTCTGGAAATCTAAGTTATGCAATCGATTGGGAGAACAGGCAATTGATTGAATAATCTATCCTGCAATCGATGGGGTATCGATTGCATATCGAGTGCAGGCTATCAATTAATAGAAAGCTAAGTAATCGATTGATGCACAGAATTACACTAAGTAATCAGAACTCAATCAATCGATTGATTAGAATGGCAATCGAGTGAGATAGCAATCTATGAGCAATCAGATGGCAATCGATTGAAGCTTACCTTGAAACAATGATATATGCAATCGATTGGAGCTTGATCAATCGATTGACAAGAGGCAATCGATTGAGAAACCATGCAACCGATTGACAGTCTCAGTTTTTATTCGATAAATAACACTTCAATCAAGTGATGCAGGTGATAAACTGAAGCAGTCTGAAGGCAATCGATTGACAACCAGAAACAACAATCGATTGTTACACCTTGCAATCGATTGACAATCAAGAAAATTCAAATTTGTTTCTCTTCTCATATCTAACTATCTTTATATTGCAAAACGTACTTGTTGCTATTTTGGGCAGTTATCGTTAGACACAGAAAAGTTGCCGTTACTCTCAGCAACACGTAATCTGGTACAATGCTGGAGAAAAAGAAAGAGGAAACGTATATGTATGGACTTTGGAGCATTAAATGAAAACTCAGAATCATCATCAATCTCCAGAATTATCATCTCT
The DNA here is from genome assembly GCA_037074515.1 of Mimosa bimucronata. Classification (NCBI taxonomy): domain Eukaryota; kingdom Viridiplantae; phylum Streptophyta; class Magnoliopsida; order Fabales; family Fabaceae; genus Mimosa; species Mimosa bimucronata. The sequence continues at coordinate 23,130,286 of CM073441.1, forward strand.
CTCTCTCTTCTAGCTTCACAACGGTCTCACACTCAGACTTCTCTTAACGGGCAGAAATTTCCTAAGTACTATAAAAGCATTGAAGTAGAAATTGGTTGGTAAGAGACTTGAAGTGATATTCAACGATCATTACCTACTGTAATCAATTCTATCTGAGTTCTCTCATCTGTTCTTCAGTTTGTAATACTATCAGCTCAAGTGTGTGAGCAATCTTTGTATTATCTGATATACTACTTTACTGAGTTATTTCCTTGGGATAGAGGGATCTCAGTGGAAGGGTTGTACACTTACAAGTTGTAAGGGAGAGTGATCTGTAAGGGAAGTTCTTATTGAGAGACATCACTTGTAAAGGCACTCAAGAGCCTGATTTGAATCTTGAAGATTTAGTGGAACCCAATTGTGAGTTGGAGAACTGGACGAAGGCCAAGTGGTTGGGCTGAACCAGTATAAACCTTGTTTTTTTCTATCTAAATTTTTAAAAAAGGCACAAATCACCCCCTCTTGTGCATTCCTGTCAATTACATTTGGTATCAGAGCCTGGTCTTCTCAGAACTATCTGATCCAACGATCAAGAGAAGTAAAGATCCTTCATGGCAGGATATGAAAATCTTCTCCCAGAAAGAAGCTCAATCAACAGACCTTTAGGCTTCAATGGAGAACATTACACCTTCTAGAAGATGAAAATGAGAATGTTCATCAAGGCAAGTGGGTACATGCTCTGGAAGATTATAGAGGAAGGAGACATTGTACCAATGAAAACAGAAAATGGAGTTCAGATTCCAAAACTTCCTTCAGAATTCACAAATCAAGGATGACATGGAGCTGAATAGCAAAGCAATTTTGGTAATTCAGAGTGCACTCAGCCAAAAGGAGTACTTCAGAGTGTGCCATCTTGAAACCGCTAAAGAAATGTGGGATGCTCTAGAAGTGGCTCATGAAGGAACTTCAGGAGTTAAAGCAAGAAGAACTGTGCAACTTGTTGTAGAATTCCACCTCTTCAAGATGGAAGAAGGAGAGCCTATCAGAGAACTGGAAATCAGATTCACACATTTGATAAATAATCTTACTATTCTTGGAAAGAGAATCTCTGAGGATGAACAGGTCTCCAAAATTCTGAAGATCCTCACCCCAGAATGGCAAATGAAGGCTACTGCCATTCAAGAAATGAGAGGAGAGTCCATGAGATCCATCACTACTCTATTTAGGAGTCTGGCCGAGTATGAAACAACTATTAGAACTCAAAGAGAGCTGTATGGAGATAAAAAGAAGAAAAATTTAGCCCTCTCAGCTCCCATAAAGGAAGATGAGGATAAGGAAGATGAAGAGGAACTGGATGACGATGAGATGGCCTTTATGGTCAGAAAATTCAAGAAGTTCTTCAGGAATTGAAGAAGATTCCAGAGAGGTGGCTCCAGCAGCACTAGGAAGGATCCTCAGAAAAATGCTCCTTTGTGTTATGAATGTAAGAAGCCTGGACACTTCAAGTCAGAATGTCCAAGTCTTCAGAGATTCAAGGAAAAGGAGAAAAAGAAGGAAAGATTTCAGGGCAAGAAGAAAGCCTATGTCTCATCCATATGGGGAGATAGTTCAGATGAGGAAGCTAGTGATGCTGAGGAAGCAGCTAATCTCTGCCTGGTAGCTCAGGAAGAATCTGATAGTGAGGTATATCATTCTGACTCATCATTTCAAGAACTTCAAGATGCATATAATGATTTACATATAGAATCTGTAAAATTAGTGAAAGAAGTAACTGTTTTGAGAAAGAAAAACAAAGTTCTTGAAAAGAAAATGAGGAACCAGATTGCCTAAAATGTAAACAACTTCCAACAGAAGAAATTCTTCAAAAGAATGAAAATCATACTTGCAAAAATTGTGAAACACTTCTGAAGGAAAATGACAAGATTTCTGGGATTTTAAAAAAAATTTACTAAGAGTACTGAGGCTCTAGATACTATGTTAATGAATCAAAGAGCCTATAGAAATAAAACTGGTTTAGGTTATACTTCAACGTCCAAATCTTTCACTGAAAAAAAACCTGTAGAAAAACCTTACATGAAATTTTTCAGAAAGGCTTCAAATTACTCATCACCATTTAGTTTCTGCAATTTCTGCAACAGAAAGGGGCACACTGAATCAATGTGTTACCCCAAGAAACATGGTGTGTCTGGACACTACAAATGGGTCCCCAAAGGGACACATAAGCCTAAAGTTCATCTGAACCAAAGGCAGCAAACTAATCCCAAATGACCCAAGAAAATTTGGGTACCTAAATTGATTTAGTGTGTGCAGGTTTGTCTTAAGGCATCCAACAAAGACAACAAGTGGTATATAGATAGTGGATTCTCAAGACACATGACTGGAGACAAAGAAAAGTTTGATAACCTAATCATGAAGGATGGAGCCAAAGTCAGTTTTGGTGGAAACCAATCAGGTAAAATTGCTGGAGTTGGAGAAATTGGGGCAGTCAAAGATATCTATTTCGTGGAAGGTCTCTGCCACAACCTGCTAAGTGTCAGTTAGAGCACTGACAAAGGTAATTAGGTAATTTTTGACTCAAATGAATGTCTTATAGTAGATAAGAAAGATCTAACCATAGATAAAGCCAATCTTAATTGTTGTTTGAAGGCTAATAGAAATGGAAACCTATATACTATTGATTTAAGCCAACAATTCTCTGAAAAATGCTTCATAAGTAACTCCAATAATTGCTGGCTGTGGCATAGAAGATTAGCTCATGTGAACATGACACAATTAGATAAGCTAGTCAAAAGGGATCTTGTAATTGGCATACCTCATATGAAAGTGAAAACTGATCTATTGTGTGAAGCATGCCAAAAGGGGAAACAAACAAAGTCCTCTTTTAAACCTAAGAAGGAAGTCTCTACTACAAGACCTCTGGAACTGATCCACATGGATTTAGTTGGTCCAGTAAGAGTGAAAAGCCTAGGAGGAAGTCTGTACACTCTTATGATTGTGGATGACTATTCTAGGTTCACTTGGACTATGTTTCTTTCTTCTAAGCATGATACTTTTGATGCCTTCCTTTTGTTTGCTAAGAAAGTGCAGAATGAAAGAGGATAAAAGATCAGCTTAATTAGGATAGATCATGGAGGAGAGTTTGAGAACCAAAATTTCCTAGAGCTGTGTGAAGAGAATGGAATAAATCACAACTTCTCAGCTCCCAGAACACCACAACAAAATGGAGTAGTTGAAAGAAAGAACAGAGTGCTCACTGAAATGGCCAGAACCATGCTCAATGAAAAGGAAATATCACAAGTTTTCTGGGCAGATGCTATGAGTACAGCCTGCTACATATCCAACAGAGCCCACATACAAAAAGGCATGGATAAGACTCCATATGAGCTCTACAAAGGAAGAAAGCCAAATGTAAGTCATCTCAAAGTCTTTGGTTCGAAATGCTTCATCCACAACAATGGAAAGGTAAACTTAGGTAAATTCGACCCTAAAGCTGACTGTGGAAATTTTTATTGGTTATTCTAGCAGAAGTAAAGCTTATAGAGTATTTAACAAAAGAACCTCTATTGTTGAAGAGTCAGTACATGTAGTATTTGATGAAACTGACTCTGAACTAGAGCCATTAGCAGAAGAAGAATATGATTTTTCAACCAAAGCTAAAGCCCCTACAAAACAAATTCCACCACCAGAAGAAAAAGTGGAAGAGAATGATTCTCATGATGAGCCAGCGACCCTTCTACCTGGATACATCATAAGGATCATCCTCCTGAACAAATAACTGGGGATGTTAGTAGAGGTGTCAAAACCAGAGGTCAGATTCAAAATGAAATGCAATTTTCAGCATTTATCTCTGAAACTGAACCTTCTTGCATTAAAGAAGCACTGACAGACTGTGACTGGATAGTAGCTATGCAAGAAGAGCTCAATCAATTTGAAAGAAATCAAGTTTGGGACTTGGTTCCAAGACCTTCAAACTATCCTATCATTGGAACCAAGTGGGTTTTCAAAAATAAACTTGATGAATCTGGACTTGTTGCTAAAGGGTATAATCAAGAAGAAGGCATAGATTATGAGGAGACTTTTGCCCCAGTTGCAAGACTGGAAGCAATAAGACTCTTGCTGGCTTTTGCATCCCTAAAAAATTTCAAATTATATCAAATGGATGTAAAGAGTGCCTTTCTTAATGGTTATATCATGGAAGAAGTCTATGTTGAACAGCCTTCTGGTTTTGAAGACTCTTCTAAGCCTGATCACGTTTTCAAACTTAAAAAGGCCTTATGCGGTCTTAAACAGGCTCCAAGGGCCTGGTATGAAAGATTAAGTAATTTCCTGATAGAAAAAGGCTTTATAAGAGGAAAGGTTGACACCACCTTATTTATACTTCATAAAAATAAAGGCATGCTTATAGTCCAAATCTATGTAGATGATATTATTTTTTGTGCTACTAATGAATCTCTTTGTGAAGAATTTTCTAAGACTATGCAGGGAGAATTTGAGATGACCATGATGGGAGAATTGAACTTCTTTCTAGGTCTTCAAATTAAGCAGAGAAAAGATGGGATATTCATCTCTCAAACCAAATATGTGAAGAAAATCCTGAAGAAGTTTGGAATGGATCTATCCAAAAAAGAAGAGACTCCCATGAGCTCCACGGCATTGCTAGATGCTGATGTAGAAGGGAAGGACTTCAATCAGTCCACATACAGAGAATTGATTGGTTCCCTCTTATACTTAACTGCAAGCAGACCAGATATTCAGTTTAGTGTGGGAATATGCGCCAGATATCATGCCAATCCTAAGGAATCCCATCACAAATATGTTAAAAGAATTTTGAGATATCTGGTTGGAACTCAGGAATTGGGATTATGGTATCCAAAGGGACCTAGGAGTATCTCTGGCCTACTCAAACTCAGACCATGCTGGCTACAAGACTGACAGAAAAAGCACCAGTGGCCAGTGTGAGTTTCTTAGTGGATCCTTAGTCTCTTGGGCGAGCAAGAAACAGACCTGCGTTTCCCTCTCATCTACAGAAGTTGAATATATTGCTGTTGCAAGCTGTTGTGCTCAAGTGCTGTGGCTCAAGCATCAATTGAAAGATTTGGGGATGGAGTTTCCAGAAGTTCCAATTCTTTGTGACAACATAAGCATAATTAGTTTGGCCAAGAATCCAGTGCATCACACAAGAACCAAGCACATTGATGTCAGACACCACTTCATCAGAGATAATGTGCAGGCAGAAGAAGGATGTCAAAGTAGAATTTATCCCCGCACAGTTGCAACTAGTAGATATCTTCACCAAACCCCTAGCAACAGAACAATTCATGTTTATCAGAAGAGAATTGGGAATGGTAAATCCCAACGAACTGTAAGAGATGTATCACTTCCTTAAGTCTTGTGATTTTATTTGCTCTCTGTTGGATTTTGATGATAAAATACTGACTTAGGCATCAGAGGGTCTTAAAACTCTCTTTACAGGTACTGTCGCAGAAAATGGCATTGCAATCGATTACAACCTCTTTGCCATCGATTGCATCTTATGTCGCTCAATCGATGGGACTTCGATTGTATATCGATTAACAGTTGTGTAGTGAAAAGCTTCTAGTAAAAAGTAAAAGGGGCCAATCGATTAATAACAGCCCAATCGATTGGACAGGCCCAACCGATCGCAACATGAACCAATCGATTGCAAAGATCCACAGTCTAAGGCTTGGGAAGGGGCAATATATAGTCAATTGATTGCTCAGCGTGGGATTCATTTGAGCACAGCTCAATTCAATCGATTGCTAGGACACCAATCGATTGCAAAGCCTTGCCATCGGTAGCAAAACAACTCTCACAATCGATTGCAATCATCCTCAATCGATTATAAACCCAACGGTAACGTCACAGTGGTAACTTTTCTCTCTCCAAAAATTTACATAAATGCTAATTTTTGTCCATTGCATCACTTTGCATTTACTATTCATCATCACCCTCACCAAAACAGAACCCTAAGTGACGCTTCACTCTCTCATCCAAATCTCTCAACCTCTTGCCCTAACCATCCTGATACGAACTTAAAAATACATATTTTCCTTCTGCAAAAGCCACAATGCCTCCCATGATGGTCCTACCTGGTTCGCAATTAGCCAAATCCTCTTCCCAGGGCAAGTCATCCTCCAAAAAGCAGGTTACGTTCGCTGATTCTGTCAACACTTCTCAGCAACGTTCTGATAAGGGAGAAGTACAATCCAAATCATCTCCTTCTCTATCTGGCAAGAAGAAGGGTCAATCCAAGGCCAGAACTCTTGAAGAAGCAGTGATTCCTCCAGCAGGTTTTGTGACAGAAATGAATCTACCTGTTGGTGATGTTTTCAAACACATGGGCATCAACAAAAGGACCTGTTGTTTCGACATTGATCATCTTCAGCAATTGGGTGTAGACCTATCTCCCTGGTTATCTGATTACAAGGAGCTTCTGAAGATAAGTCTCCCTTACAGTGAGCAAGTGGTGAGAAGTTTCTACACTTCAACTAAGATCAACAGCACCCACACTACCAACAATGAAGTGGTTGACATTAAAGTCACCTCAACAGTCCGGGGCAAGTCCTTCTCTTTCAACTGGAGGACATTAAATGAATGGTTCAAGATCACAAACCCTCTGTGTAACCAATGGCAGAAGAAGGAAAAGTAATTGGACCATGAGCTTCTGAGCATCTATCAGCCTTCTGGAGAGGCTAGAGACCCTCATAGTGTAAAGCCAGCTGACATGACCCCTTACAGCAGACTCATTCATTATGCCTACTCTCACTGCATGGTCAACAAGGCAGGAAATCTGACCCAGTTGAATAAAGTTAACAACCCTATCCTACCTGCTTTAATCAAGGGGGAGTCTCTCAATCTGGGGCAGATACTTACAGAGGAATTCATGACCTTCAGAAGTTCCTCAAGTACCATGACACCTCTGCCATTTCCTCAACTGATATCATTCATTCTCCAAAAGAATGATATCTGGTACCTGAAGGAGAATGATGTGCATGAGGTTCCTCTTTTCTCCAGCACCCACTTGAAGAAAATGAAGATTGATCTACCTGGTGCTGCAGTTCAAGTTACCTCTGTTCCACCTCCACCAGCCACAGAACCTCAGGCTCCCTCTGCATCAAGGCCATCCAAGAGCAAAAGTCCTCAGGCAGAAGCGTCAAGAGCAGTACAAGATGACGCTCAGTCCTCAGCTCCTACCACTCAAGCCCCATCCATATTTGGATCAGCCATGAGGTCTATCATCTCAAATGAAGTGATCACCCAGATAGCTGCCAAGGTGACAGCAAATTTGAGAGGCATGATTCCTCATTTGGTTGAGCAGAGCAACACCAACCTAATAGAAGAAGTGCTTATGCAGATCCAGGGTGTTGAGGATAGGTTGCTAAAGAAGCTAATGCAAGCTCTAAACTCCTCTCTGGTTCTCTCCATTGACTGCCATGGAAAATTTGTATACGAGGGCTATTAGATTGTAGTAGACATGGTAGATCACTTAGAAGCCAGAGTGGGCAACATTGAGAAAATGCTGGGGTATCTTCAACCCAGTGACAATTTATGGCATCTCAACAAGGTGATGAAGCGGGTTCATCTAACCAGCCTGGAGCAACCACTTCACCAGGTTCTTCTCCTCATCACTCTCACATCAACCAAGACACTCCACCTATCCTAGAAAGCCAAACACAAGCCACACAAGATCCCTCTTCTCACCACTCACCCATCCACCATTCTCCTATCCCACAGGCTTCTCCACCTCATCCCCTTTCTCAAACTCAACCTAGACCTCCTCCTTCACTTGTCTCCCATCTCTCCCCACAGAAACCATCACTTACACTCCCCACAGAAACACCACCTCTTCCCTCTCAGCCATCCTCTCAGCGTCCTCCTCCTCCTACAATCCATACCCCCAGATACACTCAACATCCTTCTTATACCTTTGCCAGGAGAAAACCCAAAGCTCTCGTCACCTCTCCTAACCTCCCCTCCCCTCCTTCTCCTACCAATACCTCCTGTTCTCCCTCCTCAAAACCCTCTCCCTCCATTCAGCGAACCCTCTTTGCTGATGACAAAAAGGGGGAGACAGAAGTAGAAGAAAAAGAGGAAATAGAAAAAGAAGCAGAAAAAGGGCAATTCGAGTCCATCCAATATGAGGCAACTCTGAGACAAATTTTGCCAGAAATTCATTAGCTGGCAGAAGGCCTTTTGGAAGAAGAACAAATTGAAATTGAAGATGTAACTCATGAGGAATCGGGTCCTTTAAATGTTCCTCCCTTAAATGCTGATCTAGTTCTGGAAAAGGAAGGATCTGTCAAAGAGAAAGATTTGAGTCTGTCAATCGTACCACATCAGGAGCCTCAACCAGTAACAATAGATATTATCCCTCATCTTCACCATCAGGCTGATGAACGTCATCAACAAGTGAAGGAGTTAGCTGAGAAACTGTCTCAAGAACATGAATCCAGGGATATGACAAGAGCTGAGGCTATAATACCCAGCTAGGGTAGAAGGAGGCAAGCTTCATACAGAGGCAAGCCTACTGTAAAGGATCAAATTCAGACCACTTCTCAGTTCATAGAGTCTGGAGAAGAAGAAGAGGACCAGGAGGTTCAGTCTGCACCTAAGGCCAAAAGAATTAAGAAGACTGCTGCTAATCCACCTCCAAGGGCCTCAACCAAAAGGGGGACCAGAGCTTCAAAGGGCATAGTGATTGAAGAGCCCAAACCTGCTTGATAACTCCCAGGAGTTCATGTAATTTTAGCATATTTTCCTTGATGTTTTGTTTTATCATTGATAAATTTTGGACACTCAAGATAGGAAAATGCTCATTTGATTTTTGGTTGCACATCATTGTTCATTGTGCATATTTTGATCATATTTCTAGTTAGTTTCTTATGTTATTTTATGTAACTCTTATAGGAATATTTTGATGCATTGACCAAGTTATTATAGCTCCCTCACCAAGCTTTAAACATTTTAAGTGAAGAGGTGGACCATTTCAAAGAGGAAGAAAGCTTAGAGCAACAAATAGAAGGGTGCAGGAACTGTCCCTCGCCTTGGAACCACCACAGCAAGGCCCACGGCAAAGCATTGATGTTGGTGTGCTTTCCGACCCTCGCCGTGGAAGCTCCACAGCAAGGGGTACAGCAAGGCCTCGTCGTGGAAGCTCCATAGCAAGGGGTACGGCCAAGGCCCGCAGTGCTGCGCGTTTTGGTAAAATAGGCGGACTGAAATGATATAAAAGCTAGGTTTCGAGCTTATTCGATATTCTTCACTTTTTGGGCATTCTTAGGGGTGTTTGGCTCTGTTAGGGCATGGATTTTGGTGGGGATTGAGCTTGGTCTTGGAGCTTTGAAGAGATTTGGGCTTCTCCTCTTGGTTTATTCTCTCCATCTTCATTCTCTACTCTTGTTCTATTTTGTAATGATGTATATATGCTCTCATGGAGTTGTTGGACATGAGTGGCTAAATACTTTGATTCTAAGATTATGTTGAACCCTTATATGGATTGATTCTTGATTCCTCCTCTTATTTTGTGATTAATGAGATATATGTGCTTATTTTACTCTTTTCCTAATGCTTCTAAGTGATTGATCACCATTTAGATGTTGGGTTCACTTGATTGATGCTTGAGAGGGCTAGATTGAGTGTAGAACTTGGGTAAAGTAGTGCAAGAACTTGAAGTTTTCATGACGAATGGATGGTTTCATTGGTAAGATAGAGATATACTTGCTAGCCTTGCATAGTCACATTAGGATTGGATCTTTAAAATTGGATTTTATTAAATTGTAGCAAGAGATTGTGCAATTAATAAGATTAAACACTTGTTCTTGACTTGAGAGAGCTTTTACAAGTCCTTTGTGAATCCTAGATTAGCACATGGTTTCGTTGAGAACATCTTTGAGAGGAGGTTAATTGAGTTTTATGAAGTACAAGGGGGATACATAATTTTAGGACCCATTTTATCCTTGAAGTTGGAGAATCACTTGTTTATAATTTTATTTTCAGTTAGCATAGGTTTATTTTCATTGTTAATATCCAATCTCAACATTTGTGTCACTCAAATTGGGCGAGAGTGTGATAATCATTGTTTGACTAGGTTTTGGACCAAATCCTCGTGGGAACGATACTTCACTCATCACTTTATTACTTGACGCGACCAGTGCACTTGCTGTAGCAAACAAATTTTTGGCGCCGTTGCCGGGGATTTGCTTCCCAAGACCGTCCTTGGTCAACCTTGATTAGAGCACTAAAGCTTAAGCTTGAGTTTTGTATATATTTGTTCTGGTGTTTGTTTTTCTCTTTTCATTTATTTTCTTGTGTTCATGTGTATATTTGTTCTCTTTGTTTGTCTTTTTTGTTTGTTAGTTATTTTCTTTTAAATTTTGTTTATGGATCATCCTTGGTGGACTCATGGGGCAAGTGGTGGATTTGAACAAGATAATGATTATCTACATTCTTGCTATGACCCTAATGCTTTTGAAACTCAATATGAGTACATTTGTTGCAATTTTTGTGGAGATAATCATTATATTGATCAATGCCCCCATGTCTCAACCATGGATTATGTAGGGGATGATTTTGCTAGGGTTCACACTAATTTGCATGATAATTCTTTTAACCCTATTTGGAATCATGAATATTCATTGCTGTTGAGTCCAGCATTGGCAGCTACTGAACCCACCATGTTGGGCACCCCAGGGGCCCCTCTCGAGGTCACCCCGGTATTGGCAAGCCCAACTCAGGTATTGTAGAGAAGTCCAGGGCCGCTCTCGCAGACCCGACCAGCTCAAGTGGTGATAAGCGAGGCATCTAGAATGCCTATAAAGTGGGAGGTCCAGAGATCGAACCCCAGGGTGCGCCAATGACACGGCCTCCTCCCTGAAATGCTGCAGCATTGGGTCGGGTCTGCGAGAGCGGCCCTGGACTTCTCTACAATACCTGAGTTGGGCTTGCCAATACCGGGGTGACCTCGAGAGGGGCCCCTGGGGTGCCCAACATGGTGGGTTCAGTAGCTGCCAATGCTGGACTCAACAGAGAGCTTAGTCAAGTGCATATGAACCCTAGAAAAACACATATATTCATTGGAAATACCATTTCAGAGGGAGTTCTTCATGTCTTATGAAATGCAAAGGGGATAATTAATTCTAGACCCCATTTAATCCTTTAAGTCAAAAGAGCCATTGTTTTTATCACTTTCTAGTTTTTAGAAATAGATTTTCAACATTTCTTTCTACAACCCAAAAATATTTTCTTAGTTCAACTTGATTGAAATCACTTAACCTTTTGTTTGGTCAAGATTTTAGTCCAAATCCCCGTGGGAACGCTTGCGGTTAACGCTTGATAGCGAATACATAACCATAGATATCAACTAAAAGATTTTGATTAGATATATAACACAAATCTCTCGTATTCTCTCTCCCATCTCCTAGATTTTTGCTTATATTATCTCTCCATTAGTTTTTCTTTTTTTTTCTTCTCATTTTTTCTACCATAAGATTTTGTGGATTGTTAGGATTAGAAGAGAGAACCATAAACAAGAGGAAGGGTTCATTGCCAATGTAGAACATATCACTCGCTACTTCTTTAATTGAACTCGCTCTCTTACTCCAATTCAACTCTTTTGTCTCGTGATCAACTATTCAATACATAAACTTAAAAAGGGTTTCCTCTCTCCATGTATTCCTAGATAAGAAACATGCATTAATTGTGCAAAACAAAAACCACATGAAGCTTCATAACATTGTGGTGGTGTTGAATTTCACTCAACAACGTCTTCACTACATTATCAAAGTTTTTAGTCAGCAAAAGATGTGTTTGCGCATTCCCTTTTATGAGAAGTTGTAGGGAGTATTCCTAAAATTCCACCGTTTGGTCTGAAGCAAAGCACGTTTCTCGACTGCTATCATAATGGCAGTAGCTGCACCATTAATAATAAGTCTTGCGTGCTCTGGGAGATGCAACATATTCTCTGTGCAATTAAAATATGTCATGTTGATAAATTTAAGTTCATGTGTCAGCTGGTGTGGCAAGTCCTCCCTAGACAATTTTTTTGGCCTAATAAAGCGTGTACACCTTCTCTCCCTTCGTAAACTCCATCCTCTCACCTGAGACTCCCTTGTCTTCTACAACCTCATCTCTCGTATCTCTCCTCTTTGCAGCCAACCATTGACTTCTTATGATAGAGCTTTCATCTTGAAGAAGAGAGTTGAGAGAAACTGAAGGGGCATCATCTTGTAAGAAAAGAACAATTTATATTTTTGTGTATTTGATGTTGGGAAATGCTATTTTTTCTCTCATCTGTTTACTAAAATTTTCGCTGCCCATATTTAAAATTTATTTCCATCCTTGCAATCCTTTTTACCCCCATTTTCCCTTATTGTTGGTATGCAATCCTACTTACCCCTGTTTTCCTTCTTCTTTGCCATCCTGTGATATCTTTGTCCCTTCTTATTTTCAAAGCCCCTCTTACTCCTAAATGATGTTGTAACACCTAAATTTTAACTACTATATTATAGCATTTTAATTGATTTATAACCACTTTTCTAATGTCAAGAACCCAAAAATACGAAAAATTTAAAACTTTTTCTTTTTAAACATTAATCCCACTTCATTTATTTTGGAATGGGCTTTTCTGACAAATAGGACAATTTAAAAACTTTTACAAAAAAGAGTGGTTATTAAACAATTAAAATAACACTAATTTACCTAATGTACTTACTTCCTAATCTTATAATATATACAGGTAAACTATACCAAAATAGTAATATATTATAATACAAAATATAACAGGCATTCCTGCTTCTTCTTATACTACCTTATCCCAAAAGCTTGTGTCCTATTTGCTTCACTGAAAACCAAAAGTTCAACGCAGTTTATCTCATACATTTTTATTATAATATACACTCATATATATATATATAAATATATATATATTATAAATATGTGCAAATAATAAAAGCACTTATCTTTATAAACTGTATGCTCCTTGCACCTACCAACCATTAATAACAACCTTATTGCTAAATAATGGAGGTCTGCCAATTACTAATAACATCTCTTAGTTAAATAGTGAAGGCCTGCCAACCACTGATAACAATATCTTTGTTAAATAGAGAAGGCCTACCAACCACTAATAACAATATCTTCGTTAAATAGTGGAGGCCTGCCAACCACTAATAAATAGTGGAGGCCTACCAACTACTAATAGCATCTTTGTTAAATAATAGATGTCTTTGTACCTGTATGATTTCTCATTATAATAGAACTGATCTGGCAAAGGGATAGTTAGCCACCTAATCCCTTGAGTACTTTAAACTTAAAACTTGAATGAATAAAAACTTATCATATATTTACAATACATATTACGAAATTATACATGCAAAATTAATGCTATGGAATAAACCGCTACCTGGATACTAGAACATGGTCCTGAATCAACTCATTTCCTTTCCATTGCCTTGATGAATCTTATGCTACTATTAAAGTCTATTACACCTCCGTAAAATAGAAGTGAATCAATAATTATGCTTGTATATATATTTATACTAAATGTCCCTCTCGAGTCCTAGTGTATTTGATACTACCCTTCCTATATTTAAGATATGTTTTAGTCATACTTCCTAACGTAATCACCAATTTTACACAACAGAAATATTTAAAGAACTTCCAAAGAAGATGTTTCAATCCTAAGATTTTCAAACACCATTAACTTATATCAAGGAATTCTCAATTAAAGTTCAACAGTACCAACATCTTAAAACACTTGCTTAACGCAAGGAAGTCTTAAACATCCCTTTTTATATCTAATTCTCAAGCTTTGAATACCTAATTCAATAAGAATTATTCTTTGGAATTCTAAAACAACAACTTCAGCCCATAATAATTTTCTATCAATAGAAAAAGTATACATAAACTCTTATTTGACAACAAATTATAAAACTATACTACCTGTATTCTTTTCGTTCAATACCATTAATGTAATAATCTAGAATCATTTGTAAAATGTCTTAACAGCAACTCTGAAAAGTTCTAGATATAAATTACATTCCTTAAACTTTCATTAATTCTCTTTGTTTAAATTCTATTTAGTCCTTCTTCTTTAAAACTGTTGAAAACTTACATAAAGTCTCCAGAATTGCAGAGGATAGAAAGAGTCATGCTATTTACTCCTCATCTGAACATTTTTATTTAACTTTTAAACAGATGCTTCAATTTAAATTTCTAAACCAATATTTCCTTAAGAAGTCAAATTCCTATAAACTCCTTAGTTGTGGCTAGGTTCTACTATGGGAATGATAAAAGTTACTCAATTTCCATTCAAATATATCTTCCAAGTTTCAGACCCAATCTCTAATAAATATATATAAAATGTACCTTAACATCTTTCAAACTTAAGCACTATCTTTAAAACTATTCCAGATCTTAAACAACTATTTATCTTCAGATAACCAAATATATACTTCTATTATTCAAATAATTACCAAATCAACTTCTCAACTCTTACAGTTAAAATATAAATAATATCATATAGCAAGGCAAAACCAGATTTATACTTTGAATTTATTAACTTTCATGAGTTGTTCTGTGGAATAGCTTTATTTAAATCTCTGTAATGGGTTGTTCAGTTTTATTATTGCTTTGAGGTTTCTTTAATTTCATTTCTAGTTGATCTATCTTCATGTTGATTGGGAAGTGAAATTGTATGTATGCTTGATGTTTGATAAAATGACTGAGAAGAATTAATTGGTTTGGTCGTTCTTATTCAAACACTGGAAATGAAAGCTTTAGTTAGAGAAAGGAACTATGGCATTTAAGAGTTGAATTTGATGATGATCTTGGTGGTTACTTTTTGGGGGAAGATTAATCATGCCACAGTTTCTTGTTTCTGTGTTGGTGGGGATTGGCTCTTGTTTATATAAAAGGGTTGCTTGTCAGATGAAATAATAAGAAGCAACATGTTCTTGTTCCTGGGTTAAACACTTGTATCAAACCTTTCATTTTGTTTCAGATATTAATTTAAGATCCTTCCTTCTAGCTTCCACTTATATTTGACTGCCTTTCTGCACATATATTTCTAACAGGTTATCATTGCAAATTTTTCTACAGACAGATAGCAAATGGAAGAAAAGCAACACAAATTATGTATTAACTTCTTATGTTCGGCCAATAATGTTATGGATTAGTGCTATACTTATGTGCAAGTTTCACTTTTTTTTTCTTAACAACCCATATTTTAGGATCAAAGTTGTAGCATAACATTTTTGTAATATTAGTTTGGATATAAATAATAAAATTAGTTCTTTTTTTATTTTAAGTGTTGTATTTCTATTATTCCGATAAAATATTGGGTTTCCTTTGGATTGGGGTTAATCATCTTAATTAAAAAAAAATTTAATAAAAAAGACTTTCCACGTCTCTTTTTTGAAAAGGAGATGTGGAAAGTGTTTCCACATCTCCTTTTCAAAAAAGAGACGTGAAATGTGGGACTTTCCACGTCTCTTTTTCAAAAAAAGAGACGTAAAAATGAGACGTGGAAAGTTCTGACTTTCTACGTCTCCTCTATCCACATCCCACCAAAAAGAGACGTGAAAAGTGTTTTTTTAGTAATGACAGAGTCTACATAGATTGAGTAGGATTGAATCACCCCAATATTAAAGTCTTTTAGTCTTCAGTCTTTAGAGCTTATATGTTGATAATGGACATGAAATTTCCAAACGTGAGATGAATACCACGGCATGGTGGTCCCATGAAAGTCCCACAAGACAAAATAATTCATTATTTTTAACCTTTATTATTACAATTTTTATTTAAAGGTATGCCGAAGCTAGTTAGAAATGCCTCCAAGATATATAATGCTAACTTCCCACAGGAGCATATTCGCATGAAAGTGGGGTCATCCAAATTAAGTGAAAGGTAATGGAGAAAAAGAAGTGTGGAAATTCCTCAGTCAGACGACGTTGCATGCATTGACTATATGCCTATATTCTCCATTCCACACTCCAATTTACAAAGACTTGCAAATTTTAAGGCTCTTCTTCCACCTCGTCTCAGTTTGCTTGCATTCTCAGTTAAATTCATCAACACCCATATGAGATTACAGCTCCCAATTCCAGAGTGAAAATGAAGGAAGTAGACATGTGGAAGCTACCAAGAAGAGAACGAGACATATAGAAAGAGAGGTTTTGTCTTTCATGGGTGCCATACTCCTTTGTGCAATCTTAGTATTTGATTTGGTGCTTAATGTTTCTGGAAATGCTGAAGGTGGGTGGTGCCTTTTTTGTCACTACTCTTTGTTTTCTTGCACTTTTCATGTTAGGGATGCTTTTTCAATCATTGTTATTGGAAAATTCACTATTTTGCTGTTCTTCTTGCTTTGTTAGCTATATTACTACTTGATTGACATGCATATATAACTAGAGAAGTTATTAGGACTTCCTGATAGAGCAAATATTTTATTATTCTCTTGCCTGTAAATCTTTTATTCGTGTACGAACAGAGATGATTAAAGGGTTTTCATAAATTTCTGAGTTGTCTTAACATCTTCGAATGGCTTCTCTAATTGGCACTACTGCAGAAATGGGTTTTTAAGTATGTTATTTAGGGGTTTTAATGTCACTTTTTTATGTGACATGAAAAGTAGTGACTTAAAAAAAATGGATATTTTATGTCACACAAAATATGTGACGTGGAAAGTCAGATTTTCCACGTCACATGTTATGAAACAAGAGACGTAAATAAGTCACTGAATTTTTTTTTTCTTAAATGACTGAGAAACCACGTCACATGTTTTATTACATGTGACATGGTTTCTCTACAAAAGAGAATTCACATGTGACGTGAATTCTCTTTTGTAGAGAAACCATGTCACATGTTATAAAACATGTGACGTGGTTTCTCCTGCCAGGAGAAACCATGCCACTTATTACTCTAGTATGTGACGTGAATTCTATTTTTTTTAAAAAAAAATAGTTTCTTTTTTTTTTTTGCCCCCCATATTTTCATGCATTGCATTGCTGATGGAAACAGATTATTACAATGTTAATAGATGTAAACCATCAACCAGAGATATAACTAATTTAATCAAACTAAACATATATACATGTGACTTTTGCTACTAATACACAAACAAAAAATTCCATTTTTACACAACTTAGTATTTTGTACAATGCTCACTGATTTCTACTAACCAAATCTGAAAGAAAAATTAACTTTGAAATGTAGAGAAGTCAAGAATCAAATTGGGAAACAAGCAAGAACAATTTCAAGAACAACCTAGAAATCATCGGGTTCTTCTAATTGAAAAAGTAAATCACTTAATGTAACAAATCAGTCAGGAAAATGACATTGAAGAAACAGAGACGCATACCTGCCATTGAAAGTGTACACATTTCAGTAACTAAGAATGCTCGACAAAAGAGCTTAGAACTCCAAAATAAGAAGATAGAGAAAAATGTAAAGATACAAAAATGCATTACATAGAAAGCAAAAACCCAAAAGGAGAGAGATGGGAGCTAAACCTGAAGAAGTAACAGAAAAAAAGAAGATGAGGAAGAAGACGAAGTGAGGGAGCTGAGGGTTTGGGAGGAAGAAGAGGAAGTGAGGGAGCTGATGTTTTGATCGAGTCAAAGAAGTTATTAGCTAAGAGAGAGAAATAGGGAGATGAGAGGGGAAAAATGCGCCCTTTTTTTCAAAAAATTTAAGAAACAATGTCACATGTATGCTTAATATGTGACATAGAAAGAAACCATGTCACATATCAAAAAACATGTGACATTGTTTCTTCTTTCCACGTCACATATAAAAAACCTGTGACATTGTTTCTTAGCTAAGAGAGGGAAAAAAGACGCCTTTTTTTTCAAAAAATTTTAATAAAAAATGTTTCTCAGAGAAACAACGTCACATGTTTGAAACATGTGACGTTGTTTCTCAGAGAAACAACGTCACATGTTTGAAACATGTGACGTTGTTTCTCTGAAACATGTGACGTTGTTTCTCTCTCAGGGAAACAAACAATGTCACTTATTTCAGAAATAAGGGACGTTGTTTCTTTTCTGTTTTGAGTTTATTTACAAAATTGCTACCGCTTTTTTTTTAATGTCAGTTTTCTATATAATAGATGTTGTTTGGGGACGTGAAATGTATATTTTGTAGTAGTGTGGTTTTGATATTGCGAAATACATCATATTTTCCTTTCCGTTAACATAAATCTGTACTGTTTGGCCGTGTTCTATGACTGTGACTAAGGGTGGACATAGAAAGTATCCCTTTATCCTTCTTTTTTTTCCCTCTTTTTTTCCCACTTCCCGTTGCAGAATAAACATTGACACCTTCTTTGGTTAAATATCTTTAATTACTACTATAATTGGCTTTTCATAATAGTTGGCTGCCGAGATGTTGCCTTGATAACACAATATATGATTTAACATGAAGGATTTCTGCCTCTGAAAATTGCCTTTTTCTAACACAGGTGATGCTTTGAATGCATTTAAGACCAACGTAACTGATCCAAACAATGTTCTTCAAAGCTGGGATGCCACACTTGTCAATCCTTGCAATTGGTCTCATGTTACATGCAATAGTCATAATAGCGTGACCTATGTGTAAGTTATTTCTGGGATTATTACCTATCATTTATGACTCTTCTGCATATGTTACAAACTCTTATGTTTGGTCAGTCATCTTGGAAATGCCAACATTGCGGGTCAACTAGTTCCAAAACTTGGTCAACTCCCAAATTTGCAGTACTTGTAAGTTGTGAATCAGATAGGAGTTGCATCTTTTTCTGGAATCATATGATTTGACTTTAGTTCTTGTGTCATTATCTCTTCTGTTCTATGGTGGTTTTTTTACTTGATAATTTTACCATAAGTACAGTGGCTAGCTTTATAGAGTAGGCTGCCATATCACTTGTTTCTTAGTATAATTCCTCTAAGCTTCAAACTTGGGTTCAACTCATTGCTCTGTTTTACATTTTCTGACTTTATCTTAAATATTGTCCTAGTTAGACATAACACACCAGATAAATTGAGCCTCCAATTTGGCATAATAGTACTTAGACCTTCCTTGGATTAGTGTCTCCTGGTAATTGGACTCGTAGACGCATGGGAAATGTTAAGTTCTTTTTAGGCTTCTGGCTTTGAGTGATGTTAGACTCAATCCTTTGGACTCTTCATATGAGGCCCCCAGCTTGGACTCTCTTAGCTTCTTTAACTTTTTGACAAATAAATAAATGGGCTAAGTAAGGTTTTTCCACATAATAGCATGCCAAATCTATAATATTCTACTATATGCAAATCAACCTGTAAATGATGATCGAGTGGAAGGAAAATCAAATAGACAAGTCCTTATACAACATTATGAAAGTGTATATAAATGAGATCTAGCAGTTAGGACATGACATCTAAATTGAATATTATTGAGCTTAGAGCCTACCTTATAACTGTTGATCTTCATTAGTTCAATTTTGAACCTCATGTCTGAAGATGAAATATATACAAAAATGGAAGTGATTTCAAACTTTAAGGTCTTGAACCATATAAGATTATCTCAGCCTTTGAATCCTCCTATGCAAACCTAGAACCAAAAAACTCATCTACTTTAGCTATCATCATGAACTATGATGTATATCATTCCTCAATCTTGTCATCAATCACTTATTGCTATAATTAGATCAACTTTCTTATTCATGATGTTGGTATTCTTAGGCATCTAGCTCCTCCTTCGGTTAAGAGACTGATATATCTTGTATAGCAGTTGTGTTTTAACAACTTTTGCTGTCTCCCAAGTTTATGCTTGACATCAACTGGCCTTTAAATATAAATTGCTGAAGCAAAAGTTACATATAGTATGTCATACAATCCATCAATGATTTTGTACGTATGTGTGTGTGTTTTTTTTTCCTTCATTTTTTGCCTTATCAACGTAGGATTTCAATTGATCCATACCAACTTCAGGCTCATATCTATCATCATCCAACTATTTGTTGGGAATTTTAATTCCTTCTGCTTAAATATGAATTTTTGTTCTCTTCTATGCCAGGGAGCTTCATAGTAATAATATAACTGGAAAAATCCCAACTGAATTTGGAAATTTGACAAATTTGGTGAGCTTGGATTTGTCTTCTAATCGCATATCTGGTAGCATCCCTGAAACACTTGGGAAGCTTCAAAATCTACGTTTCCTGTATGACATGCTCTAATTGAACCTACTTTTTTTAATCTTTTACTACCTATTTCTTGATTAAAGTGTCTTGGTTATCTGTTAGGCACTCTTACTGCATTGTTTTGCTTGTTTTTCTTAACATCACACTGTCATCAATCAAATAGTTAAGGCTTTAAACATGCCAGGTTGAAGGCGGGCAATATGTTACAGTCAAATAAAGACCTGTTGTCTTCCGTGTCTTTTTCCATGTAAATTTATCGTTTTGTTGTTTATTGTATTCTCAGGAAAACTGAAACTGAAAGTTTGCAATCAAATGATTAATAATTTCTTATCTGAAATGTGTACTGTATAGTCCATTAATTTAAAGATAAATCATTGCCCTGTTCCAAGGTCTATTATTTGTTCCGGAAAAAAAAGGTCTATTATTTGTTATCTACAATGCCTAACAAGGAGACAATGCTCTGAATACATTGTGTGGATAATGGGAGACTAGTGGAATCCCATTTGTCTTGCTCTCTAGAAATGAAGTGGAAGCATCCAATGAATGGATTAAATGTCTTCTACCTACTTTTATTCCATCCCTTAATTTTTCTGAGTTGCTTTTGTAAATACAAAAAAGACAAGTCAATGTGACATAAAACAACTTTGAGTTAATGTCAAATTTTGTGAGGTAATAATTTCAAATTCAACAGTGGGCTTTTGGTGATAAAAACTATTTTCATGAACAGTTCTTCAGTAATGTAAGGTTATTTTTTCCATTGATTTGGATGTCTATAAGCAAGGATTGCCATGTCAATAATAAAACTACTTTTATTGCCCATCGATATCCATTAATCTTCATTGCAAGTAATCTAGTTTCTGAATGTGTTGTGATGGCTTGAGAACATCACATTGGTACTTCTTTTAAGATGAAAAAGTATATATTAATCTCTGATGGTCTCTAGTGCATTCTTATGTGTCATACCAAATGCAATCATTCAATTCTTGTATGTGCTTGAAGCTAAAAGTCAATTTATGGATGCATAAGCCAAGGCTATATTTAGACATATTCAAATTTCAGCAACTTTACTTTCACAAGTTCAAGTTTATGCTATTTGAATTGGAGCGACACATTCTACTATTTTTATCGAAATTTCAGGGTTTGTCCATTATTTTCATGTCTCTCTCTATCTTAGCTTACTATTGTTTGTGAAATCCTTACTGCTGAAACAGGCGTCTCTCCAATAACAACTTAACTGGAGTCATTCCCATGGCCTTAACTACTGTCTATTCACTGCAATTCCTGTGAGTGTTTCTTCAATGTTTTAGTGACGTTGTGTAAATGTAGATGCTAAGTTACACACACACACACATATTATGCTGGTTTATGGAGGAATAGTGTAAGTTCACTGACATTATGGAATCTAGTGATCTTTCAAATAACCAGCTAGAAGGGGACATCCCTATCAATGGCTCATTTCAATTGTTTGATCAACTCAGGTTTGTGCAAATGGTCTTGTTTATTTCTGGTGATCATTGAGGGGGAACATATCAAAGTTTTTCTAATCACTCTGTTCCACTTAACAGTTTTGCAGATAATCCTCATTTGAGACCAAAAGTCCTTCCACCTGTGCCAGTTTTGCCAACACCATCAGGTTTATTGATGTACCATGAAGCTTTAGTTAGAGAACAGACCCATTAATGTCATGCACAAACCTTTTGAGCTTGAAAAGTAGACAGTACAAGTTTATATTGCAAATCCCTTAACTTCCTCTGAATTTTCTTGTTACAAGACCGCTTAACTGGACTTCAATTGTAAACTAACGATGTGTTTACAACTTTACATATTAATAGCATACTAATACTACAGGAATGATGAAAGAAGGGCCGGGTTATACGAGAAGTGTGTAGGGGTTGAATAATTGTGGGGTAGGAAGGTGGTGGTGGCAGAATGAAAGAATATGCTCACCAGTACTGGACAAATGAAAGAGTTGACAAATCCCATAACTATTTTAAATTCATTATTGTAATCATAGACAACGCTTGTGGGAGTCTATGAATCAAATTTATATTTATCAAATATTTAATTCATAGAAGATGGGATTATAATGTATTCATGATTAATTATTTGAATGTCATGATGATTTCCTGTTCTACTTGTAATTTGTAAACTGTTTTAGGAAATAGGGCAACTGGAGCCATTGCTGGAGGAGTTGGTGCTGCTGCTCTATCATTTACAGTCTTTGTGATTGCACTCTTGTTTTATTACCGAAAAAGGATTCCAATTGCTTACTGCTGGAGAAGGAGACTGCCAGATTATGACTTTGATGTTTCTGGTTAGTTGACTTATAGATAAGATTATATATATAATAACTGATGTATGTGACAGCCTATATTGATTTATCAACATTTTGCCCTTTTACTGGCAGCTGCAAAGGACTTTGAAGCTCACTTTTGTCAGCTTAAAAAGTTTCCCCTGCATGAACTTCAAGCTGCAACAGACAACTTTAGTGACCAAAACTTTCTGGGTAGAGGTGGGTTTGGTAAGGTTTACAAAGGACTGCTGGCTGATGGATCTTTTGTTGCTGTGAAAAGACTTCAAGCAGATGGCACTCAAGGCGGAGAACTTCAATTTCAAACAGAAGTGATAATGCTCAGCTCGGCTGTCCATCGTAATTTGCTCCGGTTGCGTGGTTTTTGCATGACATCAACTGAACGGTTGCTTGTGTATCCTTTCATGGCTAATGGTAGTGTGGCATCATGTTTACAAGGTATCTTTATTCTTCTACCCTGGTTTTTTTATTATCAGCATTGCCTGTACTTGTGCTTGAGCCCTGTAAATGTTTGGCATAAAAGGAATTCCTAAGTTTCCTTTTCAGGTATCATTCATGTTAGTATGATATTGAGGATTCATTTATGTATATAGGAATTTACCTCAATTTTGTTTTAATGTCATAGACCGCCCTAAATCAAAACCCCCACTTGAATGGCCTATACGAAAGAAAATTGCATTGGGAGCTGCTAAGGGTCTTGCTTATTTGCATTGTGATTGCAATCCAAAGATCATTCACCGTGCTGTTAAAGCTGCAAATATATTGTTGGATGAAGAATATGAAGCAGTTGTTGGCAACTTTGGCTTGGCGAAACTTATGGATTACAAAGATACTCACGTTACCATAGCTGTGCGTGGAACAACTGGCTATATTGCACCAGAATACCTCTCAACTGGAAGGACTTCAGAGAAGACTGATGTTTTTGGTTATGGTGTCATCCTTCTTGAATTAATAACTGGACAGAGGGCTTTTGATCTTGCACGACATGCCATTGGCGATAATGTCATTTTACTTGATTGGGTATTTATTCTATTTTCTCACATGTCACAACTAAGAAGCATTTATGCAAGGCAATTTTATAGTAAACAAAAAACTTATGCTAATAGTAGCGTCTTTGTAGTTTCCTTAAAGGGTTCTTTATGACCAAAAAGTTATTCATTAATGAACATAACAATGCCATGCTTGATATTCAAATTTTTTTTCAACTGCATTGCCTAAAGTCTATTCTCCTCAACAAAGATTTTCCTAATAAATGAAGAAAGCACTGTTCTTTACAACTAATTGTCTGGGATGACTTACATGTTGGTTGATAGTTTAAAATGTTTATTGGAATGAAAAACTAGTAAATAATACTTTGTTATCAAGTTAAAACTTCTTTACAAAATTCAATTCCATCATTACTAAATTTTAGTTGATTTCTTTTAAGGTTTGATCAGTAAAATAAGGGTTAAAGATCATATTTACCCCGGAAGTATGCACGGTAGATCACATCTGCCCCGGAAGTTGTTTTTTGGTCCAATTTTGCCCCGAAGTGTGTAAAGTGTATCATATTCGCCTTTTACCGTTAAAAAACTCATGTTAACCGTTAAATAGTTGACGTTGACAGTTAATATTTTAACGGTAAAGGACGAATATGATCCACTTTGCATCTATTAGTGTTCTAAGCTTCTTGTTGTATGAGAATCCTCTCAATTTGAGACATACAACTGATATATATATATAGAATGATTTATTGTCATTGAGTTGATCTAGATGGGTAGAATTTGGTAATATAGATCATTTTCTGCCTTAATTAGTCAGAATCTAGACACATACTTTTCCTCTTTCTATTTGATTTGTGAACCTGACAATGCTTTGAATATAGGTGAAAGAGCTTTGGAAAGACAAGAGTGTGGAAACACTAATAGATGCTGATTTGGGAGGTGAATATAATGAAGAGGAGGTACAACAAGTAATCCAAGTGGCCTTGCTCTGCACACAAGGCTCGGCTTCAGAGAGATCAAAGATGTCTGAGGTGGTGAAGATGCTTGAAGGTGATGGTTTAGCACAAAAATGGGATCAATGGCAGAAAAATGGGATTAACATGCCAAATAATCACACACTTCTCCCTAATGTAAATTGGTCGATCTTGGATTCTGCTTCACATATTCCCCCAGATGAACTATCGGTCTGAGGTGATCTTCACAACCTCAATTAATACTTCTCAGCATCTACATAATCCATTTATTACTACAGAAGATAGGTTAAACCATTTGAAAGTGATAATATATTCAAAAACGTTAGTGCATATGATTTTCAGTGTAGCTTGTTTTTCTCCATTTTGGATTGTGTTGTTCGTATAAAACCCCTGGGGTAACATCTAAAAAATTTTACTATATTATAACATTTTAATTGAATTACAACCACTTTTTAGTGTTATAAGCCTAAAAATACGAAAAATTTAAAACTTTTTCTTTCTGAATATCCATTCCCTTCATTCCTGTTAGAATGGGCTTTTTTGACAAATTGGAATAATTTAAAACTTTTTCTAAAACAGAGTG
Organism: Mimosa bimucronata; assembly: GCA_037074515.1. Lineage (NCBI taxonomy): Eukaryota > Viridiplantae > Streptophyta > Magnoliopsida > Fabales > Fabaceae > Mimosa > Mimosa bimucronata. The sequence goes on from CM073441.1 coordinate 23,155,289, forward strand.
GTTTATAAAACAATTAAAGGTACAATAATCCTCTTAGGTTATCTATCTCTTAGTTATAGTATTTGGGAAGTTTAAATTCCTTTATACATATATCTTATATCATAAGTAGACAATACTACTAAAACATTCAACTACTATAGCACAACAAACATTCTTGCTTCTCAAAATATCATTTTATCTTCTTCGTCTCATCTTCTTCCAGCACTCCTGTTTTATCTCAACCATCATACCATCTACCAGCTTCTCTGAAAACAGCAGTTCAACGTAGTTTATGTCATTCACTGTAAATTTCATGCATGCATTGTCATGTATACATTTTATAAACCTGTACAAATAATGATAATTTTCATCCTACTAATCTGTATGCCATAAGCACCTACCAGCCACTGATAATAATATATTCGTTAACTAGTGGAGGATTTACCTGCATGATTTCTCGTTATAATATTTAAAGTCATAATGTAACTGATCTGGCAAAGGGGTAGCGAACCACTTAAGCCCTAGAGTACTCCAACATAAAAGGAATAAAAGACTTACCATTTAAATGCAACATGTATTACAAAATTATACATGCAATTGGGTGTAATGAGGTAAACTGCTACCTGACTTTATCCTTACTCCTGTACCTCCTCCTTTTCCTTCCCATTGCCTTGAAAAACCAACCCCAAAAATCTTTTCCTATAATTACACATAATATATATAATACATTTTTAGGTATACTTTTTTATAATCATTATACGTCTCTCACGTTCCTAATGAACTAACTATTCTTTCGACCCTTCCAATTTCAATATATATATTCCAATTATAGTCCTAATTTAATACTAATTATAAAGTCATTCAATCACCATTACACATATGTACACACGCACACACCAACACATACATATTCATATGTATTCCTATCTTCTAACTCATAAAAAATTCCAAACATCCTTCATTTTCCATAACACCATCATCAATTCTATAAACTTAGTGGAATAAACCTTATTAGTCAACCATATCTCAAAATGATTATAAGCAATCCTAATCAGACAAAATCAATCTTTTAATTTCTAACATCAACTTAAACCATAATTGATCATCTTCTCTTTGATTCACTAAATAGGAAATTAATCGAACACTACTACAATTATGAATATCATCAGTTCCACATAATAAACTAACTCAATTTAATTAAATCTCAATCATTTATTTCCCCAAAATTCTTCTACTTTATCCTTGGTATCATCAAAATAACCAAAAAAAAACCAACACTCCTATGAATCCAGAATTCCTCTGAAATTATAAAACCCCAACATACAAGTTATGATTCCAATTTAATCCTCACTATTAAAACCAGTGATAGAGCATGAACTTCCAATCTGTAAACCTCAATTACTTATTATATCCAAATTTCCTAAACTTTTCAAATCAACGACTAATATCCACTCTCAACTATTCAGTTCATTAAAGTATCAATTTAATTAATCCTCCATGCATTTCAGCCATTCATCATCATCCTTTTGTAGAAACTCTACATTTAATCACCACTTACATTATTCCCTTCATGAATTCAAACCTGAAGTGAACATTCCTCATATCAAATTCATTGAACCATTAACCTTATCTCCTCAATCTTTTACCAAAATAATTATAATTTCAATCAAGATTCCCCCACAAATACCTCTAACCTAACTTTCTTTTCCATTTCTAGAATTGTCTACATTCTAATTTAACCTTAACAAATATATCACCTTAGTCATTAATTTAAAACTCTCAATTTCTTAATTAAAGCCTATTTCTTCCATCCTTTTTTTTCTTGTAACCACCGGCTAGAACAAATGAAGAAGAGAAAAATTACAATTTAACACCACAATTTCCCCTTACAAAGCAAAAATCAAACATCACAAATTCATCTCCCCTGCAACTGAAACCCACAGCAAAACAACTAGAGACAAGAAGACAATGAACAATTAACATTCTAATAATATTCAACCATCCAAATCAACATCCATTCCATCTTCTCTTCACCATTATCAGAAGCAAAATCATAGAAAACAAAATCCTAAAGAAGCAAGAAAGTTGGCGGAATAGAGGAGAAGAAACAAAATACTAAAATTCCAGAAATTAAACATACAAGCCCAAATATGAAATCCAATCGACTTCTAACATCATTTAAACACCAATTGATTTCATTTTGGGTGAAGAATTGAAGAAGAGCGTCGGTGAACAGTGGCAAATTTGGGGGTTCATAAAAAACAATCAAACTTGGTTTATTGCACAAAATCACCCCTAAATCATTGAATTTGAAACCTAAACTTCATTTTTATGGATTTAGAATTCCCAAAACCCCTTAGAACTCAAATCGACTTCTCTCTAAACTCACTCAAATCGTAGGAACAGAGGGTAGAACGGAGGAGTCGAGGCTCACCTAAGATCGAATCGAGTCCCCCATGCGTCGTTGAAGCTCTCCGACGCTAGTAGCCGCTGTCGCCACCGGTGGTGATGGTTGGGAACTTGGAGGAATAGAGAGGGTGAGAGCGCATAGAGAGTTATCGGGGAGGGAGAGAGGGAATAGTGAGGAATGAAGAAAGGAAAAGAATAAAGAAAGGGAAAGATATTTTTAAATAGTAAGTTACCATTTTGCCATTCTGATTATAACTTAGGATATTTTCAACTAGGGGCAGATATTGTTATTTTTATTTTTTCTTTCCCATTATGCCCTCCTTTGAAAATTTTAATTACGATTTCCATTTCAATTAAATCTGAATTTATTCCAAAAATAATTTTTTTAGATATACTTTAATTTTCAAATTTATTTATAAGACTTTTTAAATACTAAACAATACCCCCATGTTCTAAATATTCCTTTATTTAAATTCATCTTCTAACTATTTTTCTCAATTAATAAAGAAAATAAGCCTTAAAAATTATTAAAAATACATATGGCCTCATGAATTTATTTATAAAACTTTTTAATTTCTAAATGCCACCCCAATATCTTAAATAAATCCTTATTATCTCTTTTTGAAAATTTGGGGTGTTACACCCAAAAAAAAAATATTGATCATATTGTAGTTGTTGCAAGAAATTTATAATTGGAAGTCTAAGCCACCAGCGACCTTCACTTGTGTTTTACGTATGAAAAGTGAAGGTATAGAGAATAGATGAAAGTATGTTTTGCCTTAACCAATTTGCAAACTCGTACGAGGAAAGATGCAGCCCGCATCATCACCTTTCCCCATCAAGACCACGCTCTAAACTCTTGAGACCCAAACCAATAATGTCAACTTCAGTCCCCGTAAGTTCAAAAAGTAGAGAGGAAAATTGAAAAAGGGGGAACAACGATAACACATCCAATCAGCTAACCAAGACATTAACACAAAATTGTAAATAAACAAAAGGACAAAAGAGAGAAAAGAGCACCTCAGAGAAGGAAATTGCATGAAATTGGAGTAACAACGACGAAGAAATCACTGAGGAACATCATAACAAAATTAAAAAATGGAAGAAGAACGAAGAGGGAGGACTAATTAGAGGAAGTGAAGTGAATGAATTGAATGGGAGAGAGAGGAAAGAAAAGATACATATACCGAAACAATGAAAACCCAGAATCGAATAAATGGAAGAAAGGGAAATAGAAAGAGGAATTGAATGCGTGAATCAATTGCGGGCATTAGAGATAAAAATTGAATTGCTTTGCTAAGAAGGCATCTCTACCTCGCCTCGCTTTGCTTGATTCGCTGGCGGAAGATGCTGTCATTGTCATTGCTAGGATCTAAGTCTGGAGATGTATGGAGGAAGGGTGAAGGTCACGAAAGAGAACTATGGGCAAGGGCAGTAAGAGATTCTTTTTTTTTTTTTTGGAATACAACACTGAAAGTCTGCTAATGAAAAACTACACTAAGTACACAGCAAAATAAGGAATTAAAAAACATTAAGTCTGTCCGTTTGTGTGTTTTAAAACCACTGTCCATTCTCGATGAACCCATTTCTGCGCCTCTTCAACCACGTCCTTGAAGGGGTGGCTTGGACTGCAACCCCTTTGGATGAGGTTGACAGCTTCCACCGAATTTGTCAGTATCAATACTTTCTTCACATTTTTGGCTTGACAAACATGAAGTCTGCAACACCTTACTTTTAATTCTATAACCAAGCATTTGAGGACAACTTTATGACTACTTTGTTTCAAGTCTACATTTTTCACATCACTTTACCAGCTTTCGAAGATTTTACCTTTCAATATACACATCCAAATTTTTTTCATATTGGACTTGCTTTAAAGCTTGGGAATTATATCATTGGACTGGAAAGTTTCTTCATCAAATAAAATCATTAGCCCTATTTCACTTCATTCCAGAGACTAGTATTTGTTAATGGGCATATCCTTGCACTTTCCACATAACCTATAACCATTAACTACTAAGGTATACATTCTTTTTACATATACTAGATCACATTGGTATGATAGGTTATTGATTTACAAAACACTAGCAAGTCAAAACTCAGTCACACACTCATATAACACAGCCAAAACATATTATATCAAACAAGTGTTCTTCAAAATAAAACATATCCTTAAACCTCTCATTCTTCATCCCTCTACTTCTTTGCCCTTGTTCTTGGATGAACTGGGTCCTACGTTAAGAACATATTAAATAAAGAGTGAGATTCATAAAAATCTCAGTAGCAACATTATCCATTCCAGCATTCAAATCATGTAGGTTCAAACATAATAAGTCACTAATAATGCCATGAAATTCACACTCTACTATCACAATTTAACAAAGATTGCATACATGGCCATGCAACAAATTACTCATTATTTCCAGGGATAGATGCTAATAGGTGCAGCAGAAATTCACGGCAATTTAAGGTCATACAACCTTAAAGTATCACAATTCAATAACATGAATCGAAAGAGTTTGCTACCTTGATGTTTCTAAGCTTTACAACTTTCTCTAGTCTCTTGATTCAAGTGGATTCTTGCATATATTGAATCCTAATTCAATATAAACATTCTCTAATCATTAATAAGACCAAATAAAGTCTATAATTAAACTAAACTCCCCCTTTTTAACACCCACGTTGTTCTATTGAATTTCCTTTGGTCAAATTTTAGATTTTTAATTTTATAGTTTCTGAAATTATTTCCTTATCCTATTTCTTCTTATACATCTGCCCCATGATCTTTAGAGGTATTAAATTAGTAATTTGGTTTGTTCATTTATTCACTTCTACATCCAGTAAATACTAAAGATTGAGTTTTCTAAAATCATTATAGTACTTCATTTAGAGTTTAAGCTTCTATAATTCATAAGAGCAACATCATCATCAAAATCAATTCAAGCTTCACACCTATTAGCCTATAGTTTTCCTCAATTTTTTTCTTATTATAACCCTTACTTCATTTGAATATCTTCACGTGCCCAACAACCCAGAATTAATCTACTAAAAGATTATGATTTTAGGACATAACCAAAAAAAAAAAAAAAAAAAAAAAGAGAACTTGATCTAAGAGAAGAAGATAGGAAGGTTACCTATTCAATTAACTTGAATTTAGTCTTCTTTTTGCTTCTTCCTGTCGCCCTTCTCTCTCACTTTTACTTCTCAGTCTTCATTTTGGTTCTTCCATCACCCTACTCTGCCCCCCTCCCTCCCTCTCTCTCGCTTGTAATATATCTTTCTGCTATTAGATGTAACCGACATAATGAAGAAATTGGAAATGTGGTGGTAGTTAAAAATTGTTTTAAATCCATAAATTTACCACCTAATGTTTTCAACTTAAAATATGAACCAAGTATTATAAAAATATCTAATTCATTCTTTGTTTATCATCAGCCACGCCCTTACCACATTTTTGGGCTTCACTAGATGGCTTTATTATGTTATATATATATATATACTCTCTTTTTTTTACCCTTTCTTGGGTAAATTAATGTTAGGAGTTGAATCTCAACCTAAATAATTATTCCCCAATTTTATCCAACTAATTGAGCTTTTTTTAATTAAAAACTTGATTAGTTTGACTAACTATTAAAAACTTGACTAGTTTGACTAACTATCCCTTTTTAGCCAAAATTCCAATAACCATTCAAAATTCCTTTTTGAGGTAAATTTTCACTTAGACTTCAATTTAAGCATCAATGTAATCTAAAGAATTCATTTATATTTGAAAGAATAATATACAAATCAGTTTTAGGAATAGTTTGATAGTGTGAAAACTGCGATCACAGCGAAAACCACTCAAAAGAGCAACCTAGCGGTAGGCAAGGGGCAGCTGGTATCCTTCTGAAGAACACTGACTTAAAGATGATGACACAAGGATCACAACCGGGCAACCCATGCTGTGATCACAACCACAATTGGTGTTGGGCTGTCAATGGTTGGTTGCCTTACTTAGGATACTCAACTCTGATTTATCAACTGCCTTTTTATGTCTTCATTTCCCAGTTTAGGTGTTTAATTTACCTTTTAGGCTTTGTACTCTAGTTCATGGCTACATATTTATTACTAACAGAGTTGCACATTTAACACATCTTTGAATATAACACATAAAACATTTAAGAAACGTTAAGTCTTTTAATAGATAATAAATGGGAAAAGGGGACAAGAGAATTAAAAATAAGACTTCCAAAATATTGAAAGGAACCGCACAAATGTATGAAAGCTTACCAAGAAACCTTGTTGATCAGGAAATGCGGCTGGGCACCTCGTCTGATACTCTTCAAGGGTGAAGTGATTCTCTTGAATTCAACCTATTGCAAACAAACAGATGGTCAATATAAGGGGCATTTACAATAACTGACTTCATGAATTTGGGACCTGAAAAACAATCCGTCACAAAAGTGTGTTTCTGAGTTATACTACTTGGCACGCTCATTTACACAATGAAACATCAAACAGAGTACTAAACATCAACAGAATGGGATTTTTGAAGATGTCAAGCTTTGTAAGCTAACAATCTGTTACACTTTAATAAACAAAACAAAAGATTAAAGAAGATTTGTTATTCTGTTAATGCAAGTCTTGGAATTAAGAGATACCAATCTCAACTTAGAGCATGAATCAATAAATGTTAACCGATAGCAATTTATTGTTTTCTAAGCACATTTATCATACAATTATCCATGTTTTGTTTGAAATTAATATATTTATTTATATAATTGTTATGATAAATTGTGCTACTCCGTTTGATACAATGAGTAGATAAATTTACAAATTTTTTCCCTCTTTTGTAGGATAAAGAAGGAGGAACAAATGGAGTAGAAATCAGAGTTAAAGAAAGCATACTGGACAGGACATCTCGGCCATCAGAACAGGGTGCTGAGGCGATCCAAGTGACCCAGGACGCCTCGGCCACCTGAACAGGGTGCCGAGGCGACCAGAGAAAAACAAATTATAGATTTTGGATGTCAGATTCGAAAATTAGGGCTTTTTAAGAGGAAGAAGAAGCAAAGTTGAAGGAGGACTGCACTGGGACGAAATTGAGAGAGAGAAACGAACTGTGCAGAGATAAAGATCAAATTAGGGCTTTAGAGAAGTCTTATGGCACGAATCCGGGAGGCTTCTGTAGGGTTCTTCTTTATTCTTCTTATTCATTCGTCTTATTTAGTAGTTGTAATCATGAATCGACTTCATATATTTGAATTCCTTTCAATTATACGTAGCTAAATGTTAGACTAGGGTTTCTTTGAACCTCTATATGGATTGATTTTGTTAATTTCCTTTCTATTAGATATTTAATGCAATTCAGTTTTGTTTTACGTACCTTGCTTATATTTCACAAAGTGCCTGATCAACACTTTACTTGTTCAATGATTCATCGCTGAAGAGAGGGTGTTTTGTTGTAGAACTTAGGTAAAAGCATATTAGATGAGAGTGTGAGTCTTTTGAACACGATTTTTCATAAATCCAATAGCATGAGAGTGTGAGGGTTTTGAAAGATAAAGATCAGATTTTTTACTTGAGAGAGCGTTTTTTATCACATTAGAATTTCAGACGAAGATTGAATGTATTAGATAGCTATTAGAAAGGGTAATTTGGTAGAAATCATGATATATAGAGGGGATAAGGAATCCTAAGTTTCAATCTCATCGTCTTAAAAGCAGTTTTCAAAGTTTGTTTTTTTTAAATGTTTTTGTTTAAATCAATATATTTATTCAACTTAAATAGAATCGGAATTAAATTAATCAACTTGCATTAGATTGAACCATAATCCTCGTGGGAACGATATTTTTATACTACGTGCGACCCGTACTCTTGCGAATGAACAATAAACAACCAGACAGTAATACTGACTATGTTTGTTAGGGGATAATACAGCCCAAGTATTCATTATAGACCATTGTTAGGGATACATTCCATCATGCCAGTTGTTGTTTGATGACCAGATGCTTAACAACACAAATGTGAGGAAAAAAAATTCAACTGAAACATCATTCTCTTTTTTAAATTTAGCAATTGATAAAAGATTTTTCTACATACGATAAGGAACACACAGTACCTTACCCATAGTAAATGCAGTATCAATTGTTATAAGTTTCTCTTGAACAATATATGTTACTGGGGATGTCTCACCAATGCCAACTTGCACAACACCTGCTCCTGATTGAAGTTAATGCTGCATCAAATTGCTAAAATCATGTGTAATAATAGATCGGTAGCACCAGAATCTATAAAAGCTATAAAAGCTTTTGCTTTAGGATTAATTGAAACATCACCAGTAGATGGACTGGTGGTATTAACTCCAGAAGTAGCAACAGTATTAGGCGATGATGCAAGTATAGTACTCACAAAAGCAGGAGAAGTGTGAGTAGGTATATTAGATCCAGAACCAGACATATGATAGATACCTTGCATAGGATAAGAGCCAGACATACTAGACACAGATTTTACCATAGAGTAGTCCCTCGGTAAAGGATAATGATAAGCAGATGAATCATGGATCGGATAATGTTCAGATACACCAGTATAATCAACTTGTGCTAAAATCATAGGTCTTGCTGCAAAATTAGAAGGCTTATACTTGTAATAGCATCTATCTGCCAAATTACCAATTCAAAGAAAAAAAGTCTGACATTGCAGCCGATAAGAGTTCAATCGACCACGTCCTTGAGCACCACCAAATCCACCATGAGGAAGATTGGGCCGAAATCCTCTAGTGCCATGACCTGTGGTAGGTCCTTGAGCATAAAAGGCTGAAGCATATTGATCAATTTCGTCAGAATCAGCAAAAATTTGTGTTAAAGCCACATGATTCACTTGACCATTAACACTTTGTGTTAGAAATGCTTTTTGACATGTTTCTGAATCAAGAAGCATTGTAGTAACAACATCAAGAGAAAAACGTGGATGAGCAGCATTAATGACGGCAATAACAGTTCCATATTCAGCATAAAGACCATTTAGCATATGAGAAATTTGTACAGACTCATCAACTTTCTCTCCGAGCATGGCCAAATGATCACAAACACTCTTCAGATTTGCCAGATAATCGCCCATAGGTAATTCTCCTTTACGTTGATTAGACAGCCGTGTTCGATACGAAAGAATCTTTGAATCAGATTTACTGAAACACAAACTGATTAGTTTTGTCAAGAGCAGAATCAAGTGCTCCGTATTCTTCAAAATCTGGATTAATAATCTGCTGTTCTTTCTCATAAATGATTTTTTCTTGAGGTTTCGAAGCAGTACCATCAAGATAACGATGTAACTTATGCTGTTGGATCATGAAATATACTTGTTGCTTCCATAACAAGAAGTTCGAGTCATCCAAGTTGATTGTGATCTTCTTATTTGAGAAACTCTGACTGTTCATGGAGCTGGGAATTAGAAGTCTCCGCATAGATCCAGGTGATTGAGCCATTGTTTTTGTGAAGTAATAAATCCAAACGAAGATCACTGCACAATAATGTCCATTGATAATTCTAGCACCGGCAACGGTGATCAGAGAAGCTCTATCATGCTAAAAACCAGAGTATAAAATGGAGAAAGTAAAATTCTGGGTCTCATTCATATCAGTACAATATATATAGTCGAGATATGACTGCTTATGTATCGCTTGTCTAGCTGTACAACTTTGACTATTTGACCAAGTGACTAAACTATTTGGTCACTTCTCAACTATATTTTGTTACAGACTCTCTAATAGTTCATGGATGCTGTTGTTGATGATGATGAAGGGCATAATTTCATTTTTTTTTATTGGTCCACCCAAATTTTTTATTTTCAAAATCAATGAAAGCTCCTTGAAACCCCTGTGAAACTTGGATCCAATAAAGGTGGGTTCAAGCTTGAGGATATAAGCTTGCTCATTGACGAACATGAGAAAACGGAGGAAGCAAGTCTAGCAGAAGGATGCGTTGGGTTAGGAAGCAGGGGAACGAACAAGATTGAAGCAAGCTAATCTAATCATAGTGTACGTCCAACAATAATGCTACTAAACTTTAAAATCTCTGGACCATATATATGAGGATTCTACTCTTTGATTTTTGTTGATCTACCCAGTGATCGGATAATCTGCAATTTTTTTTTTTCAGTGCAAGATTGAACTGAAGAGGAGGATGAGGAGAAGAGGAAGAGGAGCTCTTTGGGGCAGAAGAAAGAGAGGAAATTTTTTTGGCTCATGTCAACTTGGCAAAATTGTGGAATAACACATGGCAATGGCATAATAGGTTATATGTGAGAGCCAACTCCCTAATTTGGTCAATAAGGTTAACTGTTAGGTTTTATTAATGGAGGGGTAATATTACCCCATTTTTTAAACTTTCAGGGTGATATTGCTCCTTTAAAATATTTCAGAACCCGGTATCCATTGTTTGGAAACTTCTTGGGTATTTTAAACCCTTAATAGTTTAATTATCTACTTTCAAAAACAAAACTCCATAGAAATTATTATTTATGTAATAAAATAAAGGAAAAGGAGAAAAATGGAGAGATAGAAAAGAGAATAACAAGACAATAAAATATGAGAAGAAGGCAAGAGAATATGGGAAGATGGAGAGAAAGAAAATATCACTATCACTTATGATTCAATGGTACAAATGCCTTGTACATGACCTCTATTTATAGGCCCTAAGTCATTGAAGACTATGCATGATGTTACAAGAGAATAATGGTGAAGTTTATGGCATTTACAAACCATTCATTGAGAGGTTACAAAGTTAAGGACATTTACGGAGAAAACAATCATATGAGGAATTCTAAGAGGAATGGGTCATAGACATTCACTAACATATAATTTCATAACACTCCCCCTTGAATGTCCATATTATTTAGCCTCGTTAAAACCTTACGAGGAAAAACCCATTGGGACAAAAACTTAGTGGAGGAAAAAGAGTACACAATATTTATTGAAGCTGCCTCATGAAAAACCTTACCAGAAAAACTCAGTGGGACAAAACCTAGGTTAAGAAAAAAAGAGTGCAGCATGACAATATCTCCCCCTGATGACAACATCACTTTATCTCTTTGAGTCTGCGCATTCCAATACTATACACTAATTTCTCAAATGTTCTTGTTGGAAGTGTCTTGGTAAACATATCTGCAAGATTGTCACATGAGCGAATTTGTTGAACATCTATATCACCACTCTTTACAAGATCATGAGTGAAAAAGAATTTTGGAGAAATATGTTTTGTTCTGTCTCCTTTGATATATCATCCTTTTAGTTTAGCTATGCATGCTGTGTTATCTTCATATACTACTGTCGGATCCTTTTGTGCAATAATCATACCACATATTGATTCAATATGTTGAGTCATTGACCTTAACCACACACACGCTTGACTTGCTTCGTGAACTGCAATTATTTCTGCATGATTTGATGATGTAGTTGAAAAAGTTTGCTTCGTTGAAGCCATGAAACAGCGGTACCTCCAAAAGAAAACAAATATCTTGTTTGTGATCTACCATTGTGTGGATCTGATAAAAATCCTGCATCTACATAACTAACCAATTGTGATCTAGATTCATTAGAATAAAATAATCCCATATCACTTGTCCCTTGAAGATATCAAAATATATGTTTGATTCCATTTCAATGCCTTCTTGTTAGACAGGAACTAAACCTTGCCAATAAATTTACAACAAATGCAATATCAGGACGTGTTGAATTAGCAAGATACATTAGTGCACCTATAGCACTAAGATATGGTACTTCTGGATCAAGAAGATTTTCCTTTTCCCCTTGAGGACGAAAATGAAATTTTTTCTTATCAAGTGATCTTACGACCATTGGAGTAGTCAATGGATGAGCTTTATCCATATGAATCGCTTTAATATTTTTTCAATATAAGTTGATTGATGAAAAAGGATTCCATTTGTGATATGCTCAATTTGTAATCCAAGACAAAACTTTGTTCTCCTAAAATCCTTCATTTCAAATTCTCCTTTTAAACAATCAACTGCTTTTAGAAGCTCTTCAGAAGTTCCAATTATATTTAAATCATCCACATATACAGTAATTATGACAAACTCTGATCCATTCATTTTTTATAAAAACACATAAGGAAATTGGATCATTTTTATAACCTTCTTTCAACAAATATTCCCTAAGACAATTATACCACATTCTTGTCTTCTTCTCATTTATTGTCTTGTTATTCTCTTTTCTATCTCTCCATCTTTCTCCTTTGCCTTTATTTTATTACACGTTATCAGCACGAGTTTGCTCTGAAAAGTTTTAGGTCTACCCCCTAAAACTTTAGTAGTATTTTTATGTGCAATTCTTTTATTAGTATTTTTTTTTATTGTTTATAATGCATGGTGTGTATCTTTCAATATACACACAGATGCAAATATGCGTCTATATATATTATCACTATTACTTATGATTCAATGGTACAAATGCCTTGTACATGACCTCTATTTATAGCCCTAAGTCATTGAAAACTATGCATGATGTTACAAGAAGAATTGGTGAAGTTTATGGCATTTGCAAGCCATTCATTGAAAGGTTACAAAGTTAAGGATGTTTAAGGAGAAAAGAATCTTATGAGGAATTCTAAGAGAAATGGGTTATGGACATTCACTAACATATAATTTCATAACAATTTATTTGTTTATGCACATTATTGTGAATAGTTAGTCTCATTGAAAATTATAAAATAATAATCTGCTTGTTGAAAGATTCATAAAAAAATTATTATCTTTTTTCCTTTTTGCTTATGAGTTTCTTTGCATGGCTTCAAAACATGTTAATAGTCATGAACATGGACAATAATCGAGTAGGAGACCATCAAAAGGATGATTTTGTCGTCGTTTCGGGACAACAAAATAGGAAGACAGGGGATTTGTAAGAAGGCTTGTTATGAAGATTAAAACAAATAAAAAAGGCAAGTCCTTAGTTATGAAGATGTACATATATTAATTGGTGCATAATATATTGCATATAGGTTATACCACACCCCAATTTGTGTAGAAAGACTTTATATCTAAATTTACTACTATTTATTTTAGAGCCTGCCATACGACTGTCGATCTTCGTTACTTCAATTTTAAACCTCCTAAGTCCTATCTGAAAATGAATATATACAAAAGAAGGAAGTGATTTCAAGGCTTAGTTAAGGTTTTGAATCGTTAAATTATAAAATAAAGAAAATATAAAGATTGAGATGAAGAAGGTGAACAAATACAAGAGAGATAATTAGAGAGAAAGAGGGAGAAGTTCTTATTCATTTGGATATCAAATGTGTATACATTGTCCTCTATCTATATGTCCCCAACCTCAACCAAAAGTTATACAAAGTAAATAGTAAATTTAATCATCATGAATGTATAAATTGGAACATTTGATTTATGACAATAACAACTCATAAAAACTATTTCATTATATTGAGGTTATGGAGTGTAGTAAGGTGAGAAATATCAAGAGTTGAGAGAAGTTATAGACATTCATATATATATAATATTCTATTTTTGGGACTGAATGTATCTAATATTCATTACATTCCCTTTGATGCACATAAATAAATATTGTACATCATTAAAACCTAATTAGGAAAAACGCAATGAGACATAAATCTAGTAAGAGAAAAAAGAATACACAATACAAAAGACATGATCATGCATGATTAGTCTAAGTTTTATCCTTTATTTTACCCAAAATATGCCAAACAATTTTTCTAGTTATTGAAATATTATAATATTTTTTATAATTTTAAAGACTTATATAACAATTAAGAAAGAATTAAAAACTTCATATATCGTTAAAGTCAAATTAAAGTCTTTGGAGAACGTCCAAATTAAAATCAAATGGACTTAAACATAACGGGGGAGATGGGCTTAATTGATAAGCATTTCATTATTAATCGTCTTCGTCAACATTGAAGTCATCTGTTTTTTGGAGCTTGTACAGTGAAAAAGGGCATGAAATTTCTAAACATGACTTGAACACCACAGCATAGCAATCCTGTAAAACTTATTAAAAGAACTCATTAATTTAACTTTTTGGATTATATATTTTAAAGACATGTGTCAAATCAAATTAAAGAAATATACTACCTCCAATTCTTAATATTTGAGTAATTAAGTTGATTAATTTAGGAATATTAAAAAATTTAAAAATTTACTTAATCATAATACATATTACACGAACTCTATGAAATATTATATGTATCATAAAATTAAATATCGATTTTTAAGTTAGAGAAATGATAAATATAAATATTAAATAAGTTTATTAACTTCTTATCATTACCAAATTAGTCAACTAACTCTTATATAATAAGGATTAAATGTAGTACTTGTTTATTATAATTTAAAAAATTAAAAATTTATGAGTACAATTAGAAAATGCCTAAATTATGTTGACATGGGCCCCAAATACATCTTGTAATTAACCTCTTGATTCATTCTCTTATTACGTGGTCTTTCGAAGTTAAGTCTTCAGATATTTCTATTGGATATGGCAACAACACCTAAAAAGTGGTGATTGGATATTGTCAAATTGTGAATGATATATTGTCTTGCACTATATAAACTAGATCTTATATTACAGTTGAGAAATACTACATCATATTTCAAGAGTTAGCTTTTGATAAAGTGTTATGACATCTTGCCATTCGTGAATTGGACTTCATCATTTGATGAGAGACTAAATTTCTTATTCTTGATGTTGCGTATTATATGTCAAAATCCTAAAATAAATAAATAAATAACTATACAAAAGAGCTTTTGGATGGACAAATCAACTACAAGAAATTAAACAGTGACAAACTTCACAATTACAATGGATGAAATGGTAAGGCCTTAAAGGCTTGATCTTGAGGTTTCAATATCCAAATGCCGGTACCAATAAAACATAAGGCATTAATTGCTCCAAGCTATATTTTTAACTAGAATATTTACCTATCATGATTCATTAACTGACAGAATGAAAAATTATCTAAATGAATAGGTAATGTTAGTTTAGATGGTAAAAGCTTTCTTCTTCTACTTTTTCTTTTCTTTTCTTTTCTTTTTTTTTTTTTTTTGGGTGAACGGATGGTAAAAGCTTTTGAATAACTTGCTGCATGGATGGAGATTTTGGTGAAGTATGTAAGAATTCTAATGCTATAGTGACCAAAACAATCACATCTTATGCATCTTTTCGCAATGGAATTGGGAGACGCGGGTCTAAGACATCTTTTAACAAAATATTATCATTATAAACCTTTGACAAAGATAGAACTAGATCTCCAGCATGTCTTCCCATTATTATTTCCAACACAACCACTCCAAAACCATAAATATCACATTTTTTAGTCACGGCTAAGGTATATGTGTAACACTTACTTTTTATATTACTATACAAAGACATTTTAATTGTTTTATAATCACTTTTTCTTTATCAGAGGCCGAAAAATGTGAATAAATTAAAACTTTTCTTACAGACACCAAATTAATTTTTTTTTTACCTAATGGGCTTTTATGATAAATTGACATAATTCCAACTTTATATAAAATCAAGTGGTTTATAAAACAACTAAATAGCCAGAATCCTCTTAAGGTATCTAATCCTATTTGATAGTGTGTAGAGAGCCAAAACCAGCATTATATTTCTATGGTATACAGCACCTGTATCCTCTACTTATCTATACTTCTACTTGTTATAATAACAAAATATTGGGGTTACCTTGAACGATAATCCTTTACCTATATATGCAGTAGTACTTCTCCTAAATGGCATATATATACAAATTATATAACTATGCAAGCTTCAAGCTTGCTTTCCTTATCCTAATATTATAACAGATACTGATATAGACATCACACATCACTATACAACATAACGCAGGCATCCCTACCCTTCACCTTACTACCTTACCCAAAAGCAACACTTTCTCTTTGCTCCTTTGTAAAAACATGCATAAAAAAGAGTGAAATTCAAAGAATCTCAATAGCAATTTATTACAGTCATTATTGTATATAACAATTAATAAACCTGTGCAAACATTATAACATTAATAATCTTTGTACAAGTAATGGTAACAATTATCTATGTACACTGTATGCCCTTGGCACCTTCCAGCCACTAATAGTAGTGGAGTATATCTTCCAACCACTATTAACAATATGTTTATTAATAGGAGGGTAACTTCCAGCCACTAATAATAGTGGGGTATCTTCCAGCCACTAAAAATAGTGAGGTATATCTTCCAACCACTATTAACAATATGTTTGTTAATAGTAGGGTAACTTCCAGCCACTAATAATAGTGGGGTATCCATACCTGTAACAGATATTATGAAATTCATACATGTAATAGTACTCTTTATAGATATAAACTGCTACCTGGATATCGGAACTTAGCCTTGTAATGGCTCCTTTCCTTCCTACTACCTTGATGGACTTATGCCACTGTCAAAAGCCTATTTACACATATGTATAATAAAAGTAAATTAATACTTATACTCTTTGAAGTTCACTGTACTACTCTTTGATATGTCAAACAACAAGCTCTAAATGATCCATTGTAATCAGATTGTGTCTACTAATTTGAGAAATCACAAGGTTTCTCAATTCTTCTATCGTTACTTTAAATGCTTTTAGCATAGTTTATTCTCTTTAACAATTGGTACATCTAGATAACAACATACCCATAAGCTCCAATCTCAAATAATTCATTCCTAAAGCTATCAACACATCAACCATCCTTGATACACTTCGAACATAATTATTAACCATCTTAAGTTCTAAAAAATGTCTCAATCAAGTACAAACTATAGCTTCTGCTTTATGGTATTATCTGAATAGAAACTTCAAATACATACCTTTACCCACATCTATTTTTAATAATTCCGTTACCTTTGAGTAGTTATACATCTATTGGCTTTTAATCTTTTGAAAAAAAAATAAAGTCCTCACCACAATATCCACAAAACTAGGAGCTTTGATTTGCGTATCAAAGAAGCAGAACCATATCCTCAAAATTCTATTCTTACACAAATAGACATTGAAATCCACAAAGCTTACATCTGTCTTATTCAAATCATGTTACTAACATCAAATCCTTTAATAATTTGATTGTGTTAATAAGTCTAAAACACTGCCTCTCCAATCATACCATAATTATCAAATATAATCATCCATTCTCAACTCCCTTTGATTCAATTGCTCTCAATATAAAGGAAACTTCAAAGAACAAAATGAACACATCTTTACAGTTCCCATTTTGTCTTCTCAAGCTCTGGTTTTGAGTTACTAATTCTAGCAAGCCTCATTCATTCCCTTAAACCTTACCAAATACTGCAATATTTTCATATTACCTTTTAATCATAATCCTAAAATCACAAGCTTCATTCCTAATCGTACTTAATCCAAGCACATGAGGGACTTGGCCTCTTTATTTACTCTTTAAGTTTCTTCTTCATTCACCACAACATATCAAATCACAAACTTCAACTTACATTGTTGGAAACCCCAAAACAGATCAAAATTCACATGTTTAGAATTTCATATCACAGACCTATTCAACACCCACCCATTAGATTTCATCCACATATGAAAAGCCTCCTGATAGAAACACAAATAATTTATTCCTTGTCTCAGCTAGACTTCAGCAACCAGAGTTACAAGAATTTGAAAAATAAGACTCCAAATCTTTTGATTTCATAGAAAACTGAAGTAACCTATGCCTGGAACACAGATTCATCAGGGCAGATCATAACATAGTGATTTTCCATGTTTCTAGAATAATATGAATATGAAACTTAATCATATTGTGGCTCTCAAACCTTCTTAGCTTCAGGTCATACTCTGATGATTTCTTATAAATTTCTAGATGCATGATAATGCTCAACGTCGGGTAAATCAAGAATAAAAAAGAAAACCATTGTACAATTGTTAGTTAAGCAACAAAATGCATCAAAACAACTAATCATAGGATTCATTACAATATTTTAGATTATTTAGGTCCTTAACTTCAGATAGATAACACATATACAAGACTGAAACTAACATCCCGAAGCAGAGCACCAAAGATTTCAGTTTGAATTCATCACACACTATTATAATCAAACATGCCATGCTAAACTCCAACTCTAATCCACCCTAAGCATCATTTGAACTCTAATTAGCTTCGATTTGGGTGAAAAATTGAAGGAAAGCGTCGGTGAGCAGTAACTCTGATGGATGAACAGTAGCAAAATGAAACAAATTAGGATTCCAGCATCAATCTTTCATGTATGCTCTAGTTTCTTCAAGAGAACTCAAAATCTAAGCCCTATCTTCCATTTAATCGGATTATACTTTCAAAATACCTCAACCCAAAATCGGATCCTCACTTAAAAACAGCGCTAACCATGAATCCAAGGGTAGAAGTAGAGAGAGAAGGCTCACCCTAAGCCAAATCAAGTGTTGCATGCATCAATAGAGCTCGCCGTCGCCGGAATCGCCTTCACCGTCGCCTGAGGCCACTGATGCCGTGAGGAATCGAGAGCACGAGAGAGAGGGACTGAGGGAGAGTGAGTGAAAGTGAGAGATGAATGAGGGACAGTGAGAGTGACGGGAAAAAGAGGAAGGAGGAAGAGAATTAGAATTATAATTTCTCAAATTACAATTTCACCCCTTTTGTCATACTAAAGGAAATTTCCAATTATGGGCAATTTTGTCCTTTAATTTGCTTTCAACTTCTCTTCTTCCCATAATACCCTTACTCTAAATTTTTAATTACTTTCTAATTGAATTTTGATCTAAAATTAGTCCCTGAAATAAATCGTCGAGATATGTTTAATCCCATAAATTTATTCATAAGACTTTTAAATTTTTAAATAACACCCCTTGAGTCTAAATCTTTCCTTTTCATCTCTTTTCCGAATTTTAGGGTGTTACAATATGCAAGTTCTACCATGGAGAAAAAAGCAAAACATAACGTGGGAAATGTAATTTTATTGATAAAACAAAACGCAAGAGGAATAATAAAACAAAAAACAACTACTACTAACCTCGAGCCACATAACCATAAGTACCAACCAAGAGAGTTTGATTGGATGAACTGGGATCAAGGACTCTAACTGTGCCAAAATCTGATAAGAAAGCATCCATCTTTGAGTTCAACAGTACATTACTACTTGTGATGTCTCAATGGATCATTGGAGGATTGCAATGATGATGCATGTAGAATAGAGCATTTGCTATTCCTTTAATGGTATTTACTCTATTGCTCCAATCCAACTCTCTAGCTTCATCATCATTACTCAAGACATACAAAAGGCTTTCTTTTTCCATGTATTCATAGATGAGAAACATGCATAGATTATGCAAGCAAAAACCATGAAGCTTTACGATATTGTGACGTCGAATTTCGGTTAGCATCTCCACTTCATTGTGAAAACTCTTAACCAAAGTTGAATTTTCATATTATCTTTTGTGTAGTTTTTTCACTGCTACAGCTTTGCAGCTAGGGAGTTGTGCTCTATAAACACTTCAATATACACCAATTCCAATACAATATTTGATGTCAAAGTCATTTGTTGCTTCAATGATATCTTGATATGCAATTTTACCATCAAAACTCCATATGGAAAACAGACCCCATTCTTGATCTCTCTTTTCTCAGTTGTGGATCTCTTGTTCTTTATAATTGACTCAAGCAAGATGAAGAAACTGACAACAAAAGATATGATGGAAAGAAAAATTGTCAAAGGAATAATGATCTTCAACAGGGACTTCAGACTTTTTTATTGGACGACTTTGGAATTTTAGGAGAATCATGGATCTCTTCCTCTCCAGGTATCGTTACTTCATTACAAATAAAAATGGAATGTGGAAAAGAGCTATAAACTTTTCTTTGAATATAGCCACTGAGAAAATTGTTTTGTAAGTTGATGTATTGCAACTTTCCTAGTTCTTTAGGTATACTTCCACAAATATAATTGTGGCTCAAGTTAATGCGACAATTCGATGGAGAAAAGCACAAGCTAGGAGGTAACACCCCACTAATTTCGTTATGATTAAAGTTTCCAGAAAATAGAAACTGGTTCTTAATGTAAGGCATGGTTCCATTTACCTTATTTAAGGAAACGTCAAGCACTAGTAATTTGGTCAAAGTTAAAATTGAAGGAATGGCTCCTACTAAGTAGTTTCCACTCAAATTGAAGACTTGTAAATGAGTAAGGTTTGCTAGAGAAGAGGGTAAGATACCTATCTATCTCATTTCTGAAAGATCCAATTTTCAAGATTGGGAAATGCGGTGAAGTTGAGATCTGTTAGCTGAGGTTGAGTTGAAGTGGATACATAAATTTTGCTTATCGAAATAACGCTTCCAACATCATTGCACTTATGCCATACCTTTTACAAGAATCATTTGATAGGTCATAGTAATCATTCCACCATTTGGTTTGAAGCAGAGCACGTTTCTCCTCTTCAATCATGGCGGTGGCAATATCGGTGAAGAAAGTAATGGCATGGCATAATAGTAATATTACTGTTACTATCACAGACTCCATAATATTGAATAATGCCATTTCTTCATGCAAGGTGCTCGTTAAATCAGTGCTGAGGCTGGGTTTTTATAGGAATATAAAGTACTTTTTATAACAAAAAAATTACTCCCTCCAAAACTAAATGGATGACTTAGGAAAAATATTATTTTCCTAAGCATATATAACATCAATATGTTGTGGGACTAAAATGTATGATTATTTCTTCTAAAAACTCTATATTGACTCAATATAGTAATAACACAAATAATGTTTAATACAAATGGCTAAAAAGATATTTTTTTAAAAAAATCCGACCTTGTTAAAAAAATAAAGAAAAGAAGAAATATGGAGAGAGGAAGATAAAATAGCAAAACAAGAAATTGGAGAGGACGCAAGAGAGTATTCTCATTTACTTATAATTCTTGGTGCAAATGCCTTATTTTTGGCCTCTATTTATAAGCCTCAACACATTAAAGTCTATAACTATGGTTACAAAGGAGCAAAGATGGGAATAATGGCAATAACCATAAGAAACTCTCCCAAATCATTCATTGGAAGGTTATAGGAAAAAAAATCCCAAGAGTGTGGAGTTATGAGCATTCACTCTCATGTAACAATATTCATAACACTCCCCTTTGAATGTCTATAAACAAATATTGTTTCTCATTAAAACCTTACTAAGAAAATCTCAACAGGACAAAAACCCAGTAAAGGAAAAAGAGTACACAATATTTATCAAAGCTGCCTCGTTTAGAACCTTATTAGGAAAATCTAGTGGGACAAAACCTTGGTTATGGGAGAAAGAGTACAGCATGATATTATTTTCCCCTGAAGATACTTTTTCACATAACTACAAAGTCACTTTTACTCCCCCTGGTGACAACATCACTTTTGTCTCGATTGAGTATACTAATTTTTCAAGCATATTTCTTCCAATGCAATTTAAGCGAATCTTCATTTTTGGCCGAATTGCATTATCATCAAATACTCTGCTAAAATGTATTCCTCTAGCACATCTCCATCGTATATCTCGCCTCCACATAATTACTCAAATTCATTATTTGCTTGTATATACACTACTACAGAAAACACTTTTTACGTCTCATTTTTTGGACTTTTCACGTCTCTTTTTGATGGGACGTGAATAGAGAAGACATAGAAAGTCCCCACTTTTCACGTCTCTTATTCAAATAAGAGACGTGGAAAGTCTTTTTTTTTTTAAAAATATATTTTTAATTAGGATGATTAACCTCAACAAAAAAAATCTCAATATTTTATCAGAATAATAGATATACAACACTTAAAATGAAAAAAATGAACTAATTTTTTATCCAATCTAATATTACAAGAATGTCAGAATACAACTTTGATCCTAAAATATGGGATGATTAGCAAAACAAAAAAAATAAAATTGACCACAACAATTGTAAATCTTAACAAAAAATATTCCCATACTCCCTAACAATTAAGCCACAAACCGACTCAATAAAATCTACAACAACAGTGTGGGAAAACATACTACAGGCGGCATTTTTTAAATACTAGTGACCCGTAACCTTATCATCTGCAACAAACCTTATCATCTGCAACAACATTGAGAATGGGCAAGCTGTTAAGGAATTCATCAAGACCCTTCAAAAATGCATTCCCTTCTATATTCTCCTCAACATTCCCAACCACATTACCATCCCTTTCAGGCTTTCACGTTCTATTAGGATTTGGACTCGAATTTATGACCCTAGAAGCAAACAATCAACTTCCACAGGTCTTGAGACTCTGAAACAACACAGGGAAGTAGTAATTTTCACATCAAGTGATTTATTATTTTCTGCTAAGTTATCCTTTTAATCAAATAAAGAAAATACACTGCACACAAGCACAAATCTCCAACCAAAATGTTGACAGAGGAAATCAAATTTTCATGCGATGAACACACACACAATGCTTTCTCAAGTCATGGAGTTTCTTCTCTTTATAAATCTTACTTGGATCTGATAACACTTCAGAATACATGCACAAATGCACAGTTTTGCAGAACCACTATTAAACACATCAGCATTTTCTAGAGAAGAGTGAATAATTCAATCTTAAAAAGCAAGTAACCAAGCCCCAGCTAAAACATAAAACCTATAATTCTTCAAAGTGGAATGGTGCTTAAAGTTAATAACACTGATCCACCAAATGAGACAATTTCTGGAAGGGAAAAAAGAGCAGATTTATTATCAGCATATAGTGACTCTCAGGTCAACTCAAACAAAGTCAAGGTGAATCCTAATAATATGTGGCTTTTAGGTAAGCTAAAGCGAGCAGATAAGCCAAGACACAAGAAAGCATGCTTCTCCCTCTAGTTATAAGTATTGCATGATTAAAAGAGTACTTAACCTTGTCCTAACAGGCTTAAAAGTACCCCATTAGACTCTATTGTTGCTTTTAAAAACAACATTAACTGTTTTTCAGTCTGAAGGAAGTTTAAAAGGATGATGAAAAAAGGAACAGATAATGAAGCAAAGGTAGGAGCATTTGATACAATGGAAAGCATCATTCAAAGTAATAGATCAATACATTGCTTCTTATCAATCTTATTCAGTTTAAGGACAAGCAAAACTCATTAGACAGATATAAGCAAAATACAGGTCATTTGCATCTCTGAAAAAACAACAGAAAAACCACACAATACCAATAATACTACCACAACAACAGCAAAGAAAAAACACATAGAAAAGAAAACACATCTGCATTAGGCAAGTAATTCAAAAGCTAGATTAGTTAGCATGTTCAGTATACCAATAAATAATGCCTAAATAATCATCAAGGGAAAATAAATGGTCACAGACTGCACCAAAGAGAAATGTGCTATTACAAAATTGATGTTGCATGCAGATACATGATATAAGACATAGAATACCAAAGTTATCATCCATAGAAACAGATAATGAAGCTTTTTCACCGCCGTCAATGCTCACCGTTGCAGAAAGAAGCAGAGCTGAGGTTTGGTTAACACACAATCCTGCCTTGCGATGACCAGTACTGATAAATGTAGGAAAGGAAACTTCAACATTTGATTTTGAGAAACAATGAATATTAAAGATCCATGCGATGACAAGTATTGATTGTTTGCCAACAATGTAACAATTTTAAGAGCAATTATCTCTTTGCGAAGCTTCTTGATCATAGCCATGGGCTTCCTCTTCAGCCCTCTCTGAAACCTCTCTGTGAACTCGAGCAGTGAAGAGCTTGACGAACTCATCAGTGGACATATCGAGAAAAGCATCAAGAACAACGCCACTGAAGATGAACTTCTTAAACATTCTCTTCTTTGGCTGTCTTGTAGCGACATCAGCCTCAAAGTTTGCCTGAAAAATGTAGATTCATCACAGATTCAGAACACACATGAATGGAAAACAGAGAAAACTTGAGGAGATCGAACTCACCATGGCTGCGAAACGAGATGTGTGAGAGAGAGTGGCCGAAAATGGAGCAGAGTAGATTAAGGGAAGGAGAGATAAGGCTGGGGATTTAGTGGTGGCTGGGTTCAAATCGATTGTGATGGGGTTTGTGGCCGAACGGCTTCTATCGAAGAGGAATGCGAGACGGCGACGGCTAGGGTTAGGTGACTGTAAAGGTTAACAAAGATGGTGGCTGAGTCTAACGACAGAGGTAGCGGTGATTTGGGCGATTAGGTTCTAGGGAGAAAGAGACAATAGCTCTTCACCAATATCCTCATCGATTGACACTCTTCAATTGAGACGTTGTGAGATGTGGAAACACTCTTTCTCTTTCAACGTCTCAATTGAAAGATCTTTTTTTTTAAAAAAAAATGTTATACTTTTCATGTCTCACAATTTTTATGAGACGTAGAAACACTCTTTCAACATCTCACAAATATTGTGAGACGTTGAAAAATTCTTTTTAAATGTTCTACTTTGCACCTCTCAAATATTGTAAGACGTGGATACTACTTTTTGTCTTTTATTTTGCCCATTTTTTGATTTAGCGCCTTTGTTTTCCTAAAATCCACGTCTCAAATAAAAATGAGACATGGTTTATTTGAAACTTCTCCAAATATTTAAGATTTTGCCACTACACTTTTTTCTAAGTCTAATATTTAAAAAAGAAATGTAAAATGAGGACGTTAATAATGTTTTTTGTAGTAGTGATAGGCAAAAACTTGATTCTTCCACAAAATTGTGACATGTAATACCAACACAATTAACAAACATTTATATGGGAGACCTCTATTCATGATTTTGAAAATCATTGTGGAATTTAATAACTTGATATACTGGTTAAGTAAAATGCAAATTTGTATATTTTCTAATAGATATTCTATGTTAAATGATTTTCTTATACATGCTTCTGGTATTTAAGATCCTTCAAGGATTTTCATATAAATTTCACAATATTCAATTATTGATGTATATTTTCTTTTCATATACTGTCAGACTTATAATATAAGCAAAATAATTATATCCACCACAAAAAAATATTCCTTATCATATGCTTCATGTAACAATTACTACCTAATTATACTTTTAAAGATATTTTAAATTACCATCGACCCCAACTAAATCATCTGTTGACTAACTATGTTAGAAAAATAAGTTTACTCAGACAACACACTAACATAGTTAGAAAAAAATGATTTTTGTCGTTTCAATAAAATGTCAATTAAATATCCTAACCATGATAGAAAAAGATTTTCTATTACTAAAAGCTATCATGGTTAGAAAAGAATCAACATAATATAAATACACTAACCATGATAGAAAAAGGATTTCTATTATTAAAAGGCTATCATGGTTAGAAAAGAATTTATGATAATATAACAAGACATATCTGTTAGAATCTTAAGTTTTGATGAGGACTGAACCTAAGAAAACATAAGTAAAAGTTACCTCTGAATTAATCTTATAATATCTGCCAGGTAACAAATCATCATTGCAAGAACAAAGATTTTTCTCTAATAAGAAATGACATCTTAGCAGATCAATATTGAATGAGTATCTCTATCGCTAAAATATATCTGTATAGCTAATTGAAAGAAAGGAATAGCGAGTGAAGACTTAGAAATATCCAAGTCATTATCTATCGCTAAGTCTCCCTCTATCGCTAAGTAAAGGTTCCATCGCTAGAAGTTCATTGAGTTTACAAGAAGATGAAACCAGCAGATAAATGAACTAAGTCCCTAAATCAGCTAGCGATAATAGGATAAGCTATCGATAGCCATAAGTGCTTCAGATAATGATCTTTCAGATAGCTAGTGCCTAAGAGCTAATGAATCATGAGCTGATATGTTTGCTTGCCGCTAGAATGTTTATCTATCGATAATGGGATACCTTGAAGTTCTGAATTCTTTGATAAATTGTATCCTTAAAGCTAATAAGCAAATCAAGTATCTAGCGATAGAAGTTTGAGCAATCGATAGAAGGATATATGCTGATATGATGCTTTTTAATCCAAGAGAAAATGCTATCGGTAAAAAGCTCGGATATTCCTTATACTGTCTTTATCTCTTTGAGCTAAATGATTAAGCTTGCGATAGAAACCTCTGTGCATTATATAACTATTTGGTTAGTTAACAGTTTAAGTGCAGATCACTATAAGATTAGCGATAACAGATCAAGCTAGCGCTAATAGAAAGCTGCCAGAAAGTACTGTTTGTACGGATGATCAGAGCGCTGAGTCTGTCTCTCTCTTAGCTCACCCTATGCAAGAAGTAGTTGAAGCTAAAGCAGAGAGTTAAGCCCGATAAAGAAGCTGCATTTAATGCCAACGGCTATGAGCTCCCAACGACTAAATTCAAATGGCTTCTTGAATGCTGAATCAAAAAGGAAAAATCTGAAGAAGATATAAATACAGAACTCAAGCATTTATTGAGCAGAGACGAACAACGAGAATATTCACAAAGCTCATTCATTACTCTGTATTTATTGTCTTAGAGATTTCATCTGTACTTAAGTGTTTATCAAAATCAGTTCATTAAGTGAACGTATTTATTGAAATCCTCTACTGTTTGAGGTTGTTCTGAAAGCTTGGTGCTTTAGAACAGGGATATTTCCTTACAGGTAGTAAGGGGGAGTGTTTAGAGATTCTAAAACTCTGTAAAGGTTGACAGGTGAACCTGGACTCATAAAACCTGTGGTTAATGGAACCCAACAGAGTGTTGGAGAACTGGACGTAGGCAGTGTTGGCCGAACCAGTATAAATTTCGTGTTGAGTTAATCTCTTCTAAATTTTGTAAATAGCACAATTCACCCCCCCTCTTGTGCGATCGCCACTTTCAATATCCATGTTAGAAAAGAATTTCTCTAATATGACAATGGCTAACATGGATAAATAAAGCCAACCTACCACTTGTTAATCAACCCATTTACAAGCACCCAATAACAAATTTGACCATTAAACACTTTTACAAAAAATATCTAAACTCATTATAACCTCAAATCTGTCAGCCATTCAACGTCCTCAAAATATACAAAATCCTAATAGTCCATAATAATGCCAAAATAGTCAAAACACCACTAAAATGTAGACCGGTCTCTCAGAAAGGAAATAGCATCAAGTTACCAAAATAAATATTCTAAAACAAGTCCTCAATTTGAAAATAAAGAAGCAAAACGTGGAAAAAAGAGCGGAAGCAAAACAAATGATATGAATCCCTATTTGTGGCAATATCATCTGTCAAACCAGTCCAAAACTCACTAGCTTAGTGAGACGATCCCGGATCCTTCCCTTGGTTTTCTACTGCGTTGCTAGGACCTATAAAAATAGATAAAATGAGGGTAGACCCAGGTAACCACTAACTACTCGCCTACGTGCGGTGTGTGCTAGCAAGGTGTTCAGTAGAGCATTACTAGATATACTTTAAACTGAAATGTATGGCAAGTACCAGATATATGCATAATAATATCCAACATCTCATCCCAAAATTTCATCAATTCAGTATGCAAAGGTTTCTCAAATATCACTCACATAAATAATTTCAAAATCATCAATCACAATCTTTCACACAAACACTGATATCATACGGTCCAGTAGGGACTCACAACCCTCGCCTGAGACCGGGGGCGTTCTCCCCATTTTCGTCTTTCTATTTTGTTTAGTCCTTGTGGGCCAACAAGGAACATCATCGCCCGATGACATTTTATTTAATTAACTGGTATTACATACACAATCACCACAATCAGATCACAACTGTATGCAGCACCAACAAATATAAGGCACAAGGCCCATCCAGTAATTCTTTAAAATCTAATCATGCAATAACCTTTAATGTATAATATCGTTCCAAACATGATAATACACACCTTCATGCTAGTTCAAAATACATACTCCACTAAACAGGTTACATTATAAAATAAGCTTTCAAAATTCATGTTCGTCGAGACTATACCCAATCACAAAATTACAAGTTTCAAATACTCACTAACCCACACACACGCAAACAAGCAGAAGTAGTTACCGGTAGCTCGCACCGATCTCACAACAGTACAACATTCCCCCGTGCCAACTTGGCACAATCAGACTCTACACGCATATTCATATAACACAATCACTATCTAATAAAAGCAATCATAAGCTATATATTAAATTCCTAGTTACTCAACCTTACTTCTATTAATTTCTAATCTCAACCTTTCTTTATTTCACCACAACCATCATTCACCACTAATTCTAACTACCCAATTCAAGCCTAACTATACATTTCCAATCATTAATCGATCATTAATTAACCTCAAAAATCCCTTCATCATTCAATAGTTAATTCATTAATCTTCCATATGCAAATTCTTTCATATTCAAACCTAAATGATAACCCAATTTTCTCAAATCAATTCATACACCAAACCTACCCATTCAATATTTTCAGTAATGTCGTTGAGTCCAAATGATTTCCTAAATTCCATAATTTCACCTCAAATACCCAAAATCATAGATTTCTCTGATTAAAACCAAGCTTAAAGCTACTCAGATCAAGAAAAATCACACATAAGGATCAACTCTATCACAACTAAACCTTTAAATGTTTTTAATCAATTCAGATAACCCAAACGATAAATTATAATACATTACCCAAGCAGTAATTTTCAAAACCTTTTATGAATTCTACGTTTTCAAATTAAGAAAATTATTTTAAATTCTCAAATCACCAAGTAGACAAATCTAAACCCATAGAATCAACCTACTAATTTACCTCAACAAATCTATGGTCAGTTATTATCAAAGCTCAACTCCTACTTCAAACATAAATCCCAATTTTTGCTCTAATCACCCTAATATTACTGTCATTGGAAAGCTAAAATTATATGTACAAAACTTTTATGAAGGTAGCTAAGTCAGAAGAAGTGATTTTGCTTACCTAAATTACCTGTAAAACTCACCTAAATCAGATCCAATAGCCATGACACTGCGCGAACGAAAAAAACGAAGCAATGCTCAGCGCCGCATGTCATAAGTCTAAGGGGATGGGGGTGTACATTTTATATATATATATCCAACGTGCGGGTCCGTTAATATTATATTATTTGATTTGTTATTATTACTATGTTCTTTCCTATTTATTATTTAATATTATATAGTATTAACATTAATTCAGTGACTCTAATTTTGATAATTAGCTATGGATACTATCCATATATATATATATATATATATATTTATAAAACAAGATATCATTTTTTTCTATTTTTAGATTACCCATTTAAATTATCAACATAATTTTTTGATTATTTTCAACCTAATTATTTTGTGAAATTAATCCTATCAATAAATCTTAACTCACATAGAAATATCTCCTTTCACCACAAATCTCTCCAACTGATCTCCGTAAGATCCTCAAATTCAAATTATATCATCAAATTCAAATTAAACTCTCATATTCAAATTAAATCATCAAATCTAAATTAAATCTCAAATCCAATTTAAATCCTCCAATCCGAATTAAATCTCAAATCCAATTTAAATCCTCAAATTCGAATTAAATCTCAAAATCAAATTAAATCTTCCAATTCAAATTAAATAATTAATTATCTTTCTTAAAATAGGAAAATACTAAGCCCCCTAGAATCATCAACAATACTCAAATTCCATATCTTAATATAATTTATTTATCAACTCTTATTCATTTATTCTAATCCTCAAATAACACCTCAAGATTCCATTAAATTCGCCAAAATTTCTCAAATTCCCTTATTAATCTCCTAAATAAAATCACTAAACCTTAATTAATTTATCAGGATGTTACACTTCATCGCCTTTGTGAAAATCTATATTTCACACAAATATTTATATCTCTTAATAAGTTTATATTTTAGATATTTGGACTGCAGGTCCATAATTTTCATATATTGAAATTATAATCATATTTTCGTTGTGATTTTCCTTTTGTTTTCCTTTTGGCCAATCATCTTTATATCAACTTCTTATGACATATCTCCATATAAGATCCTTATTTAATCACGTGATATCATTTTCAAAATTGTTGTCCACAACTTTATTCCTTTTGATTCCATTGTTTCTCATTGTTACATAACTTATTGAGATCTCTTTATTATTTTTCAGGTACCAGAACCTTCTTTGAGGTTTTTCAATTAGTTATGTCTTAATACTCTTCTGGAGTACCTCCTCAATATGATCATCTTCATTATAAGCTCCTATTTATTCAAAGTATTTATCTTTTAAGTCAATTGATTTCTCATACTTCAGGCATGTTGCATTTGTTAGAGTATATTTAGCTAGAATATGAGATTTGATAATTCTCATCTAGATCAGTAATTACATCTGGCAGATATTTTGTAATATTTCATAAATGCAAAGTCTGATGAACTTTTGATTCATACTACTATATTTGAAGATCTATATTTGATAAAAATAGTGCATTCAATGTTTTTCTTTTCCAGCTATTCAATTTCTCCCCATCATGCTTGCATAACTTTTTGTTGAATGATGATATGGTATAAGTCTCCTAAATCAATTTGTTTATTTAAAATATCATTTTGTTTCATTCAGAAACAAACAAAAAGAATGAGGTCTTTATCCAACATTTATCTCGACTTTCTTCATCATTCATCTATGTACATTGTGATGGATTATTAGGTATATGCAATGCACATTCAAATATTTTAAGATGGAAAATATCTAGCTCCTTACCAAAAGCTAATTTTACTCGGAGAATTTTGTTGGCTTGATATAAATATATGCTGCAACATGTAATTAATATTAAATGTGCCATCATTGAAATAGAAACTTTGTTCTCTAGCTATCCATGGAGGCTTTCATAAATTATTTATGGATAATATAATATGGAAATAATTCTCTCATCATAATTTATTCAAACAAATATGCAAACTTCAGGTTGCAAACTTAAAAAATTAGCACATGTAACCACCTTATAGATGCATCTATCAAATTTATTGAATACTTGTATGGTTTACATGCTATTTCAATGGGCCCATGAGTTTGATATAAATCCAAAAATATAGCGATCCATTCCAAATCACAACTAGTGCTTTTTTCATTGGAAATTTTATTTGAGATCAAGAAGCACATAATAGTTATTGAATATATGTTGGCTATTGAAGAATCTTATGGTTTTTCATTGGATGTCAATAAATAATTTGATGTTTCATATAAAATGATTTGATGTGTCATATATATGACTTGGATGATCAAACAAGTCATGCCAACAATAGATTTATTTGGATCGGTAAACTTTAGGTTTAATATATCATGTTTCTTATGCAACAATAACTTTATTTGGATCAGTAAACCAGGGATTTACTATATCATGTTTATTAACCAACAATAAACTTTTCAATTTCAATGTTTAAAATCATCCCTTGACACCCATCTTTGAGAGATGAATTGAACTTTGTGAGGAATGATATCATTCATGATTCAACATTAACTTACTCTTGAATTACAACAATGTATATTCAACATTCAAACATTAACTCACACTTGAAGAATATGAGTTGAATTTCATTCAAAATTCAATATTAACTCAAACTTGTATTTTAACAATCTCCCCCTCAAGTATGAGTCATACCAATAAATTTCAACTATCCATGTATTTCAAAAACAGTTATAGTAGGCCAATAACCTACATTTCATTTGGAAGCTCATATACTTCCTTACTCACATATAAATATGGATTTCAATCCAATTAGATTGGATTATCTTTTTCATTCCCTTCAATGAACCGAAGTGCTAATATCAATTTACGGGGTTATAGTTTTCATGGTCAATTCCTCTTTCACCCAAATAATAAAAACGTTTAATAGTTCTTCAGGAACTATATCAATTTTATTGTATCTAAGTTCTTCAAGAACTAACATATATATAATATGTATGTCTATAGAATTCCATTACTCATCTATCATAATTTGTTTCATTTGAAATGCATTCAACATATAAACTATTTGAATATTAAACCAATAAACGTGTCAGAATTATTGTTAAATATAAGAAGAAGAGATGAATATAATAAAAGATTATCACGTTTATTTGAAGAAAGAAACTATAGGTACGTTTTTCAATGGTTAAATTAGACTTCAATATCACGTATTAGTAATGCAATAATCAATGGTTACATAGGAACATGTATTGTGTTAAGAAGAAAAATAATCATTTTATACGTTTATTGGTATAGTTAAATAATTCATTCTATAAACTATTTGAATATTTAAGTATTTGAATATTGAAAAATAATATTCACTGATTAACAATAATTAAATGTTAAACCAATAAATGACAAATCATTGATTCCTTAATAAATGACAATTACCATTTATAAGCTATGCTAAAGAAATCTCAAATCAATTATGCTATGTGTACGAAAACTTATAGATAAGGAATGAATATACCTTTCTTAATTTGGTGATAAAATTGCATTTGAAAGACATCAATTTCCTTGGAAGAGTGTTGTGAATGGTAGCAAGTGCAAACTCAAGTTTAAGAAGATTTGGTGAATTATCCTTAAGAACCAGTATGATTCCATCACCACTCAAAAAAATTCTTATACAATATCAAAAAAAGTTATTGTAATTTGCTCTTTTATAATTTAAACACTAAAAAAAACTCACATATCATGTAGTCTTCTAGGTTTAACGCATCACTTCGCAACTTATGGAATGTCTTAGACATTGTAACACTTACGACCAAATTATACTTTTTAATGCATTTTAAATTACCATTCATCAATTACAAAATTATTTATTGATTAACAATGTTAAAAAAAGAATTTATCACAGAAAAATAACTAACAAAGTTAGAAAAAAAATTTTCCATTGTTTCAATAAAATACCAATTAAATGCCCTAACCATGATAGAAAAAGAATTTCCATTATTAAAACACTATCATTGTTAGAAAAGAATTCGACATAATGCAACAGAAGTTATCCATGTTAGAAAAGAATTCTTCTAAATAAGGCAAAAGGCTAACGTATGGATAATTAAAGAACAACACATCATCTAACTAAATCAACTCATGAAATTAGAATATCAAAAGCTCTATGATAATAACTAAAATAAACCTCCATGAATATTAATCCATAAAAATCACATTACTCATAAAATGTCGTTATGCAAGACCAAATTTCAATTGATAAAAGATGAACATAAAACGATTAAGTTCACCGGACTAGGACCGGTCCAAAAAGAAAATAACCATCAGTCGAGTAACACGACACATGCAAATTAAAATCCTTAAATCAAAATGAACAACAAAACTTGGAATTTAGCGGAAGCAAAAACAACATACATCATGTCCCTAAATGTGGCAATAATCTCTATCCCGCTGGTCCAGAGACTCATAAGCTTAGTGAGGTAATTCCAGATCATTCCCTTGGTTTCCCTTTACCGTTACCAGGACCTGTAAAAATAAGATAAAGGAGGGTAGACCCAAGTAACTACTAACTATTCGCCTACGTGTGGTGTGTGCTAGCAAGGTGTTCAATGGAGTATTACTAGGTATAATTGAGATCAAATCACATGACAAGTACCAATTAAATGCATAGTGACGTTAATGACAACAGCTCATACTTTCTAATAATAAGACCAATCCAGAATCAACAGTCATGATATAACATAATATAACTCTCCACATATTACCATCATCATATAGCAAATTACTCAAAGATCATTCATCAATCACATATCTCAACAATGTACGTTACAATCCAATACATAGATAACAAACCAAACAATCAATAACACCGATATCATATGGTCCAGTAGGGACTCACAACCCTCGCCTGAGACCGGGGCTTTCTCCCCAATTCGTCTTTCCGTTTTATGTTATTTAGTCCTTGTGGGCCAACAAGGAACCTCATCGTGCAATGGCATTTTAGTTAATTATTCGGTGATCATACACAACCACGAACATGATCATAGATATAAGCAACTATCCACAAGCACAATGCCTATTCAAGAATTCTTAACAATTTATTCATGCAATAGATCTTTCAAAACATAATATCTTTCCAAAATATAACAGCACACACAATTCATGCTAGTTCAAATTAGATACTCCACCAAACCATTGTATCAGAAAATAAGCTTTAAAAACTAGGATTCACAAATACCATAATACATCTCAAAAATCATTAGTTTCAAAGACTTACTAACCCATACACACATGCAAAAGGGCAGAAGTAGTTACCTAGTAGCTTGCACCAATCTCACAACAGTGCAGCTCCCCCCGTACTGTTTTAGCACGACTCAAACTCAATAGGAAGCAATAAGAAGTCTTAAGACCCTTAAAATCACAAACCATACCAAATGGTTTTCGGACTTCTCTCACTCTCACCATTCTCTCTCTCTCTTTATCTCTCTCTCTCTCTTGCAAATTCTGACATGACCCCATGGAGAAGAAAAGCCTTCTCCTTTTAAATTGAAAAGAGGTATTTATTTATTATTTTATTTAGGAAAGAATAGGTGGCATATATATCTATCTTGTTTAGGATCGAACGGTGTTAGTGAGTATGTGTCATTATTATTTATATATATGTATATATTAATCTACTATTTAATGAAAGTAGGAATCAGGTGGGTATATATAATGCCCTTGAACTCGCCCATGAGGTTTTTATATGTATATATACACACACACACAAATATATATATATTTTTATTTTCTTCATGTGCACCATAAACTATCTTTACCTATATTGCAGGAAGAAAAGATGATACATATATATGTTATATATTTATATATATAATTACTTTACATTATTATTTTTAAAATTTCTTTAATCAGACTTTTGAATCAAATGTCACGGAAGTTTGTTATATATATTCCAATATTATTTCTTTTATTTATATATATATAAATATATATCTTTATATATAAAAATTAAAATCTAATTATTTTAAATCTATATTTTGGAATTGAAAAGTATTTAAATCTATTTGACTATTTTATTCAAATTTATTATTATAAAATAATTCTTTCTTGATATTCTCCCCTAAATTGAAAATAGGATGGTCCAATTCTCCCTATGTTTTTAAGAATTTTGCTCCTAAAATCCTCTTATCTCATATCTAATAATTTATTTCAATATTTATTTATTTATTCTAAACATTAAACAACCTCAAACAATCCAATTATCATCGTAATTGATTAAATCTCATTATTAGAGATCCTAAATTAATTACTAAATCTTAATTATTTTTTTAGGATGTTACAACTCTATCCACCTTTTTAGAAATTGTGCCCCCAAAATTTTACTAAAAAGGGTTAAAACAAGCAATTAATACACAAATAATCAAACAAAACAAAACTTACCCCTAAGAGATGGGTATACTTGCTCTTTATATGGTACTTCCTACCAGTACTCTTATTGGTTAAGGGAATCCAAAATCTATTTACAATGACAGCCTAAGGTACCTCATTCCTTGAGCTATTTTAAAAAATTCATAAGCCACCAACAAGCTTTGATAGGCTTTTTCTTGCTAACAAAATGATCCCCATCTATAATTATTTAATCATACTGCCCATAAACTACGAGATAGAATTCCATCATCACTATGAAAAATCACAAAAAGTTATTGAATTATCTCCCCTTTTATTATTATTACCTCCTCTTTAAGCCACTTGGAATCCATACTAACTCAGAAACATCTCACTACTATGAATGATAACCCAAATCTTATTCTTGAAATCCTCAAAATATCACATTTTTGGACATTCTTGATCCCTTATTTCCTTAATTTCAATAGAGAAAAGCCTCACTTTAATCACCTACAACACCAATATCGCCTAAACATATATGTGCGCGTGTATATATATATATATATATTACTAAACAGTCTCAAAATCCTAAGACTGATTCCCTTATAATAGCACACTTTTGACCTAGAACTCAACCCTTCATCTTCGAAGACCCTAAATCTATAACCTTTGGGCCCCTAATCTATCTAAAACAACATATTCAAGCTTTCAAAATGCAATTCTAGAACCAATAACACCTCAATAATCCTTATCACACCTTGTATCTTTGAGTCTGATAATTACAACAAATATTACACATCCATAAAGTATTAGCCAATATCAGGTTTAACCTCTAGTCTCATTTATCCATCAATTCTTTCCCCAATCATAACCTCTTGTTCTAACTCCTTAACTACCATTAAGAATATTATTTTTTCAAATCAATGTTCAAATAATAAAATCAACAGATAAAAAAATAGAATAAAGGATCAAGTAACTAATAGAAACAAAAATACTATGAGTGATTATAAAATTGATGGTCAAATGAAAAAGTGATCAATATTGAATAAAAATAAGATAACGTAAATTGAATTCATGAAAATGTTAGTTAGCAATCAAATGATAGATTTTCAAAACAACAAAAATTTAAATTTAAAATAATGAAATAATGAATCTTATAAACCTCGAGAAATTTTCAAGAATAAATACTAAATCATAAAAGTTTCACTTTCGAATCACATTTTAAAATATATATATATATTTAAAAAAAGTTAAAAAGTGGTAACAAATGAAGGAATGGTGGTAAAGTTAATTTATTTATGAAAAGACACCACATTAAAATGTTTTTTTCAAACCTTTAGTGACATAAGTTTCCCGATATGTAGAAAAATTCCATATTCAAAACAAGTTTTAAGTAAAGGGATGTTGAAATTTAAAAGGATAGGAAGGACTATAGCAGTTTTTCTTTTAAAAAATAGAATACAATCAAAATATTTTTAAATTTAATGCTGAAAATATTTGTAAAATAAAGAAAAAAAATTGTAACTTTAATATCTTCCAAACATATAATAAAAACGCTCAAGAGGGAACTAGTAACTAAAAAAATACTTGGTTTTATAGCTGGGTTGTTTTTGACCAAAAAAACTGTATATTTTTAAATAAATAAAAATCATCATCAATCAAATAAAAATTTCCGAAAAATATTTTAAAAACATTTAAGAACTAATCAAACTATTTATTCTCAAATAAAATATAAAAAACTGTGGATCTACCTAGAAAATATTTCAAAAAGAAAAATCTACTTTCATTATAAAAGAATTCTATTTTCAAAACTATTTGAGGGTAAAGAGACAATAAATTTAAATACAGTAGGAAGAATGATGGCAGTTTAAATATAACAATAGAATATAACTGCAATTTCAAGCAAAAGATATTTCAAACTTATAATTCAAAAGTAAAAGACTTAATTTATAAAATATCAAACAATAGAAATAATTGTTTCTATTTTCGAAATAATCCATGAAAAGAGAAGATTACTTTCAAATCAAATTTAAAAATAATAAGGTTAAAAAAATGAGGACAATAAAATATTCATTTTTTTTAAAAAAAAAGCATTCTATTTTTTTTCAGGAGCGAAAATTGATTGATTTTTGAAAGCTCATAAACATCTGTTGAAACAAAATGACTTATTTAAAATTTTAAAATCTACCACTTGTGTATTAAAAAAAGGGACTTCCATCACTTCCAAAGTTTCATGATGAACACTAAATCCATTTAACTAACTCTTTATAATTATCCTGCCTAACCACATTATTCCCTGCTAGCGAGCCTATCAAACCATCCATGTCCAACAAACATCACCTCATGGTCAACATATGATTTAAAATCACCATATAATATCAACCAATCGCCCTTAATCAAATTTAACCCAAAACACAAGATTCCCTACTTCACACTTGGGAAAGGTTATCAACTTATCAACCATTGCTTCATGAATACTATAATATTTTCAAATCCTTAAAATCACAATCAAATCCCAATTCAATAAAATTTTAGTCAAATTAAATCTAAACGTCATGCCTTAATTTCCTAATTTCTTCCATCTCACTTCCCAACGGTCTTAGCCAATACGATTTTTTTTTTCACTAGCACCGATATGTCTAAAGAAACCAAGAAGCCTCAAATTCCTTTCAATTCTCTAAATCCATTCCAAATCCTAATATTCACAACTTTGAATCTCTCTAAACTCCCTTCTAAGTCAACCTCAACAAGTCAAACTAAAAAGAACTCATTCTAAGCACCACTGAAACTAATGCAGTTGTCAAATTATTGAAAGTCCTCAAGTAATCAAAACCCCAACAAACTTTAGCTTTAAATATTCAAAATTTAACCAAATCCTCATACCTAGAGGTACAAGCATATTCCAAATAGCCATACTCAAACCATATTACTCCATTCAACTTTCCCATCAAAACTAGTAAGAATTTAACCATCATTATTCCTTATCTTGTTAGGCCAAAGCTAATTAGTTTCCAAAAAATTCTCAATTCTTTTCAATGTACCCACTCTCCTAATCTTGAATAGGCAATCCCGAACATTTATATACTTAACTTGGACATACTTTCTAATTTTAAACAGAACTCAATTCGCCCAACTTACCTAACTTTTATTTCCTATACCATCTGGCATTTATACAAGATAGATAAATTGATCATTTAATTTACCTTTCATATCCTTAAGACATTGGCCCACCAATTTGAATCATTAAATAGAGCAGTTATTGTTCATCAAATCATACTGTTCCATCTTTTAAATGGAACCTAATCGACCTTACTATCCTCCCCACCACAGGACGAAAGATATATCATATGACAATATGGCAATAAATATATAATCAATAAGACCTAAATAATATAAGGTATACTCTCCCACCCACCTATGGATGGAAGTTACACCTATAAGAATTAACAAAAAAAAAGCCTAAATTAGGGAAAGGAACAGGAATGTATTGCCATAATACACTAATGCAAGTGCAATGCATGACCAAAAATATCAAGAAACACGTGTAAAGCACCTCCAGGTCTGAGAGCATGAAACTGATACCAACTGTAACACTTACAACTTAATTATACTTTTCAATGCATTTTAAATTACCATTCATCAATTACAAAATTATTTATTGACTAACTATGTTAGAAAAAGAATTTATTACAGAAAAATAACTAACATAGTTAGAAAAAGAATTTCCATCATTTCAATAAAATACCAATTAAATGCCCTAACCATGATAGAAAAAGAATTTCCATTATTAAAAGACTATCAAATCACATGACAAGTACCAATTAAATGCATAGTGACGTTAATGACAACAGCTCATACTTTCTAATACATAAGACCAATCCAGAATCAACAGTCATGATATAACATAATATAACTCTCCACATATTACCATCATCATATAGCAAATTTCTCAAAGATCATTCATCAATCACATATCTCAACATTGTACATTACAATCCAATACATAGATAACAAACCAAACAATCAATAACCCCGATATCATATGGTCCAGTAGGGACTCACAACTCTCGCCTGAGACCGGGGGCGTTCTCCCTAATTCATCTTTCCGTTTTATATTATTTAGTCCTTGTGAGCCAACAAGGAACCTCATCGCGCGATGACATTTTAGTTAATTATTCGGTGTTTATACACAACCACGAACATGATCACATATGTAAGCAACTATCCACAAGCAAAATGCCCATTCCAGAATTCTTAACAATTTATTCATGCAATAGATCTTTCAAAACATAATATCTTTCCAAAATATAACAACACATGCAATTCATGCTAGTTCAAATTAAGCACCCCACCAAACCGTTGTATCAGAAAATAAGCTTTAAAAACTAGGATTCACAAATACCATAATACATCACAAAATCATTAGTTTCAAAGACTTACTAACCCATACACACACTCAAATGGGCAGAAGTAGTTACCTGGTAGCCTGCACCGATCTCACAACAACGCAGCTCCCCCCAAGCTGTTTTAGCACGACTCAAACTCAATAGGAAGCAATAAGAATACCCTCAGAATCACAAATCGTACCAAATGGTTTTCGGACTACTCTTTCTCACCGCTCTCTCTCTCTCTCTTACAAATTCTGATGTGACCCTATGGAGAAGAAAAGCCTTCTCCTTTTAAATTGATAAGAGGCGTACCATGTGTGTCATATCTTTTTTTAAACATTATTTTATTTAAGGAAAGAATAGGTTGCATATATATATCTATCTTGTTTAGGATTGAACGGTGTCATCGTGTATGTGTCATTATTATTTATATATATATGTGTATATATTAATCTACTATTTAACGAAAGTAGGAATCAGGTGGGTATAATACACTTGAACTCGCCCATGACGTTTTTATATGTATATATACACACACACAAATATATATATATATATATATTTATTTTCTTGATGTGCACCATAAACTATCTTTACCTATATTGAAGGAAGAAAAGATGACACAGATATGTTATATATATATAATTTGTTTACATTATTATTTTTTTAAATTTCTTTAATTAGACTTTTGAATCAAATGTCACGGAAGTTTGTTATATATATATTCCATTATTATTTCTTTTTTATATATATATAAATATATATATCTTTATATATATATAAATTAAAATCTAATTATTTTAAATCTATATTTTGGAATTGAAAAGTATTTAAATCTATTTGAGTATTTTATTCAAATTTATTATTATTATAAAATAATTCTTTCATGATATTCTCCCTTAAATTGAAAATAGGATGGTCCAATTCTCCCTATTTTTTTAAAGAATTTTGCTCCTAAAATCCTCTTATCTCATATCTAGTAATTTATTTAAATACGTATTATTTATTCTAAACATCAAACAACCTCAAACAATCCAATTATCATCGTAATTGATCAAATCTCATTATTAGAGATCCTAAATAAATTATTAAATCTTAATTACTTTTTCAGGATGTTACAAACATCATATTTACTTTTGATACTTTTCATAGTATCCTTTTTGACTTCATAATCTACCATTTACTTTCAATAAGTTGATACATATTTCTCTACGAATGGCTTCTGGCCATATTAAAATACTTGCTCATAATTTTATATCAAAATGTAATTATTTTAATATTTCCAAAAATTGTTACATCAAAATTATCAATTTGGGTATTGGTCATATGTGATCGTAGCAAAATATAGTAATTAGTCTTCACGATTATTACATTTGATGAAGTGATTCTCTATAAGTTACTTATCTTTTGGACAATATATTCTTAAAAATATTTTTTAAAGACTATAAAGCTCATATTTTTGTCATTTAATTTAATACATGACAATAAGCAGTCAAGGCTTTAATATTTATAACAATTCAATCATTAGAGTACCACAATTTCTTTTTTTTTTTTTGTACAATGTAGTGGAACTCACAATGTTCTTTCTACAAAAGAACTATTAAAAGGCGATGTGACTTCTAGTTATCGAGTTACAACTAAAAAAGCTATTAGATAAAATAATATGACTTCTAGTCATTTTGTAATATTTTCTTTTTGTCTATATGACTTCTAGTCATATTTAATTTTCATATTTTCTCATAATATTAATAAACATAGAAATATGAATTCCATGATTATGGTTCAATAGCCAAGACGTGCATATTATTGGCTTTTAACTATCAATGCCACCACTTTAATGTGATAAAATTAATTATTGCTCTTATAATTTGTTCCTTGCTTTCAATAGCAAATAATCACTTTGCTTAAATATTTGTCTTAAAGACCACGTCAAGTATCTTTCAAAGCTATAAAGCTATTTTATGTCATTTGATGCTTAAGCCATTTGTCATTAGCCTTCAGGGCTTGGCATTTTTAATATTTAGATGATCAAAATGTCACTCATTTTTTCATGCCATTTTTTAAATCACAAGATGGTCTCTACCAATAATCATTATCAAAAGTGATGAGGTTTCAGGCCATCTAATAGAAATTTGGGAGTATCATGGCTATTTGCCATTCAATAATATGAAAAATAAATAAAATGACATGATAGCAACTTAAAATTAACATGAAATGTAATGATAGAGAGGTAAATGAAATAATATAACAAATAAAAAACAAGAATAATATAAATTGCAATATCAATAACAAAATAAAAAGGCATAATATAAGATAATAAAATGAAAGTAAAATGACAAAATAAAAGGCATAATATAAGATAATAAAAGGCATAAATTATATATTAACTTTTGGTCCCTGAACTTTCACTCAATTTTGGTTTTGGTCCTTGAACTTTGAAAGTTTTGGTTTTGGTCCCTGAACTTTCGGTCAATTTTGGTTTTGGTCCCTGAACTTTACAATCGATGGTTTTGGTCCCTGAATTTTCAATCAATTTTAGTCTTGGTCCCTGAACTTTTAGTCAATTTTGGTTTTGGTCCCTGAACTTTCAGTTAATTTTTGTTTTGGTCCCTCAAGTTCAGGGACTAAAACCATCGATTTTAAAGTTTAGGGACTAAAACCAAAACTTTCAAAGTTTAGGGACTAAAACCAAAATTGAATGAAAGTTCAGGGACCAAAAGTTATATTAACCCCGTTATATAAATAAAGGGCATAATATAAGATAATAAAATGAAATTAAAATGACAAAATAAAAAGGATCAATAAAAGAGAGACTGAAATATATATATATATATATATTATAATATGCATCTGTGTAAAAAAAAAACTAAGAGTGTGTGCATAATGGCAAAAAAAAAAAAGCATTCCAGGCTGTCATTTGTTATAGTTAGATTTCCAGTTTTACAATCAAAAAAAAAAAAAAAAACTAAGCACTATGTAGCATAATGGCAAAAAAAAAAAAGCACTATGTAGCATAAT
The DNA here is from genome assembly GCA_037074515.1 of Mimosa bimucronata. Lineage (NCBI taxonomy): Eukaryota > Viridiplantae > Streptophyta > Magnoliopsida > Fabales > Fabaceae > Mimosa > Mimosa bimucronata. Next base: position 23,198,314 of record CM073441.1, read on the forward strand.
ATTTTATACATATAGCACTCTATATATATAACATGCATATGTGTGCGTGTGAATTAGAGTGTGCGCGCGTGCACAAATGATGTAACATGAAAAAATTGAACACGAAAAATGATAGGTAAAGAACTTAGAAAAATAAATTGTATGTGCTGTGTGTATAACAACCACTACTACAGAAAATGCCTATAGCAGCACTTATTTTGGCCCTATAGCAGCGCTTATAAGCGCTGCAATAGCCAGTGATGCTATAGGCTATTAAGCCTAACGCAGCGTTTGTTAAGCGCTGCGATAGGTCACCTAAAGCAGCGCCTAAGCGCTGCTATAGGTAATTTATTTTTTAAAAAAATAATAATACCTATAGCAGCGCTTATCTGAATAAGCGCTGCTATAGGTATTATTTTTTTTTAAAAAAAATTAATTTTTATCCCTGCATCAATTTAGAAACTACAGACATTTTCCCCTTCTCAGCCCAGAAAACGCGCAGGAACAGGGGAGACAACAATTTAATCCCAAAAATTCCCTAACCTCAAGAACACACATTCAATCCATTCTATAGTCTTAGAATTTCTAGAAATCACAAGCAATTAAACTTCAAAACAACAAACATCCGAAAATCCCAATTTTTGCTTCGGATGAACAGTGCCAGAGGAGGAATTTTGTGCAAAAATTGGTCCTATTCAACTTCCTTTCCCAAAATCGACACCCAAAACATCAAGAACAAGCCTCAAGCACCATTTCTATAATTTCAGAAACTTCAAAAACATCTCAGAAATTCGAATCATTTCTCCCCATCCACTCAAAAATCGCAGCGGAAAAGAGAAGAAACAAGAGAAGAAGGCTTACCTAAACTTGTTTCAAGCTTCTGCGAACGTTTTGAGAGTGTGTGTGCGTTGGTGAGAGAGGGAGCTTGTGTGTGTGTGTGTTGAGAGATAGAGAAAGGGAAATAAAAGAAGAGTTTTTGTGTATGTGTCATTGAGGAGGGATGGTGGATGAAATTAGGGAGGGAAATAGGGGAAAATTGAGCGGGTGTTTAAAAATTGGTATTTTTAAATTTGGTTTTAGATATTTTTTAAATAAATTTAAATCACAGGGGCCTATAGCAGCGCTTAAGCGCTGCTATAGGCCCCTGTGATTTAAATTTTATTTAAAATTTGTTTTAGATAATTTTTTTTAAAAAAAATTAAATCACAGGGGCCTATAGCAGCGCTTAGCGACTAAGCGCTGCTATAGGCCCCTGTGATTTAAATTTTATTTAAATAATATCAAAAACCAATTTTAAAAATACTAATTCATTTTAAAAAAATAAAGAAAATTTAAAAATACCTAATAGGCCTATATAGGCCCCTGTCATTTAAATTTTATTTAAAAAATATCTAAAACTAATTTTTAAAATAATAATTAATTTTAAAAAAGAAAACAAAATTTAAAAATACATATTTAGGCCTATAGCAGCGCTTAAGCGCTGGTATAGGCCCCTGAGATTTAATTTTTATTTAAAAAAAATTATAAAAAAATTTTCCAATTATTTTTAAATTGTTTTAAATATTTTTTAATATAAAAAATAAACCCCAGGGGCCTATTGCAGCGCTTAAGCGCTGCTATAGGCCCCAGGGGTTTATTTTTTATTGAAAAAAATATGTAAAACAGTTTTCCAATTTTTTTAAATTGTTTTAAATATTTTTTAATAGAAAAAATAAAGCCCAGGGGCCTATACCAGCGCTTAAGCGCTGGTATAGGCCCTTGGGGTTGATTTTTTGTTGAAAAAAATATGTAAAATAATTTGTCACTTTTTTTTAAATCACAGGGGCCTATAGCAGCGCTTAGCGACTAAGCGATGCTATACGCCCCTGTGATTTAAATTTTATTTAAATAATATCAAAAACCAATTTTAAAAATACTAATTCATTTTAATAAAATAAAGAAAATTTAAAAATACATAATAGGCCTATATAGGCCCCTGTCATTTAAATTTTATTTAAAAAATATCTAAAACTAATTTTTAAAATAATAATTAATTTTAAAAAAGAAAACAAAATTTAAAAATACATATTTAGGCCTATAGCAGCGCTTAAGCGCTGGTATAGGCCCCTGGGATTTAATTTTTATTTAAAAAAATTGTAAAAAAATTTTTCAATTATTTTTAAATTGTTTTAAATATTTTTTAATATAAAAAATAAACCCCAGGGGCCTATACCAGCGCTTAGTTTTACATATTTTTTTCAATAAAAAATAAACCCCAGGGGCCTATACCAGCGCTTAAGCGCTGGTATAGGCCCCTGGGGTTTATTTTTTATTGAAAAAAATATGTAAAACAGTTTTCCAATTTTTTTTTAAATTGTTTTAAATATTTTTTAATAGACAAAATAAATCTCAGGGGCTTATACCAGCGCTTAAGCGCTGGTATAGGCCCCTGGGGTTGATTTTTTGTTGAAAAAAATATGTAAAATAATTTGTCAATTTTTTTTAAATTGTTTTAAATATTTTTCAATACAAAAATTAAATCCCAGTGGCCTATACCAGCGCTTAAGCGCTGGTATAGGCCCTTGGGTTTTAATTTTTATCCAAAAAAATTGTAAAACAATTTTTCAATTATTTTTAAATTGTTTTAAATATTTTTTAATATAAAAATTAAATCCCAGGTGCCTATACCAGCCCTTAAGCGCTGGTATAGGCCCCTGGGATTTAATTTTTATCTAAAAAAAATTGTAAAACAATTTCTCAATTATTTTTAAATTATTTTAAATATTTTTTAATATAAAAAATAAATCCTAAGGGCCTATACCATCGCTTAAGCGCTGGTATAGGCCACTGGGGTTGATTTTTTGTTGAAAAAAAAAATGTGAAATAATTTGTAAATTTTTTTTAAATTGTTTAAAATATTTTTTAATACAAAAATTAAATCCCAGGGCCCTATACCAGCGCTTAAGCGCTGGTATAGGCCCCTGGGATTTAATTTTTATTTAAAAAAAATTGTATAACAATTTTTCAATTATTTTTAAATTGTTTTAAATATTTTTTAATATAAAAAATAAACCCCAGGGGCCTATAGCAGCGCTTAAGCGCTGGTATAGGCCCCTGGGGTTTATTAATTATTGAAAAAAATATGTAAAACAGTTTTCTAATTATTTTTAAATTGTTTTAAATATTTTTTAATGGAAAAAATAAATCCCAGGGGGTTGATTTTTTGTTGAAAAAAATATGTAAAATAATTTGTCAATTTTTTTTAAATTGTTTTAAATATTTTTTAAGCGCTGGTATAGGCCCCTGGGATTGAATTTTTGTTTAAAAAAAATTGTATAACAATTTTTCAATTATTTTTAAATTGTTTTAAATATTTTTTAATATAAAAAATAAATCCTAAGGGCCTATACCATCGCTTAAGCGCTGGTATAGGCCCCCGGGGTTTATTTTTTGTTGAAAAAAATATGTAAAAAAATTTTTCAATATTTTTTAAATTGCTTTAAATATTTTTTAATAGAAAAAATAAACCCTAGGGACCTATACCAGCGCTTAAGGGCTGGTATAGGCCCCTGGGTTTTAATTTTGATTTAAAAAAATTGTAAAATAATTTGCCAATTTTTTTTAAATTGTTTTACATATTTTTTAAATTCCAGGGGGTCTACAGCAGCGCTTAAGCGCTGCTATATGATTATACCTATACCAGCACTTTTATTTATAAGCGCTGGTATAGGTCATATTATACCTATCCCATCACTTACATTTTATAAGCGCTGCTATTGTTGCGCTGTAATAAGGTATTTCTGTAGTAGTGAACATATTAATATATAGGGAGTATATGTGCTCTGTGTGTGTGTATAACAACATATTAATTAATATATAGGGAGTATATGTGCTCTGTGTGCGCGCGCTATAACAATATATTAATATATAGGGAGTATAGTTAAAATTTCACAGCAAATTCGTGTTGATCATGTGGTATAAAAATAAAGAAAAGAAGAAATATGTAGAGAGGAAGATGGAATAGCAAAACAAGAAATTTGAGAGGAAGTAAAAGAGTATTCTCATTCACTTGTAATTCTTAGTACAAATGCCTTATGCTTGGCCTCTATTTATAAGCCTCCATACATTAAAGTCCATAACTACAGTTACAAAGGAGTAAATATAAGTATAATGACAATAATCATAAGAAACTTCCACAAGCTATTCATTATGAGGTTATAGGAAAAAAAAAATCATAAGAATGTGGAGACCGTCCACTATCATATAACAATATTCATAACAAACCTATAGTTTTTACAAATTATTGATTTAATTAATTTTTTAGTGTATATAATTTAATTATCTATACTTGTAAAAGAAAACGCGTTGGTAGTGTCATGCGAGTCGCCTTAAATGATCATTGTCCATCGTGAAAGACAATCTGAAAATTGAAGTCTTCACTCGTACTTCCTTTGTCAATAAACATTTTTTTAAAAAAAATTAATACATGAATATAGATCAATGAAAGAAATCAAATAAAAATTAAGAGAAAAGACAGATAAAAAAATTACCTGGAAGGAGCAGCCACATAAGCATTATTAAGGTGTTATTGACGGTTTTTTACCATAGTATAACTCAGTTATGAGTTGAACTAATAATGATCAATTTTTCAAAAATATGAAAGGACAAGAACTAGATTTTAAATGAGAAAAAAAATCAAGAACTGAATTATAAACGTGTCAAAAGTTAAGAGTCATATGTGAAAGAATGAGTTATAAGTTAGTTTAAAATTCAAGAACGAAAATAATAATTTCCACAAATCTATATAATTTTCTTTTCACACGGATTTGATCTATGTATGATATATACTGTTTTTAGCCTTTATGCGTGTTTAATCCGTGGGGTAGATAACTGTAATAATTAGCATAGATGAAATTGCTAAACGTTGCATGAATACCGCACATATATTGGAGGGTGTGCGTAGAGAGAGGTTAAATTATTGAAAACACCCCTGAACTTTGAATCAGTTGTATATATAACATTTGAAAGTTTAAATTAAGGACCCCTGAAGTTTCATGTTTGGACTCTCAACTCCCTTACTGTTAAAATTAAATTTCCGTTAAAGTCAATAGTTTTTATCATATCTAATTTTTTTTATATTTTGTTTTGTATAAAGTGTCATTGAAAAATAACTCTTTTCAATTTATATAAATAACAGTAAGTATATTATAATATTTTATTTCAAATAATATATGATCAAATAAATATTTTACATGCATTTTAAGTAATTTTTATCTTTTAGACGTTCTATTTATAACATGCACCATCGAGAAAATATTTTAAATCCTTTTTTTAAATATTAAATATTTTTCAAATATTTAAAAATACTTAAAATCATATATAAGTTATCAAGGATTATTTTTTAGAATGACATGATATGTAATAAAAAAGGTTTAAACTATTAATGACAAAAACCCTTAACTTTAACAGAAATCTTAATAGCAGGAGAGTTAAGAGTTAAAACATGAAACGTTAGGGGGTCTTAATTTAAAGTTTCAAAAGTTTGGGAGGTTATGTACAACTGATCCAAAATTCAAGGGTTATATGTAATTTAACTATATATATATATATATATATATATATGAAACTCCAAAATAGAACTCACTAATTAAATAAGCGTGAGATGGGGACACATTAGGGTCAAAGTCTTTAGAGAACATCCAAATTAAGGCATTGTACATAAACATAACGTGTGAGACAAGCACAATTGAATAAAAAGTAGTATAGTGTCTTAATTGGCCCCACACAATTGAAATTGAAATACATGAACATTCAAATATGCATAATGGATTCACATAAAATGGATAATGACAATTAGAACATGCCTAATTATTTTTAATTGTTTTTTTTTAAAATCACCACCCTCCATTAACTTCTTCCAAATGGGGGTGTTGAGCTTTGCTCTAGTGACCTGAATGGCTTGGGCAGGACCAGTTTGGTCAGGCCATCATACTGCTTGAACATTTTCATATATATATATATATATTTTAATGTAAGATTATGGGTTAAAAACATCAAATTTTATAAATGCAAAAAGTTATGATAGCTCCTAATATTTGGGCATTAGTATTATTTAAATTTTTATTAGTGGTTGTGTGGAGATTGGGATTAGGTGTCCTGTAACGAGTTTTGTATGCAGTGCTCAAGTGCCACCAATCAAGGCATAAAGATAAATATTTATATAACGAAAAGAATATGATAATATTATAAATGTGTTGGTATTGTACCTGCACTTAACCACTGAACACAAAACTCGCTAAACTCATCGTAGGGGCTATATTCTGGTATATTTTCGAAGTTTCTGAAGCCAAAGTAATTAATAGCAAATCTGAAGCAGTAAACTTGTTCCTGTTGTTGATTATTATTTCTGAATAACTACTTCAATTTCTCAATTTACTATTTTGGTTTTGCTATTAATTACTCCTATTTTAGAAGTTTCAAAAATATAGCGGGCGTCAGTTTCAACTAATCACAAAGTTCCTAATCCATTTGTCTTATTTATGAAAAAAAGAATAGTTATTAATAACAAAATAAGAAAGATAAATAGAGAAACCCCAAGTAGTTATTAGATGATAATCAGTAACAAGGGCATTGTTTCTTACTTCAGTATAGTTGTTTACTATTTTGGTTTTAATATTAATTACTTTTATTTCCAAAATTTAAAGTGTATTAGGAATATTTTAAGGGCAAGACTATAAGCGTCAAAGCCCTAATGGCTATCGGCCCAAAGGGACTCCTAAACTTAAGGGCCTGTTTGGATTAGTTTTTTGAAAATAGCTTTTGAGAAAAAAGCTAAAAAAAAAAAACTTTTGGAGAATAGCTTTTCTGAAAAAATAGTTTTTGATAAAATGAGAGTGTTTGGGTAGACATTATCAGAATGACTTTTTCACTTGCAAATTACCAAAAAAGACATTAGCTAATGTGGTATTTGCATATAAATGATAAAATTTTGTTTCAAACATTTTGAACATCCAATTTTATAATTAGTAATAAATTTTAAATTAGATTTGTAAAAAATTAAAATTATAACACTAATCAATTTTAATATGATAAAAAAGCTCAAAAATATATTAGTTAGCAAGTAATAGAAACCCAAACTTTTCTTAAATGGAAATTATTTTTTTTATAAAATATATTATTATCAACCTACTAAGTGGCTGTGAGAAATAGGAAACAAGAGATGGGTGATGATGCTTTTGTCAGCTGGCCCTTAGTTCGAGCAGGACAAAAAGGACAGTGAAGGAGGAGAAGAATATAAGGGCAATTTTGGTAAAACATTTATAATGGGATAGAAAGAGGGAAAAAGCAGCTGGAAAAGGGGAAAAGTGGATTTTTCCAAACTATGATTTTAAACCTCAAAACCTAGGTTTCAAGAAAAAAAGTGCTTTTACAAATTTTGAGAGTGTTTGACATGCTCTTTTTAAAACCTAGGTTTGGGTACCAAAAAGTATTTTTTTATGGGTATCCAAAAAGCACTTAGTGGTTGGCAGCTGAAAGTGCTTAAATGATTGGTTGTCCAAGCTTTGACAATTGGGCGACAAGGGATGGTTTTTCAAAAAGGGAAAAAAAGTGAGGGCACTAATGGCTTTTCACAACCTTTTAAAATTTTAATAGAGTGATTTGGGGTTATTGAACTTCAACACCTTAACATATCATCTTTTTAATAATTCAAGGGTATTTTTCAGTCCTTTTTTCCCAATAATGAACTCCACTCCTCTTTGTAAACCAAACAAAAATTATTAAATTACATTCCCTCCCCTTCCTCTCCAACCAAACAAGACCCCTCTCCTCCCCTAATAATTATGATAGGTGATATATACACTTTTATTTTCATCTTTTTGAAAAGTCAAATTAAGAAATTAGGAAAGAATTAAAAAAACTCCATATATCGTTAGAATCAAAGTCTTTTTAAGAGCATCAAATTACGGCAATGGACAAAAACTTTGTAAGAGGAGCATAATTGAACATTGCAGATGCGGTCTATTGGCCCCGCACAATTCGAACTGGAATACATGAACATGAATTGTATAAAATGTGCATAATGGATTCACAAAAATTGGAATGTGACAATTAGAAAATATCAATGTTTTTTATTTACTTTTTTCAAAAAAAAAAAAAGAAAAGAGTCACCAACTCTACCTCCCATTGCCTTCAATCCAATAGGGCCTGAGTAACTATTCACTCCCTAATCCCTCTTTTAGTTCTTTATGAGCTTTTTTGGGCCTCAACGAGCCATAATAAGGCTTCATTTGCTTCCCTTATGTGCATATACGCGTTCCCTTTTGGGGTGAATTGAATGTTTACAAAATTTGCTTTACATATTTTAAATTTTCTCAGAAACAGAACACAATAAGATATAATTGAGTAATCTTGATTATAAAACTTATTTCGAAGAAAGATGAATCAAATTCAAAATTCAAATATCTCAATACTCAAGTTCCAATATTTACGACAATTTCATTAGAATTTCATTTTGAGTAAACAAATATTTATATTGCAAAGCTTCTGGGGACAATTTTGAGTAAATTTCCTTTTTTTTTTGTCCTTGCTCTAGGTACTTATTTACATCAAGCATCTGATATGTGGACTTTCTGATGAATATACAATAATCAGTGAAAGAACAACCGATTTCCTAGTTGAATTTTTCCATTTATGTGCAATGACTTTCCTATTTAGCTGTACTTGCAGCACTATGAAGATTCTTCTCTCTTATTGTAATGAATGTCTTACGTACTCTAGTTTCTTCCTTTCCAAGTTTAGACGTCACACACAAAATATCATACATTCCTTGGATTAGTGTCTCTGGTTTCTATAATGACGAGAAAGCTCATAGATGAATGACTCACTTCAATTGTTTACTCCACTCAGGGATTTTGATTATTTCTAGAGATTACTTAGGGGAAACATGTCAAAATTCTGCTTACTGAGGGGGAACATGTTAAAATTATTAATGACAAAAACCATTAACTTTAACAAAAATCTTACTAATAGGAGAGTAAAGAGCTAAAACATGAAATGTTAGGGGAAGTTAATTTAAATTTTTAAAGGTTAGGGAGGTTATGTATAACTGATCCAAAATTCAAGTGGTTATATGTAATTGAAATATATATATAAATATATATATGAAAATCCAAAATAGAACTCACTAATTAAAGACGCGTGAGATGGGGACACATTAGGGTCAAAGTCTTTAGAGAACATCCAAATTAAACATAACGTGTGAGATAAGCACAATTGAATAAAAAGTAGTATAGTGTGTTAATTGGCGCCATACAATTGAAATTGAAATACATGAACATTCAAATATGCATAATAGATTCACATAAAATGGATAATGACAATTAGAAAATGCCTAATTATTTTTAATTGTTTTTTTTAAAAAATCACCACCCTCCATTAACTTCTTCCAAATGGGGCTGTTGAGCTTGGCTCTAGTGACCTGAATGGTTGGGCAGGACCAGTTTGGTCAGCCCATCACACTGCTTGAACATTTTCAAATATATATATATATTTTAATGTAAGATTATGGGTTAAAAACATCAAATAATTTTGTAAATGCAAAAAGTTATGATAGCTCCTAATATTTGGGTATTAGTAATATTTAAATTTGTATTAGTGGTTGTGGAGATTGGGATTAGGTGTCCTGTAACGAGTTTTGCATGCAGTGCTCAAGTGCCACCAATCAAGGCATAAAGATAAATATTTATATAACTAAAAGAATATGATAATATTATAAATGTGTTGGTATTGTACCTGCACTTAACCACTGAACACAAAACTCGCTAAACTCATCGCAGGGGCTATATTCTAGTATATTTTCGAAGTTTCTGAAGCCAAAGTAATTAATAGCAAATCTGACGAAGCAGTAAACCTGCACCAGTTGTTGATTATTATTTCTGAATAACTACTTCAATTTCTCAATTTACTATTTTGGTTTTGCTATTAATTACTCCTATTTTAGAAGTTTCAAAAATATAGTCGACGTCAATTTCAACTAATCACAAAGTTTCTAATACATTTGTCTTATTTATGAAAAAAAGAATAGTTTAAATATAGAAACCCCAAGTAGTTATCAGAAGATAATCAGTAACAAAGGCATTGTTTATTACTTCATTATAGTGGTTTACTTTTTTGGTTTTACTATTAATTACTTTTATTTCCAAAATTTAAAGTGTATTAGGAATATTTTAAGGGCAGACTATAAGCGTCAAAGCCCTAATGACTAGCAGCCAAAAGTAACTCCTAAGCTTTAGTGGTTGGCGGCCAAAAGAAGTCACCAACTCTACCTCCCATCGGCTTCAACCCAATAGGGCCTGAGTAACTATTCACTCCCCAATCCCTCATTCGGTTCTTTATGAGCTTTTTTGGGCCTCAACGAGCCATAATAAGGCTTCATTTGCTTCCCTTATGTGCATATAAGCGTTCCCTTTTGGGGTGAATTGAATGTTTACAAAATTTGTTTTATTTTTTTAAACTTTCTCATAAACAGGATACAATAAGATATAATTGAGTAATCTTGATTATAAAACTTATTTTCAAGAAAGATGAATCAAATTCAAATATCTCAGCTCTCAAGTTCCAATATTTATAACAATTTCATTACAATTTCATTTTGAGTAAACAAAATCTATATTGCAAATCTTCTGGGGACAATTTTGAGTAAATTTCTTTTTTTTTTGTCCTTGCTCTAGGTACTTATTTACATCAAGCATATGATATGTGGACTTTCTAATGAATATACAATAATCAGTGAAAGAACAACGGATTTCCTAGTTGAATTTTGCCATTTATGTGCGATGACTTTCCTATTTAGCTGTACTTGCAGCACTATGAAGATTCTTCTCTCTTGTTGTAATGAATGTCTTACTCTGGTTTCTTCCTTTCCAAGTTTAGATGACACACACAAGATATCATATGTAACACCTGGACTTTTAATACTATATTATAGCAATTTAATTGAATTATAACCACTTTTATAAATATTCGAAGCCCAAAAATACGGAAAATTTAAAACTTTTTCTCTTAAAATATTTATCCAACCTTCTTTCAGTTGGAATGGGCTTTTCGTACGACTTAGGATTTAAATCTTTTTATAAATCAAAGTGGTACATAACACAATTAAACTACTTATGTTCCCTTATAAATTCCTCCCCTTGATGATAGTGTGTGGGGAGTGAAAACCCATTCATGGATTCTCTGTATCTATTGATGGGTTTCTACCTTTCCAATATTAAAACGTTGGGGTCATCTCAGTTGATAACCCTTCTACCAGAATACGCAGCGACATTAAGATAATACATACATTTTCCTTTTAAAGTGTCTATTTAATGTGCTCTCTATTATTAATTTAATAATTTACTTTTACAACATGTGCCAATAATCTTATTAAAATATTTACTACCTCTGGCTTTTAGTTTCTAATCCTAATTTTCTTCGTCTACTCTTCTCCCCAGCTAGCTTCCTTCGACCTGCTAAACTGAAAATGTTTGGGGAAGGGGGTGAGATTGGAAATCCCAATAGCAGTTTCTTTCATTAACATACTTTATCATGCTAGCATTGTCATGTATATATTTCATAAACCTGAACAAATAAAACAATTATACATACTTCCTGCGCTCAATGCTCTACCAGCCACTATTAACAATATATTCGTTAACTAGTGGAGGCCTCACCTGCAGGATTTCTCGTTATAACATTTAAAGTTATAACTAACTGATCTGGCAAAGGGGGAGCGACCCACCTAAGCCTGGAATATTCCATAAACTCTATGCAGGAATTAACAAGGTTTCTAACCTTCATGCATAATGTAAATTTGCAACAGATATTACAAAATAATACATGCAATTTAATTGTTATTGAAATAAACTGCTACCTGAACTCCAAGCTTAATCCTTTACTGTCTCTTTTCCTTTCCACTGACCTCCTCAGCTTATGTCACTATCTAGACCTATTTACATATAATATATAAACAACAAATTAATACCTATGCTTTTATATAATTACTCAGCGCCTCTCACGTTTCTAATATAATTAATTCTTCCCCCTTCTTTGTATTAGTGGAAATTACAGTTTACTATAATTTATCTTAATCCCTTTTTAAATTTGAAAAGTCAATTATAAATAATTTATTTCAATTAGTAATTCTGATTAATGACTATCTATACTCCTTTAGGCACCATTAAATCATAGAATAATCTAAGTTTGCATTTCAAACATCTCTCAAAACTTTGGGAACTTGGGTGCATATAAAATTCCTAAATCAGCAATTTAAATATTATCAAAGCAACTAAGAAGAACTGCAACTTAAATCTCTTAGTTTAGGAGTCTTTCATTAAACCTTGACCACATAGAACCCTAACATATAGAAATAACACACCATTTACTTTACATGCGCCTATTATGATTACTAGAATTATCATTTATTTCTTAAATAAAAGGACTATGTAAAGGTTTACTTAAATTAAACTTCCCAACTCACACTAACCTTCCCTATCTAATAACGAAATCCGAACAACTCCTAAACAATATATCATTATTACCCATTCCTTCAGATAATTATCCCCGTACACAAACTATTACCAAATAATATATTTAATCCTTTTCTAACTTAGAAAGAAAAACTAACACCAATCCTTACTTCCACTAGATCTGAAAATCCATCATCCTAAAGTCCCCATCATCATTAAACACATATCAAGACACCATACTAATCCCCTAACTTTCAATATTAAATCAAGTTTCCTTAAACATCTTTATCTGCCACCTAGAGGTCCCTACACAACTTTCATAGATGAATTGGCAACTTCATAAATCAATTTCCTCTTCTTAATTCTAGAATCCATACTTTGTATATTCAAATCATCAAACCCCCTTTATCGTTCCAAATTGATCAAAACCCTTAACCATCTTCTTAACCCATAAGAATTCTCATATTCATAATTCCCAATGAGCTATTATACAAAAACAGAGGGAGAGGTAAACAATAATATAAGTTGCCATCACCATTCTCTCAAACCATCTTTCCCATAACATTTAGGGTAAATTAAATCCTCTACTCCAAAACACCCTTTATGGCAGATTACACCCACAACAGAACACACAATTCAACACATAAGATAATGATTCTAATTAAATTCCAACACCATTACCATCAATTATATTCTTTTTTTTTTTTCATCACCGAAACAGAGAAGAACAGAATTTCCCATTCAACAAAATTGCCAACTACAAAACCATATGTTCTTTACTTTCTCTTTGAAACTTGCGCCAAAACAGAACATCAAAAAGAAAGGAAAATTAATGCCACAAAGAATACAGAATATTGCAGAAAATTACAGGACTTCCACATACAAAGGTTGATCTCGATTTAATCCTAACACCCCAATTCTTCCTCTTTTTGAAATGTCAACCAGAACACCAAATCGAATTCCACTAATAAAATTTATTACTATCCAGAATTTAAAACAGCACATCAATTAATTAAAACATCCTTAACTCCTATTCCTCATCACTGATCAACACAGAACAAGAAAGAAGATAAAGAACAACCTTACAATCAATTAGGAAATAAACCCCACATAATCCAATATCAACAATTTGGAACAAAGGACCCAAATCCATCTTTAGTTGTCAGCACCTACCTTCCTAAACTTCACTACCAACAAAACTATAATGGACAGCTACTCGACTTGGGCAAAACAAGAATTAAGATCCATGACTTAAAACAAACATCAACACTAATTTATACTTCCTTAGCCGAACAAATAAGAGGGAAAAACATTGAGCAATTAACCATAACAAGCAACTTCAACCCACTTCCTCCTTCAACCAATATTAACAACAATCACAAAAGTCTACCACCTTAATAACTCAGAAATCAGTGGCCAAACAAGGAACAGAGTTTCACAGGAACAGGGGAAAACATGAACAAGGAATCAGATGGCAGAGGAATCAAGGGGAAAGAAGAAGAATTGAACACTTATACACAATTAATCATAAATCCTTCATCATCACTCGCCCAATAGAACAAGAAGGAAGAGAAAATAAAACAAATGAAATCACTTCCCTTGACACTAAATAGCGTCGGCCAGCACAGGGAAAGGAAAGAAAATTTGAACAATTACCAATTCACTTACAAATCAACAATCAATCCCTTTTTCTTTTTACCATAAACAGAAACAAAGTCACCAATTTCAAACAACCCAGCAAAAACCCAATCGGGCAGAGAAGGGAGAGAAATCAAAATTGATAAAATGCTAGAACCTTAGAAATCAAACGTGCCTTAGCACCTGATGACGCTAAGCTACTCCTACTCTCTTTTAATCCAAATTTTCATTCGAATTTCGCCCAGAAACTAACGAATTTTCCGACGGGTGAACAGTGCAAGCAAAGAAGAAATTTGGGGAAACTTGGTTAACGCTACTTCACTGATCAAATTCGTTCTTGGGGTTTGATAATCGAACCATAAGCTTTAGTTTTATGAATTTAGAAACTCAGAAACCTCAGATTTCAAATTGATTTACCCCTCAAACTCGCTTTATCGGACAGGCAAGAGAGAAGAAAATGAAGCAATAAAACTCACCCAAGCTAGAATCCTATCTTGCATGAACAATCGGAGCTCCGTCGCAGGAAAACGGCCTCCATCGACGCCGGTGGTCACTGTGATCGCAGAGAGCAGAGGGAGATCGAAAGAGGAAGCGGAGAAAGTGAAGAACAGAGGGAGGCTCGGGTGGAGGGAGAGAGAAAAATGGAAATGAATAGGACACGTGGGAGTATATAAATTGATGGGAAGGAGTTGATATTTTTAATTGGTATTTTACCATTTTGCCCCTTCTTTTTATTGAAGATATTTTCCAACTAGGGGCAGATATTGTCATTTTCATTTTCTCTTTTTCATTTTCCTCTTAAATAGTAATTTTATTTACCCTCCTCACTTAGAAGTATGTTTGAATTTGTCCCAAAAATAATTTATCTAGATATGCCTAAATTTCTAAATTTACTTATAAGACTTTTTAAATATCAAGCAATACCTCAGAGTTCTAAATATTCCCTTATTATCTCTTTTCTCCAATTTAAGTTTTATCTCCTAATTATTTCTCTTTTTTCCTTAAAGAAAATAAACCTTAAAATTATTAAAAATGCCTAAAACATCATAAATTTATTTTAAATGCTTTTTAATATTTTTAATCAAATTTCAAAAATTCTAAAAATTTCCTTTTCCTATTTTCTGAAATTTGGGATGTTACAATTCCCTCCCCCTAAAAATAATTTCGTCCTCGAAATTCAGAAGTTATCTTATTACTAAAACTCTAAATATTACCTCATATCCTAGTTGGGAGGGATTCATCTAGAGTTTACGAAATAACCCATTTTTATTTAATCAGTTTATCATTAGCGAAAATAAGCTAATATATTTATAATTAATTTCTTATTTTGAAAGTTTAAAATACAAAACATATATATTGCAACCACAGTCAGTGATCATGTAAGTGCATACTTATTTAACTTCTCGGGATTTTTTTTTTTTTTTAAATATTTCGCAATGTATAGCAACGAATTTAAAATGCAAAAGAATGCACAACAATTCATAACAAACCAATACAAATGATAGTTCAAAACCGAACTAAACAGAGAATAGGGAAAAGAAGAAAAGAAAATCAAACGCCACTTCACATTCAAAGTTTTTAAGTTGAACATGCAAAACCATATATAGGTCCTAGCTAGTCTTCATTATCGTTTAATTGTTCTTAAAGTTTCTTCAAATCCAGAAAGTCGAATCAAACAAAACAAAGAATCGAACAAACAGAGGATTATTTCAGGAATTCTATAAAAATTCTACACTCAATAAAAGTTAAACATGCAAAATCATAGATTATTTTTATCCTATTCTCATCTTTGTTCTTTTACCAATTTGAAAACCAAATAGGATTCCCATTGGAACCAAAACAAGACAAGATAGAGAAATCAAATTTCACAATTAAATCACACAATATTCGATTGTCACTTTCACAATCCTAACACGGTCTTTTCCTTATTAGTTCGCATGACCTGTGGGTTATGGGCCCACATCTCTTTGCCTTGCTATTAAAATTCTACTTAATCTCATATTCTAAACTCAGTCTCAGTCTCTTAAAGGACCATACTTTTACTTATTTATTAACCTCTTCTCATAACTTTATAATTCTTCAGGAATTTTCCTCTTTGACTGCTAAATAAATCTTTATGAACTTCCTAGCCCATACTGACTAGCATCTCTATAAAACATATAGGTCTACTGGAAATATGAAATAAATAACCTGAAATAAACCTGAGCTTTCTTCTTATTATACTTGACTACTCTTTCCTGCTACATTGATATAAAGTTTTACCCTTCTTGCCTTGCCTCAGCTGTGTTTTTTTTTTTTTTTCTATCTGTGGGAAACCATATACTAATGTAGTTAAGGATACTCTTTAGCTAAACTGAATCTCTATCATAAACTTCACTTGATAATTCTTTTGTAAACACTCTTCTTGATATTGTCTGCTTTAGGTAGGGATACTCCCATGGTTATGGGTCCCACACTCACCCTTCACAGTCTTATTTTTCATGGTAGGGATGATGGCACGCAGCCCCCCACACTCATCCATGTAAATATGTCTTTCTCTTGGATCTACTGCGATCCCTTTTTCTTTCTTTCTTTATATCTATTTCTGTTGCTCTTGGCCAGTCTGTCCCACTACATTGATATAAAGTTTCCCCTTTTTCGCCTGGCCAGGGCTCCTTTTTAAATAGAAGGAAAACCGAATATCAATATAGTTAGGGTATTCTTTGACCAATGACCATCATTCTTTTAGGCTTTGCCTAATCTTTGTTCTGTGAAACATTATTTGGCTTTATGTCTGATAAATGCTAAATCTTCCTTTCATAAGGTTTTTCTAAAATCCGAAATTTACATCTCACACTACTAACTACTCATACTTTTATAGGAATACTTATAAAATTCTAATTTTAATTCTCGTCAAACATTCCTGTACAATCTCAAATACTCATTTTCCACTAAAACGTCATTCTTAAACATTCAACATTAATTTCTCTCATATAAATTCTACATAGAAGAATCCTTAATTAGTTTACTGTTATCATCATAGGAATTTTCCTGTAATACTCTCGAAATATTCTAAATTTCCATAACTAGAACTCCATACTTCCATAATTCTGAACTTAAAACATATTTCTATCATAATAAATCTTAAATTGTCTAAACTCTAATTTTTAACCTCAACAATAGTACCAAAGTCTAACTCAAATCCTTCAATGATTATATAATCCATCAAAAGACCATAAATTTATTCTCCAAAAACTGAATTTAACTTAGATTTCTACATTTCAAATTCTCAAAATTCGTAAATCCTTTCTTAGCTTCACATTTTCCACTTTGGTACCTTCCTTTAAATTATAAATATCTCCCAAAATTTCGTAATTGACTTCCATAAACCGCTTATATCTCCCATTTTAAGAACTTATAACTACTCTCCAACCTTTCTTTTTGTTCACTAATCTTATAATTTTAAGGTAAACTTTTATTTTCTAGGGTAGAACTCTCTCCAATAGTCCAAATCACTCTAATTGTCGTTAGAATTCGCTGAAAATCCTCCTCCAATCTGGCTTCTTATACTAAATCATCCCTTAAAAATGGGTATCACAGTTGCCAAATTCAAACTTAGAACTATTAATGTTTAGAATCAGGTCTAAATTTTGATCTAATCCTTAACAATGTCACATAACTCACTTCTAATATCTATACCTTACTACTTATGTGTCCTCAAATGTATAAATAATAACTATCATTCGATCATTTATTTCGATCAAATGGGTTTAACTTAACTTGAATCCTTCAAAATCATTTATTTTCACCATCTATTATCCTCTTATCTGTAAGTAGCCTGCCTAAGAATCCAATCTGCTGAACCAACTTATCTATGGCAAACTTACTCTGAGTCAGTCAATTCACCAAGACCAGACTTCAAAATAAAATTAATAATTGGCTTCTTTACATCTTGAATATACTTTTTCTAAAAGTATTCTAATGGTTTCTTTTGGGCAACTTCAAGGGGAATTCTAATATCGTCTTCTATATATCTAATCGACAAGGCTTATAACTATAGCATTCTAAAGGTGTTCTAATGGTATCCTTAAATAACTAACTAATGAGCAAAGTATTCTAGCTAACCTATGCCAGAACCTCTGCTCTGATACCAAAATGTAACACCTGGACTTTTAATACTATATTATAGCAATTTAATTGAATTATAACCACTTTTATAAATATTCGAAGCCCAAAAATACGGAAAATTTAAAACTTTTTCTCTTAAAATATTTATCCAACCTTCTTTCAGTTGGAATGGGCTTTTCGTACGACTTAGGATTTAAATCTTTTTATAAATCAAAGTGGTACATAACACAATTAAACTACTTATGTTCCCTTATAAATTCCTCCCCTTGATGATAGTGTGTGGGGAGTGAAAACCCATTCATGGATTCTCTGTATCTATTGATGGGTTTCTACCTTTCCAATATTAAAACGTTGGGGTCATCTCAGTTGATAACCCTTCTACCAGAATACGCAGCGACATTAAGATAATACATACATTTTCCTTTTAAAGTGTCTATTTAATGTGCTCTCTATTATTAATTTAATAATTTACTTTTACAACATGTACCAATAATCTTATTAAAATATTTACTACCTCTGGCTTTTAGTTTCTAATCCTAATTTTCTTCGTCTACTCTTCTCCCCAGCTAGCTTCCTTCGACCTGCTAAACTGAAAATGTTTGGGGAAGGGGGTGAGATTGGAAATCCCAATAGCAGTTTCTTTCATTAACATACTTTATCATGCTAGCATTGTCATGTATATATTTCATAAACCTGAACAAATAAAACAATTATACATACTTCCTGCGCTCAATGCTCTACCAGCCACTATTAACAATATATTCGTTAACTAGTGGAGGCCTCACCTGCAGGATTTCTCGTTATAACATTTAAAGTTATAACTAACTGATCTGGCAAAGGGGGAGCGACCCACCTAAGCCTGGAATATTCCATAAACTCTATGCAGGAATTAACAAGGTTTCTAACCTTCATGCATAATGTAAATTTGCAACAGATATTACAAAATAATACATGCAATTTAATTGTTATTGAAATAAACTGCTACCTGAACTCCAAGCTTAATCCTTTACTGTCTCTTTTCCTTTCCACTGACCTCCTCAGCTTATGTCACTATCTAGACCTATTTACATATAATATATAAACAACAAATTAATACCTATGCTTTTATATAATTACTCAGCGCCTCTCACGTTTCTAATATAATTAATTCTTCCCCCTTCTTTGTATTAGTGGAAATTACAGTTTACTATAATTTATCTTAATCCCTTTTTAAATTTGAAAAGTCAATTATAAATAATTTATTTCAATTAGTAATTCTGATTAATGACTATCTATACTCCTTTAGGCACCATTAAATCATAGAATAATCTAAGTTTGCATTTCAAACATCTCTCAAAACTTTGGGAACTTGGGTGCATATAAAATTCCTAAATCAGCAATTTAAATATTATCAAAGCAACTAAGAAGAACTGCAACTTAAATCTCTTAGTTTAGGAGTCTTTCATTAAACCTTGACCACATAGAACCCTAACATATAGAAATAACACACCATTTACTTTACATGCGCCTATTATGATTACTAGAATTATCATTTATTTCTTAAATAAAAGGACTATGTAAAGGTTTACTTAAATTAAACTTCCCAACTCACACTAACCTTCCCTATCTAATAACGAAATCCGAACAACTCCTAAACAATATATCATTATTACCCATTCCTTCAGATAATTATCCCCGTACACAAACTATTACCAAATAATATATTTAATCCTTTTCTAACTTAGAAAGAAAAACTAACACCAATCCTTACTTCCACTAGATCTGAAAATCCATCATCCTAAAGTCCCCATCATCATTAAACACATATCAAGACACCATACTAATCCCCTAACTTTCAATATTAAATCAAGTTTCCTTAAACATCTTTATCTGCCACCTAGAGGTCCCTACACAACTTTCATAGATGAATTGGCAACTTCATAAATCAATTTCCTCTTCTTAATTCTAGAATCCATACTTTGTATATTCAAATCATCAAACCCCCTTTATCGTTCCAAATTGATCAAAACCCTTAACCATCTTCTTAACCCATAAGAATTCTCATATTCATAATTCCCAATGAGCTATTATACAAAAACAGAGGGAGAGGTAAACAATAATATAAGTTGCCATCACCATTCACTCAAACCATCTTTCCCATAACATTTAGGGTAAATTAAATCCTCTACTCCAAAACACCCTTTATGGCAGATTACACCCACAACAGAACACACAATTCAACACATAAGATAATGATTCTAATTAAATTCCAACACCATTACCATCAATTATATTCTTTTTTTTTTCATCACCGAAACAGAGAAGAACAGAATTTCCCATTCAACAAAATTGCCAACTACAAAACCATATGTTCTTTACTTTCTCTTTGAAACTTGCGCCAAAACAGAACATCAAAAAGAAAGGAAAATTAATGCCACAAAGAATACAGAATATTGCAGAAAATTACAGGACTTCCACATACAAAGGTTGATCTCGATTTAATCCTAACACCCCAATTCTTCCTCTTTTTGAAATGTCAACCAGAACACCAAATCGAATTCCACTAATAAAATTTATTACTATCCAGAATTTAAAACAGCACATCAATTAATTAAAACATCCTTAACTCCTATTCCTCATCACTGATCAACACAGAACAAGAAAGAAGATAAAGAACAACCTTACAATCAATTAGGAAATAAACCCCACATAATCCAATATCAACAATTTGGAACAAAGGACCCAAATCCATCTTTAGTTGTCAGCACCTACCTTCCTAAACTTCACTACCAACAAAACTATAATGGACAGCTACTCGACTTGGGCAAAACAAGAATTAAGATCCATGACTTAAAACAAACATCAACACTAATTTATACTTCCTTAGCCGAACAAATAAGAGGGAAAAACATTGAGCAATTAACCATAACAAGCAACTTCAACCCACTTCCTCCTTCAACCAATATTAACAACAATCACAAAAGTCTACCACCTTAATAACTCAGAAATCAGTGGCCAAACAAGGAACAGAGTTTCACAGGAACAGGGGAAAACATGAACAAGGAATCAGATGGCAGAGGAATCAAGGGGAAAGAAGAAGAATTGAACACTTATACACAATTAATCATAAATCCTTCATCATCACTCGCCCAATAGAACAAGAAGGAAGAGAAAATAAAACAAATGAAATCACTTCCCTTGACACTAAATAGCGTCGGCCAGCACAGGGAAAGGAAAGAAAATTTGAACAATTACCAATTCACTTACAAATCAACAATCAATCCCTTTTTCTTTTTACCATAAACAGAAACAAAGTCACCAATTTCAAACAACCCAGCAAAAACCCAATCGGGCAGAGAAGGGAGAGAAATCAAAATTGATAAAATGCTAGAACCTTAGAAATCAAACGTGCCTTAGCACCTGATGACGCTAAGCTACTCCTACTCTCTTTTAATCCAAATTTTCATTCGAATTTCGCCCAGAAACTAACGAATTTTCCGACGGGTGAACAGTGCAAGCAAAGAAGAAATTTGGGGAAACTTGGTTAACGCTACTTCACTGATCAAATTCGTTCTTGGGGTTTGATAATCGAACCATAAGCTTTAGTTTTATGAATTTAGAAACTCAGAAACCTCAGATTTCAAATTGATTTACCCCTCAAACTCGCTTTATCGGACAGGCAAGAGAGAAGAAAATGAAGCAATAAAACTCACCCAAGCTAGAATCCTATCTTGCATGAACAATCGGAGCTCCGTCGCAGGAAAACGGCCTCCATCGACGCCGGTGGTCACTGTGATCGCAGAGAGCAGAGGGAGATCGAAAGAGGAAGCGGAGAAAGTGAAGAACAGAGGGAGGCTCGGGTGGAGGGAGAGAGAAAAATGGAAATGAATAGGACACGTGGGAGTATATAAATTGATGGGAAGGAGTTGATATTTTTAATTGGTATTTTACCATTTTGCCCCTTCTTTTTATTGAAGATATTTTCCAACTAGGGGCAGATATTGTCATTTTCATTTTCTCTTTTTCATTTTCCTCTTAAATAGTAATTTTATTTACCCTCCTCACTTAGAAGTATGTTTGAATTTGTCCCAAAAATAATTTATCTAGATATGCCTAAATTTCTAAATTTACTTATAAGACTTTTTAAATATCAAGCAATACCTCAGAGTTCTAAATATTCCCTTATTATCTCTTTTCTCCAATTTAAGTTTTATCTCCTAATTATTTCTCTTTTTTCCTTAAAGAAAATAAACCTTAAAATTATTAAAAATGCCTAAAACATCATAAATTTATTTTAAATGCTTTTTAATATTTTTAATCAAATTTCAAAAATTCTAAAAATTTCCTTTTCCTATTTTCTGAAATTTGGGATGTTACATCATACATTCCTTTGATTAGTGTCTCTGGGTTCTATAATGACGAGAAAGCTCATAGATGAATGATTCACTTCAATTGTTTACTCCACTCAAGGATTTTGATTATTTCTAGAGATTACTGAGGGGGAACATGTCAAAATTCTGTTAGTCACTCTATTCTACTTGATAGTTTCGGAGATAGTCCTCATTTGAGACCAGTGGACCTTAAACCTTGAATTAGAGAACAGGCCCTCTAATCTCATGTCATTCACAAACCTATTGAGCATGAAAAGTAGACAGTATTAATGGCTTTACATTACAACTACCTTAATTAAATTGTGGCTAAACATACCTTACAAAAAATGGTATATATAATGATTCATTATATATGTGACAGCCATGATTGATTTACCAACATTTTGCCCTTTATTGTTCAGATCTAAGGACCTTGGCTCGGCAAAACTTATGGACTACAAAAATACTCACAAATTGTATCACAATGATGCATAGAAAATATATGAAAGTCTGTTTTCCCTTTCAAAATTTAGGAACACCGACAAATATGTAGATTTTGGTGATTTCAAAAGCTAGTGCTCTTCAATTTCATTGAAATATGCTTTTGCCAAAATGAAAGTAAAGTGGGATTGTCAATTTTGATAGTTACTTCTATGTCTATATTTCTTAACTTTAAAATTCTGCTATCACTGCGTGACTGAAGGGGTAGGGTTATTATGTCCACACTATCACTTCCTTTATTCTCTTTCTGAATAGTTGTTGGGCAAAATGAAAGAACATGCTAACCAGTTCTGGACAGAAGTGAGGGGAAGGAGAAATGGAAGAGTTGGCCATTCAAAGACTGCATACCTATTTTAAATTTCTCACTATAATCATAGATTATTCCTGTGTGAGTCAATGACTCAAATTTATCTTTATTAAATCATTAATTCATAGATATTTCTATGTATAGATTCCATATAATTCAATTACGATATCTTATTATTTTAACAGAATAAGGGTGCACCAAATTTGACTATTTGTTATTAACAAACATCATATGCAAGAAATTAAACAAATGCCCAACTTCAACTCTAGACATTACGAGAAATCCTTGAAAAGTTTCATCATCTGAGGTACCAAGAAAACATAGATCAAAATCTCCTAGATTTTTCCTAGAATATCTGCATCTCTCGATCCACCAAATGCTGCATTGAGATATTATTGAAAGGAATGGGTAAGGACAAGTTGGAGGATAACAACCTTTGAGACACTTGGTGCATTGATGGTCGAGCTTTCGGAGATGGATTCAAACATGCTAATGCTATTGTGACCAAAAGAGTCACATCTAGTGCATCTTGTTGTGCAAGCAGTGGGAGACGTGGGTCTAAGACATCTTTTAGCAAAATGCTTTCAGTACAATTCTTTGACAAAGACAACATCAAATCTCCAGGATGTTTTCCCATAATTATTTCTAATGTCACCACTCCAAAACTATAAACATCACATTTTTCAGTCACAACTAAGGTGTATGCAAGCTCTGCAATGGATCAAAAATTAAAGAAGTCATGTATTCATCTCAAGGTAAGAAATTGTACAAATATATACAACACAAGAGATCGAAGAGAATAAAAAAACTAACCTGGAGCAACATAACCGTAAGTACCAACTAAAAGTGTTTGATTAGATGTATCTGGATCAATGATTCTAGCTGTGCCAAAATCAGATACAAAAGCCTCCATCTTTGAGTTCAACAATACATTACCACTTGTTATGTCTCTATGGATAATTGGAGGAGCACACTCATGATGCATGTAGAACAAAGCATTTGCTATTCCTTTGATGGCATCTACTCGCTTACTCCAATCGAATTCTTTAGCTTCGTCATTTTTGTTCAAGACATAAAAAAGGCTTCCGCTTTCCATGTATTCATAAATGAGAAACATGCACTGATGATGCAAACAAAACCCATGAAGCTTTATAATGTTGCGATGTCGAATTTCACTTAACATCTTCACTTCATTGTGAAAACTATTAGCATAAGATGTGTTTTCGTATTCCCTCCTATGAAGTTTTTTCAATGCTACGGTTTTACCGCTGGGAAGTTGTGCTCTATAAACGCTTCCATACGCACCGGTTCCAATACAATATTTGATGTCAAAGTTCTCTGTTGCTTCAATGATATCTTCATATGCGATTTTTCCATCATAATTCCATATTGAAAACAAATCCCCATTTTTCGTTTTTGTTGTCTCAACTTTGGATATCTTTTTCTTTTTGAAATACTCAAATAAGATGAAAGCCGTAACAAATATTATGACAAGGAGAATTGTCAAAGGAATAATGATTCTTGACAAAACCTTTGGACCTTTAGAAGAATCATGAGTCTTCTCTAGACCAAGTAATCCTTCATTACCATAGAAAATGTCATGAGGAAAAGATCTATAAACTTCACTTGGAATATAGCCACTGAGAGTATTGTATGACAAGTTGAGGTGGACCAGCCGACCAAATTTTCTAGGTACACTACCTGAGATGTAATTGCAGCTCAAATCAATGCTATACATGAGAAAGTGCACAAGTCATATGGTAATTCTGCATTGAATCTGTTGTGACTAAAGTCACCATAAAAAGTATGATAATTGATGAAAATGTGGGGCACTTTTCCACGCAGTTTATTCTGGGAGATATTTAGGAGAAAACTACTATAATGGGTATCTCTATATACATCTGGCATGCTACCACTTAATTGATTGAAATGAAATGAGGCTACAAGTGAAAGGTAACTAACCAGTAAGGTTCTTATAAGATAAATTTAAACAAAGGAGATATTCAAAAGCTCCTAATTGAGTCGGAATCATACTCGTCAATTGCACTCCATAAAGACTAGTCAATAATATAAGACAAAATGTTTTTATCACAATTTCCTTATCACAATAATTTATACAGAATATTCCGTCAAAACTTTGTGTTGATAATTGCCTAAATGAATTTGATGGAAAAGAAATTCCATATGAAAACCATAGTCATAAAAAATTACTGACAAAAGAAAATAAGTTGGTAATTCTATTGGTAATTTAATTCCTTCTTTAATTCGACACTAATTCTGTTAGTAAACTAAGATTTTGCTTCTAATATGTTGTCTTTGTAGTGATTAAAATATACATGTCTTTTTTGTTAAAGCATTGAACAATTCTTTTGAACAAATACAAGTGTTTGATATTCGTCATAAATTTCAGTAAAAAAGAAAGATTCATAATTAAACACAAAGCTCAAGGAATGACTAACTAGATTCTTTTTATTCAAATTGAGCTATTCTAAATAAATTAGATTGGTAAGTGTGGAAGGTAAGTAATAGGATTATTGTAACACACACTTGTACATGAACACGTAATGAGTTGAATGAATGAATGAATGAATGAAGAGCTCCAATTAGAATGAGAGTAGTACTTGTTACCCCCATTCTAGAAAGATTCAAATATTATAGATTTTAAAATGCAGTGAAGCTAAAAGTGAAAGGTAACTAACCAGTAAGGTTGTTATAAGATAAATCCAATGAATCAAGAGATTGAAGAGCTCCTAATTGAGTTGGAATTGTACCTGTCAATCGCACTCCATAAAGATTAGTCTAAACGAGCGCCACATGGGAGTATTAAATGATTTTAAAAAATATAAATTATAAATGAAATATGATTGGTAAATTCAATTGGAAAATTATTTCAGAAATACATCAAAAATATAAGACAAAATCATTTCATCACAATCTTCTTATCACAATATTTTTGCCAGAATATTCTGTCGAAACTTTCTCTTGATAATTGGCTAATTGAAGTGTGATGGAATAGAAATTCCATATGAAAACCATAGTCACCAAAAATTACTGATGGAATAAAATAACTTGGTGTTGTATTGGTAATCCAATTCCTTCTTTAATCTGACACTAATTCTGTTGGTAAACTAAGATTCTTCTTCTAAATTCTGTCCTTGTAGTGATTCAAATATACATGTATTCTTTTGTGGAAGCATTGAATGATTCTTTTGAACAAATCCAAGTGTTTGATATTCCATAAACTTCCAGTAAAAAAGAAAGATATTTGCCATAATTAAGCACAAAGCTTAAAGAAAGACTAACTAGATTCTTTTTATTCGAATTATGTTATTCTAAATAAATAAGATTGGTAAGTGTGGAAGGTAAGTAATAAGGTTATGGTAACACACACTTGTACAAGAACGCTTAATCAAATGAACGAATCAATGAATAGCTCCGATTTGAAGGAGTGTAGTACCTATTATCCCCAATCAAGAAAGATTCAAACATTCTAGATTTTGAAATGCAGTGAGGCTACAATTGAAAGGTAACTAACCAATAAGGTTGTTATAAGATAAATCCAAATAAGTGAGATTTTGTAGAGCTCCAAATTGAGTTGGAATCGTTCCTGTCAATCGCACTCCACAAAGATTAGTCTAAAAGAGCGCCACATGGGATTATTAAATGTCTTTAAAAAATATAAATTATAAATGAAATATGATTGGTAAATTCAAATGGAAAATTCTGTCTGAAATACATCAAAAATATAAGACAAAATGATTTCATCACAATCTTCTTATCACAATATTTTCGCCAGAATATTCTGTCGAAACTTTCTCTTGATAACTGGCTAACTGAAGTGTGATGGAATAGAAATTCCATATGAAAACCATAGTCACCAAAAATTACTGACGGAATAAAATAACTTGGTAGTTGTATTGGTAATCCAATTCCTTCTTTAATCTGACACTAATTCTGTTGGTAAACTAAGATTCTTCTTCTAAATTATGTCCTTGTAGTGATTCAAATATACATGTATTCTTTTGTAGAAGCATTGAATGATTCTTTTGAACAAATCCAAGTCTTTGATATTCCATAAACTTCCAGTAAAAAGAAAGATATTTGTCATAATTAAACACAAAGCTTCAAGAAAGACTAACTAGATTATATTTATTCAAATAATGTTATTCTAAATAAAAAAGACTGGTAAGTGTGGAAGGTAAGTAATAAGATTATTGTAACACACACTTGTACAAGAACGCTTAATCAATTGAAAGAATAAATGAAGAGCTCCGATTTGAAGGAGTTTAGTACCTGTTATCCCCATTCAAGAAACATTCAAACATTCTAGATTTTGAAATGCAGTGAGGCTACAAGTGAAAGGTAACTAACCAGTAAGGTTGTTATAAGATAAATCCAAATAAGTGAGATTTTGTAGAGCTCCAAATTGAGTTGGAATCGTTCCTGTCAATCGCACTCCATAAAGATTAGTCTAAACGAGCGCCACATGGGATTATTAAATGTTTTCAAAAAATATAAATTATAAATGAAATATGATTGGTAAATTCAAATGGAAAATTCTGTCAGAAATACATCAAAAATATAAGACAAAATGTTTTCATCACAATCTTCTTATCACAATATTTTCGCCAGAATATTCTGTCGAAACTTTCTCTTGATAACTGGCTAACTGAAGTGTGATGGAATAGAAATTCCATATGAAAACCATAGTCACCAAAAATTACTGACGGAATAAAATAACTTGGTAGTTGTATTGGTAATCCAATTCCTTCTTTAATCTGACACTAATTCTGTTGGTAAACTAAGATTCTTCTTCTAAATTCTGTCCCTGTAGTGATTCAAATATACATGTATTCTTTTGTGGAAGCATTGAATGATTCTTTTGAACAAATCCAAGTGTTTGATATTCCGTAAACTTCAAGTAAAAAAGAAAGATATTTGTCATAATTAAACACAAAGCTTAAAGAAAGACTAACTAGATTCTTTTTATTCAAATAATGTTATTATAAATAAGACTGGTAAGTGTGGAAGGTAAGTAATAAGATTATTGTAACACACACTTGTACAAGAACACTTAATCAATTGAACGAATAAATGAAGAGCTCCGATTTGAAGGAGTTTAGTACCTGTTATCCCCATTCAAGAAAGATTCAAATATTCTAGATTTTGAAATGCAGTGAGGCTACAAGTGAAAGGTAACTAACCAATAAGTTTGTTATATGATAAATCCAAAGAAATGAGATTTTGAAGAGCTCCAAATTGAGTTGGAATCGTACCTGTCAATCGCACTCCATAAAGATTAGTCTAAACGAGTGCGAGATGAATTATTAATTTTTTTTAAATAAAATAAATTACCAATGGAATAAAATTCGTAAACTCCAATGGAAACTTCTGAAAGAATTATGTCAATAATATAAGAAAAAAAGTTTTTATCACAATTTTCTGATCACAATATTTTCTACAAAATATTCCGTCGAAACTTTTTGTCGATAACTGGCTAACTAAATTGTGATGGAATCGAAATTCCATATGGAAACCATAGTCACCAAAAATTACTGACATAAGAAAATAATTTGGTAATTCTATTGGTAATCCGATTCCTTCTTTAATCCGACACTAATTCTGTTAGTAAACTAAGATTTTGCTTGTGATATGCTGTCGTTGTAGTGATTCAAATATACATGTATTTTTTGTGAAAGCATTGAACGATTCTTTTGAACAAATACAAGTGTTTGATATTCGTCATAAATTTCAGTAAAAAAATAAAGATTCATAATTAAACACAAAGCTCATGGAATGACTAACAATATCCTTTTTATTCAAATTGAGCTATTCTAAATAAATTAGATTGGTAAGTGTGGAAGGTAAGTAATAAGATTATTGTAACACATACTTGTACAGGAACACATAATAAATTGAATGAATGAATGAAGAGCTCCAATTAGAATGAGAGTAGTACTTGTTAACCCCATTCTAGAAAGATTCAAATATTCTAGATTTTCAAATGCAGTGAAGCTAAAAGTGAAAGGTAAATAACCAGTATGGTTGTTTTAAGATAAATCCAACGAATCATGAGATTGAAGAACTCCTAATTGAGTTGGAATTGTACCTGTTAATCGCACTCCATAAAGATTAGTCTAAAAGAGCGCCACATGGGATTATTAAATGTTTTTAAAAAATATAAATTATAAATGAAATATGATTGGTAAATTCAAATGGAAAATTCTGTTAAAATACATCAAAAATATAAGGCAAAATGTTTTCATCACAATCTTCTTATCACAATATTTTCACCAGAATATTCTGTCGAAACTTTCTCTTGATAACTGGCTAACTGAAGTGTGATGGAATAGAAATTCCATATGAAAACCATAGTCACCAAAAATTACTGACGGAATAAAATAACTTGGTAGTTGTATTGGTAATCCAATTCCTTCTTTAATCTGACACTAATTCTGTTGGTAAACTAAGATTCTTCTTCTAAATTCTGTCCTTGTAGTGATTCAAATATACATGTATTCTTTTGTAGAAGCATTGAATGATTCTTTTGAACAAATCCAAGTGTTTGATATTCCATAAACTTTCAGTAAAAAAGAAAGATATTTGTCATAATTAAGCACAAAGCTTAATGAAAGACTAACTAGATTCTTTTTATTCGAATTATGTTATTCTAAATAAATAAGATTGGTAAGTGTGGAAGGTAAGTAATAAGATTATTGTAACACACACTTGTACAAGATTGTTTAATCAATTGAATGAATGAGTGAAGAGCTCCAATTTGAATGAGATTAGTACCTGTTATCGCCATTCTAGAAAGATTCAAATCTTCTAGATTTTGAAATGCAGTGAAATTGAGATCTGTTAGCCGAGGTTGCTGTGAATGAATTCTTGGTTGGTTAATTGAGATGACGCTAATTCCAATGTTATTGCAAGAAATGCCATGCCAGTCACAATGGTAGTTGGAGTTACTATCGCTTAAGTTCCACCATTTGCTTTCAAGTAGTGCCTCCTTCTCCATTGCTGTCATGGCAGTAGCATTAGCATTGCTAAACAAAATAATGTACTACTAATAGTAATATATAATTAATTGAAGTGATCACCAACTTTATGCATAGGAAGGTTGTATGTTATTATTGTTATGATTTTAACAGACTACAGCTTACCATTACTTTGGAAGTTTCTCCCACCACAACCCGACACATGTTTATGTTTGTTCTCAACAATTGTGGTTAGTTTATAAAATAGGCAATAACAATTTTTTCTAGTTATATTTGAATTTTTCATGTCATAGAATTATACATCATAGTACAACATTTGTTTGAACTCAAAAATAAATGCCATGTATTTTAATAATTTAAATCATGTCTACAATATTGTTTTTTTTTCAATTTATAGCATCAGTAAGTGTGGAAAATAACTCACTTGTAATTGTGAAGTCGTTATGAGACAAGTACACATTGCCAAGACGTTGAACAAAAGTTGGAGGAATATCACCTGTCATTACACATTTCTTTTGGATTGCAAATGTTCTCAATAACATATGATAAAATACAAATGGATGAAGGAACAAGTGAAAGGTAACTATAGCCAGTAAGGTTATTAAAACATAAATGTAAAGAACACAGATATTGAAGAGCTCCTAATTGAGTTGGAATTGTACCTATCAATCGCACTCCATAAAGATTAGTCTAAACGAGCTCCACATGGCATTATTAATTTTTTTAAACAAATATAAATTATAAATAGAATATGATTGGTAAACTCCAATGGAAAATTCTGTCAAAAATACGTCAAAAATATAAGACAAAATGTTTTCATCACAATCTTCTTATCACAATATTTTCGCCAGAATTTTCTATCGAAACTTTCTCTTGATAACTGGCTAACTGAAGTGTGATGGAATAGAAATTCCATATGAAAACCATAGTCACCAAAAATTACTGACGGAATAAAATAACTTGGTAGTTGTATTAGTAATCCAATTCCTTCTTTAATCTGACACTAATTCTATTGGTTAACTAAGATTCTTCTTCTAAATTCTGTCCCTGTAGTGATTCAAATATACATGTATTCTTTTGTGGAAGCATTGAATGATTCTTTTGAACAAATCCAAGTGTTTGATATTCCGTAAACTTCAAGTAAAAAAGAAAGATATTTGTCATAATTAAACACAAAGTTCACTAAATTCTTTTTATTCAAATTGAGTTATTCTAAATAAATTAGATTGGTAAGTGTGGAAAGTAAGTAATAAGATTATTGTAACACACACTTGTACAGGAACGCTTAATTAATTGAATGAATGAATGAATGAAGAGCTCCAATTTGAATGATAGAAGTACCTGTTATCCCCATTCATGAAAGATTCAAATATTCTACATTTTGAAATGCAGTGAGGCTACAAGTGAAAGGTAACTAACCAGTAAGGTTGTTATAAGATAAATCCAACGAACCAAGAGATAGAAGAGCTCCAAATTGAGTTGGAATCGTACCTGTAAATCGCACTCCATAAAGATTAGTCTAAAAGAGCGCCACGTGGGATTATTAAATGTTTTTAAAAAATATAAATTATAAATGAAATATGATTGGTAAATTCAAATGGAAAATTCTGTCAGAAATACATCAAAAATATAAGACAAAATGTTTTCATCACAATCTTCTTATCACAATATTTTCGCCAGAATATTCTGTCGAAACTTTCTCTTGATAACTGGCTTACTGAAGTGTTATGGAATAGAAATTCCATATGAAAACCATAGTCACCAAAAATTACTGACGGAATAAAATAACTTGGTAGTTGTATTGGTAATCCAATTCCTTCTTTAATCTGACACTAATTCTGTTGGTAAACTAAGATTCTTCTTCTAAATTCTGTCCCTGTAGTGATTCAAATATACATGTATTCTTTTGTGGAAGCATTGAATGATTCTTTTGAACAAATCCAAGTGTTTGATATTCCGTAAACTTCAAGTAAAAAAGAAAGATATTTGTCATAATTAAACACAAAGTTCACTAAATTCTTTTTATTCAAATTGAGTTATTCTAAATAAATTAGATTGGTAAGTGTGGAAAGTAAGTAATAAGATTATTGTAACACACACTTGTAAAGGAACGCTTAATTAATTGAATGAATGAATGAATGAAGAGCTCCAATTTGAATGATAGAAGTACCTGTTATCCCCATTCATGAAAGATTCAAATATTCTACATTTTGAAATGCAGTGAGGCTACAAGTGAAAGGTAACTAACCAGTAAGGTTGTTATAAGATAAATCCAACGAACCAAGAGATAGAAGAGCTCCAAATTGAGTTGGAATCGTACCTGTAAATCGCACTCCATAAAGATTAGTCTAAAAGAGCGCCACGTGGGATTATTAAATGTTTTTAAAAAGTATAAATTATAAATGAAATATGATTGGTAAATTCAAATGGAAAATTCTGTCAGAAATACATCAAAAATATAAGACAAAATGTTTTCATCACAATCTTCTTATCACAATATTTTCGCCAGAATATTCTGTCGAAACTTTCTCTTGATAACTGGCTAACTGAAGTGTGATGGAATAGAAATTCCATATGAAAACCATAGTCACCAAAAATTACTGACGGAATAAAATAACTTGGTAGTTGTATTGGTAATCCAATTCCTTCTTTAATCTGACACTAATTCTGTTGGTAAACTAAGATTCTTCTTCTAAATTCTGTCCCTGTAGTGATTCAAATATACATGTATTCTTTTGTGGAAGCATTGAATGATTCTTTTGAACAAATCCAAGTGTTTGATATTCCGTAAACTTCAAGTAAAAAAGAAAGATATTTGTCATAATTAAACACAAAGCTTAAAGAAAGACTAACTAGATTCTTTTTATTCGAATTATGTTATTCTAAATAAATAAGATTGGTAAGTGTGGAAGTTAAGTAATAAGATTATTGTAACACACACTTGTACAAGAACGCTTAATCAATTGAACGAATGAATGAAGAGCTCCGATTTGAAGGAGTGTAGTACCTGTTATCCCCATTCAAGAAAGATTCAAACATTCTAGATTTTGAAATGCAGTGAGGCTAGAAGTGAAAGGTAACTAACCAATAAGTTTGTTATATGATAAATTCAAAGAAATGAGATTTTGAAGAGCTCCAAATTGAGTTGGAATCGTACCTGTCAATCGCACTCCATAAAGATTAGTCTAAACGAGTGCCAGATGAATTATTATTTTTTTAAAAAAATTAAATTCCAGATGGAATATAATTGTTAAACTCCAATGGAAACTTCTAAAAGAAATACTTCAATAATATAAGAAAAAATGTTTTTATCACAATTTTCTTATCACAATATTTTCTACAGAATATTCCGTCGAAACTTTTTGTTGATAACTGGCTAAAAGAATTGTGATGGAATAGAAATTCCATATGGAAACCATAGTCACCAAAAATTACTGACATAAGAGAATAAGTTGGTTATTCTATTGGTAATCCAATTCCTTCTATAATCTGACACTAATTCTGTTAGTAAACTAAGATTTTGCTGTCTTTGTAGGGATATATATAAATGTATTTTTGGTGAAAGCATTGAACGATTCTTTTGAACAAATACAAGTGTTTGATATTCGTCATAAATTTCAGTAAAAAAGAAAGATTCATAATTAAACACAAATCTCATGGAATGACTAACAAGATACTTTTTATTCAAATTGAACTATTCTACATAAATTAGATTGGTAAGTGTGGAAGGTAAGTAATAAGATTATTGTAACACACACTTGTACAGGAACACGTAATTAATTGAATGAATGAATGAAGAGCTCCAATTAGATTGAGAGTAGTACTTGTTAACCCCATTCTAGAAAGATTCAAATATTCTAAATTTTCAAATGCAGTGAACTTCAAAGTGAAAGGTAACTAACCAGTAAGGTTGTTATAAGATAAATCCAACGAATCAAGAGATTGAAGAGCTCCTAATTGAGTTGGAATTGTACCTGTCAATCGCACTCCATAAAGATTAGTCTAAAAGAGCGCCACATGGGAGTATTAAATGGTTTTAAAAAATATAAATTATAAATGAAATATGATTGGTAAATTCAAATGGAAAATTCTTTCAGAAATACATCAAAAATATAAGAAAAAATGTTTTCATCACAATATTTTCGCTAGAATATTCTGTCGAAACTTTCTCTTGATAACTGGCTAACTGAAGTGTGATGAAATAGAAATTCCATATGAAAACCAGAGTCACCAAAAATTACTGACGGGATAAAATAACTTGGTAGTTGTATTGGTAATCCAATTCCTTCTTTAATCTGACACTAATTCTGTTGGTAAACTAAGATTCTTCTTGTAAATTCTGTCCTTGTAGTGATTCAAATATACATGTATTCTTTTGTGGAAGCATTGAATGATTCTTTTGAACAAATCCAAGTGTTTGATATTCCGTAAACTTCAAGTAAAAAAGAAAGATATTTGTCATAATTAAGCACAAAGCATAAAGAAAGACTAACTAGATTCTTTTTATTCGAATTATGTTATTCTAAATAAATAAGATTGGTAAGTGTGGAAGGTAAGTAATAAGATTATTGTAACACACACTTGTACAAGAACACTTAATCAATTGAATGAATGAATGAAGAGCTCCGATTTGAAGGAGTGTAATACCTGTTATCCCCATTCAAGAAAGATTCAAACATTCTAGATTTTGAAATGCAGTGAGGCTACAAGTGAAAGGTAACTAACCTGTAAGGTTGTTATAAGATAAATCCAAATAAGTGAGATTTTGTAGAGCTCCAAATTGAGTTGGAATTGTTCCTGTCAATCGCCCCATAAAGATTAGTCTAAAAGAGCGCCACATGGGATTATTAAATGTTTTTAAAAAATATAAATTATAAATGAAATATGATTGGTAAATTCAAATGGAAAATTCTGTCTGAAATACATCAAAAATATAAGACAAAATGATTTCATCACAATCTTCTTATCACAATATTTTCGCCAGAATATTCTGTCTAAACTTTCTCTTGATAACTGGCTAACTGAAGTGTGATGGAATAGAAATTCCATATGAAAACCATAGTCACCAAAAATTACTGACGGAATAAAATAACTTGGTAGTTGTATTGGTAATCCAATTCCTTCTTTAATCTGACACTAATTCTGTTGGTAAACTAAGATTCTTCTTGTAAATTCTATCCTTGTAGTGATTCAAATATACATGTATTCTTTTGTGGAAGCATTGAATGATTCTTTTGAACAAATCCAAGTGTTTGATATTCCATAAACTTCCTGTAAAAAAGAAAGATATTTGTCATAATTAAACACAAAGCTTAAAGAAAGACTAACTAGATTCTTCTTATTCGAATTATGTTATTCTAAATAAATAAGATTGGTAAGTGTGGAAGGTAAGTAATAAGATTATTGTAACACACACTTGTACAAGAACGCTTAATCAATTGAATGAATGAATGAAGAGCTCCGATTTGAAGGAGTGTAGTACCTGTTATCCCCATTCAAGAAAGATTCAAACATTCTAGATTTTGAAATGCAGTGAGGCTACAAGTGAAAGGTAACTAACCAGTAAGGTTATTATAAGATAAATCCAAATAAGTGAGATTTTGTAGAGCTCCAAATTGAGTTGGAATCGTTCCTGTCAATCGCACTCCATAAAGATTAGTCTAAACGAGTGCGAGATGAATTATTACTTTTTTTAAAAAACTAAATTCCAGATGGAATATAATTGGTAAACTCCAATGGAAACTTCTGTAAGAAATACTTCAATAATATAAGAAAAAATGTTTTTATCACAATTTTCTTGTCACAATATTTTCTACAGAATATTCCGTCGAAACTTTTTGTTGATAACTAGCAAACTGAATTGTGATGGAATAGAAATTCCATATGGAAACCATAGTCACCAAAAATTACTGACATAAGAAAATAAGTTGGTAATTCTATTGGTAATACAATTCCTTCTTTAATACGACATTAATTCTGTTATTAAACTAAGATTTTGCTTGTTATAAGCTGGCTCTTTAGTGATTCAAATATACATGTATTTTTTGTGAAAGCATTGAACGATTCTTTTGAACAAATAAAGTGTTTGATATTCGTCATAAATTTCAGTAAAAAAGAAATATTCATAATTAAACACAAAGCTCATTGAATGACTAACAAGATTATTTTTATTCAAATTGAGCTATTCTAAATAAATTAGATTGGTAAGTGTGGAAGGTAAGTAATAAGATTATTGTAACACACACTTGTACAGGAACACGTAATTAACTGAATGAATAAATGAAGAGCTCCAATTAGAATGAGAGTAGTACTTGTTACCCCCATTCAAGAAAGATTCAAATATTCTAGATTTTCAAATGCAGTGAAGCTAAAAGTGATAGGTAACTAGCCAGCAAGGTTGTTATAAGATAAATCCAAAGAAAGGAGAGATTGAAGAGCTCCTAATTGAGTTGGAATTGTACCTGTCAATCGCACTCCATAAAGATTAGTCTAAAAGAGAGCCACATGGGATTATTAAATGTTTTTTAAAAATATAAATTATAAATGAAATATGATTGGTATACTCCAATTGAAAATTCTGTCAAAACTTTCTCTTGATAACTGGCTAGCTAAATTGTGATGGAATAGAAATTCCATATGAAAATCATAGTCACCAAAAATTTCTGACGGAAGAAAATAACTTGGTTGTTCTATTGGTAATCCAATTCCTTCTTTAATCTGACACTAATTCTTTTAGTAAACTAAGATTCTTCTTGTAAATTCTGTCCTTGGAGTGATTCAAATATACATGTAATGTTTTGTGAGAGAATTGAATGATTCTTTTGAACAAATACAAGTGTTTGATATTCCTCATAAACTTTTAGTAAAAAAGAAAGATATTTGTCGTAATTAAACACAAAACTTAAAGGAAGACTAACTAGATTCTTTTTATTCGAATTGTGTTATTCTAAATAAATAAGATTGGTAAATGTAGAAGGTAAGTAATAAGATTATGGGAAAATTAATTACAAGTCCCTCGTAAGGAACTTAATTATCATGAGATCCCACGAGTTGTTAATATAACACAAGTCCAAAAGAACCGAGATTTTAAAGATCTCCTAGCTGAGTTGGAATTGTGCCTATCAATCCCATTTTATTAAGTTGCAAACGTTTTATATTGTGTCTTGGTAAAGATGACCTTTTTAATTGAGTGAAATTGATAAGAGTGAATGGGAACTTATCTGTAAGATTGTTATAAGATAAGTCCAAAGAACTAAGATTTTGAAGAGCTCCAAGTTAAGTTGGAGTACCTATCAATCCCATTCTCTCTTAAGTTACAAAGATTCTAGGTTGTGTGTAGGTGAAGACAACCTTTTTAATTGAATGAAATTGATAAGAACGAAAGGTAACTTACTAGTAAGGTTATAAGATAAGTCCAAAGAAATGATATTTTGAAGTGCTCCAAGTTGACTTGCAACGGTTCTAGGGGCGTTTACGTAACGGGATGGAATGAGACGACCCCATCCCGTCTCATCCTGACAAAAGGCCATAGGGACAGAATTCTTGTCTTGCGTCCTGTTCCGTCCCGTTGTTATCCTTCCCAATTGGGACGGGATAGGATCGGGAAGGGACAAGAATTTTCCAATTTTCTTCTTTTTTTTTGGAAATATTTAGGACCCAAATGCTAAAATGCCCAGTATTGCACCAAATTCCCAAAAAAATAAATCACTAATTAATTAAAACTTGGAGTAAAAAGACCATAACGGCCAATTATTGGTTCAGTGGACTCTTAAACTTAAACTAACTAGAGCAACTTATGTGTGTATAATGAAGTTGTCTAAGGTCTATCTGTTGAGTTGTAATATATAATTAACAAGGACTAAACTATTTAAACCGCCAATGTGATCATGCAAGTAGCTTAATTTGGTAGTCTTCTATAATCAATGGAACAAAACAACCAAAAAGAAAAAGAAGAAAAAATATTCCAGCGAGTCTCCATAGTCCACAATACCGCTCCGCACAAAAAGTTGTGCTAATAACGTTAATCCATGTGATTGCAGATTTGATGGGTGTGGTGATTGAGGTTTAAAGGTGGGGGGCAACCCCTGGGTGAGACTTGAGAGTTGAGAGAGGGAGATGTGAAAGAGGTAGGTGTGTGGGTCGTCAGTGCCTCATTGGGTGCGTTTGCTTTTATTTTTCATGAAGTAAAAATTAAAAGAAAAAATCTAGGTGTGGCCATGGGTGCTTGGGTTGGTTACTGAATGTGTACCAAAATTTTATTTTAATGAAATAAAAATTATAAAAATAAAAAATACTAAAGGGACGGGATGAGAATGGGACGACCCTCTCCCCGTCACAATTTGTCCCATCCCATCCCAAAATATCCTGAAACGGAACAGGAAATTTTTGACACTACTACAGAAAGGCCTTTTCAAGTCCCTAATTAACGTCTGTTAATCAAAAGAGACATTGAAAAAAGCCTGGTGGCATTTATTTAATTAAATTTATGGCTGAGGAAGAAACCAAGTCACACAAATTTTTATTATGTGACGTCGTTAGAAACGACGTCACATATTAGAATATATGTGACGTGGCCACGTCACAACGTCACATATATTCTAATATGTGACGTTGTTAGAAACAACGTCACATATTTTTAATATGTGACGTTGTTTCTCTCAAAACGACGTCACATATTTAAAATATGTGACGTCGTTTTGAGGGAAACAACGTCACATATAAGCTGATATGTGACGTTGATAATAAAAAAAATTCAAATAAAACCTTCAGCTTCCCTCACCACACCCCCACCCCCAAAAATTTCATTACCCTCCAGCGAGCGCTCTCAGCTTCTTCATCACCACCCAAAAAATCTGAAAAACCTCATCTTTTCAGCCTCTCCCCTAAGATGTCTCCCTCAGCTTCGCCATTGAAGCTCTCAGATCTCTCCCTCAGCTTCGGTTGAAGAAGAAGCTCTCAGCTCTCTTCCTCAGCTCTCTGCAATCAGGTGCAAAATCTTCGCCATTTTCGTCCAAATCCTGTCACCCCCCTTGCATTTTCGTTTCTATGTTCTTGGTTTTCTTTTCCCTTGCATTTTCGTTTTCTGGGTTCTGGTGGGTGTTGGTTTCCTTGCATGTTGAAATTTCTGTGAACTCATTTTCCCCTGCATTTTCGTTTTCATTTTGTTGTGTTTATTTCTAGGTTTGATTGCTCTGTTTTGATTAATTTGTTTAGTTGATTAGTGCCCAGTTCGTCTCTGATTTCTTGTTGATTTTGGAATGCTTCCACATGGTTTCTTCCTTGCTCATTTTTCTACCGTGCAATTCTTTGAATTGCTAGTTGTGATTTTTTGGGTTTAATCTAACAAGGGGGAAAACAAATAGTACATGTGTATAATGGTGTTTAGAAATGCTTTTTGATTCATATGTTTCTACATACATGATTTGGGTGATTATGCTGCAATATATTGATAAGAGGTGATGATGTTTAAATGTTAATTAGTGAAGTGTAAATCATTGATTAAATAATTAAGGACTAGTAAGAGAATGGTATGGCTTATGTTCTTAGGCTGAAAAGGGAATTAAAAGAATGGCTAATTTGATTTTGTCTAGAACTTTAGGTGATCAAGGTTTTATTGAGCTAAAACAAATATGGAGGTTAATGTGCTAAGAGATTTATTCAAAAGACATTGTTATTGGTAACTAAATTTGGATTAAAAAGTAATAGGCTTAAGTTTGAGAAATGATGTACATTTTGATTAGTGGAAATTTAGTGTTCGATTTGTGTTTTGTGAATTATGTTTGGAAATTTAGTCTTGATCAATGGTTTTGTAAAGAAAGGAGGTTGTGTTTCTAATTATTAGTTGTCTGAAATATGGAAGTAATTGATTTAATATTTCTAAGTGTTCACTACCTTATTCTTCTTAAACATTGATTCCGTGGTTTTGCATGTATGGTTTTAAATGTATTATTTTGAAGTCTAATTCTTTGGTTTGTTGATTATTGGTTGTGTCAAGTGAAGTGTAGAGAGGAGTATCAAAACCATTTAGCTCTTCTGTTGAATCTTGTTGGAGATTTTATTTTTAACCTTTTCCAATATATACAGGTAACTGTTCCAAATCAGAAATCGATTCTTCTAACCCATATCACCATAGGGGTAATCTTTGTCTTGCTAAGCCACCTAGAGGTATGTTATTGATTTTATCTCCTCCATTGAACAATAAGGAATATGACTATGCTCTTATATTCTTGTGACTACTATGATAATTTCCATTGACAACTTGTGTTTCTCTAATTTTACTTGGCTTGTTTGTGTTTGGTGGTGATTTTTGTGCCTGTGGCTTGTTACTCTATTAAAGCTTTGTGTAAGCCATTGATCTGATTGTTGGTTTGCTCTATTCCCCTGAATTAATATGTAATTTCATTGGGATTTCTAGTTTCATTTTGGATTATCTTAGATTGTAAATGTAATTTTTGGATATCACACTTACAAGGGGAAACTCTGCGAAATTTTTTAAAAAATTTGCATGAAGTGAAGTTAAGTGTATGGCATGCCCATTTCTTCACAAGGTAGTGAGCTAAAATTGACTAATTTGTTGGACATATGGCATAGGTTTAATAGAATGGATCGTAGTTGGATGCATGCATTGAGAACCACTAAAAGTATCAAATGGGGGTGGAAGAATTTATTAAATTTGCCAAAAGAAACGTGGCTAGTAAGAATGGCATGTATCGTTGCCCTTGTGTGAAGTGTGCAAATGCTTATTGTAAGAGCGTTGATGATATAAGGGATCACCTTCTTTGTGATGGGATCAATCTCCATTATAAGAAGTGGCTTTGGCATAGGGAATTGGGAAGTACCGTAGATGAGTGCACGTCACAAAATGTAGAAGCAGTGATGGATGATGTTTGTGATGATGGAATGGACGAGATGATCAATGACATTAGGGCTGAGTCATTTTCTGTGGTAGATGAGTTTGAGAAGTTGCGGAGTGATGCAGAGACACCGTTGTTCCCGGGGTGTACTAAGTATACTCGGTTGACCGGCGTCCTGAAATTGTTGAAAATAAAGACAGAAAATGAATGGGTGGACACGGGTTTCTCGCAGTTGCTTGAAGCTTTGAGTGATATGTTCCCTGCCGGTAATGTGCTTCCGAAGCGTATGTATGAGGCTAAAAAAGTTCTAAGCAAGATGGCGGTGGAGTATAAGAAGATACACGCTTGTCCTAATGATTGCGTGTTGTACAGGAATGAGTATGAAGGCCTAAAAGAGTGTCCTAAATGTGATACTCTGAGGTACAAGCCGAGAAAGGATGCCGTTGGTGATGATGATGGATCAAAGAAAGGGGTACCTTTGAAGGTAATGTGGTACCTTCCAATTGTACCACGATTTAAACGCTTGTTTGCAAATGAGGCAGAAGCAAAGAAACTGAGATGGCATTGTGATGAGAGAATCTCCGATGGAAGATATCTCCGGCACCCTGCTGACTCTCCTCAATGGAAGAAAATTGATTCAATGTTTCCTGAATTTGGTGGTGAGCCGAGGAACCTTCGTCTTGGACTGTGTACGGATGGATTCAATCCTTTCGGGAGTCTCAGTAGCACACATAGTGCTTGGCCAGTTTTGCTGGTTATTTACAACCTGCCTCCTTGGTTGTGCACGAAACGCAAAAATGTGATG
The DNA here is from genome assembly GCA_037074515.1 of Mimosa bimucronata. Lineage (NCBI taxonomy): Eukaryota > Viridiplantae > Streptophyta > Magnoliopsida > Fabales > Fabaceae > Mimosa > Mimosa bimucronata. The sequence goes on from CM073441.1 coordinate 23,240,336, forward strand.
ATGTCTATGATGATTTCTGAGCCGAAACAGCCTGGAAATGATATCGATGTCTATCTTGCACCTTTGATTGAGGACTTGAAGATGTTGTGGGAGGAAGGCGTCGATGTGTTTGATGCGTACAGGCAGGAGACATTCAAGTTACGAGCTATGTTGTTTACTACAATAAATGACTTCCCTGCATATGGCAATTTTTCTGGTTACAGTGTGAAGAGTTATATGGAATGTCCTATATGTGAGTTGGACACAAACTGCCACCAGCTAAACATGGGAGAAAAACCATTTACCTCGGTCACAGGAGGTTTCTTGATCGGTTTCATCCTTATCGTAGACTAAAGAAGTGTTTTAATGGCTCATCTGAATATAGATCTGCTCCGACCCAAAAGCCATGTTAAGAATGTTAATGTGGTATTCGGTAAGAAACAGAAGAAGAAGACCGGTTCTGAGAAGATCATTTGGAAGAAGAGGTCAATCTTCTTTGATCTACCTTATTGGCGATTTCTGGATGTGAGGCACAGTATAGACGTGATGCATGTGGAGAAAAACGTCGTTGATAGTCTTGTTGGAACGTTGTTGCATATACAAGGGAAGACTAAGGATGGACTCAGTGCACAGTTAGACTTAGTTGAAATGGGTATAAGACAACGGTTGCATCCTATAGTCAGTGAAAATGGAAAGAGGGCTTATATGGAACTTGCTGCTCATACACTCTCTAAACAGGAGAAAAAAAGTCTTTGTGAGTGTTTACGTGGGATCAAGGTGCAGCAGGGTTATTCTTCTAATGTTAGTAGACTTGTGTCTATGAACGATTTGAAGTTGGTTGGAATGAAGTCGCATGATTACCAACTATTGATGCAACAATTCTTACCAGTTGCTATAAGAGGCATTATGCAAGATGATGTGAGGATGACTATAACAAGACTGTGTATGTTTTCAATGTGATTTGCAGCAAAGTCATCGACACTGAAAAGCTCGACGAGTTGGAAAATGAGGGTTACATTATATTGTGCCAATTAGAGATGTACTTTGCTCCAGCCTTTTTCGATATTATAGTGCACTTGATTGTTCATTTGGTAAGGGAGATAAGGCTTTGTGGCCCTGTTTATCTAAGATGGATGTACCCTTTCGAGCAATTCATGAAAGTTTTGAAAGGGTATTCCAAGAACCCACATCGACCTGAGGCATCAATTGTTGAAAGATACTTAGTTGAGGAGGCAATGGATTTTTGCAAATTGTATCTAAAAGGGGTTGAGGAAATCCCCCGACATGAAGATGGGATCGGTAAGGGGGTACGGGGTGTTAAAGTGAAGACTATGTGCCGTGAAGAGGTGTTACAAGCACACCTGTACATATTGAATAATATGGAAGAAGTGCAGCCTTATTTGGACGAGCATAAGAGGATCCTAAAGAAAAGAACCCGAAAAAGAGTGACATGCAGATTTCCAACGAGCATAATAGGACATTTATTGGGTGGTTCAAGGAGTATGTTGAAAAGGAGACCGGTGCGCCGGATACAATAAGATGGTTAGCCGGATGGCCTCGTTTTGAGGTTATTACTTGGTGCTCTTTTGACATAAATGGTTATTCCTTCTACACTAAGGCCCAGGACAATAATAGCACCATGCAAAACAGTGGCATGATGGTGGTAGCCGAAGCGATGCACTTCTCCAGTTCGAAAGATAAAAACCCAAGATTGGCTTCCATGGCATATTATGGCGTAATTGAAGAAATTTGGGAAGTTAGTTACACAAAGTTCAAAATTCCAATCTTCAAATGCAAGTGGGTTAACAATAGCGCAGTTGTGATTGATCCCCATACTAGTATGATCTCAATTGATCTTCAGAAGGTTGGTTACATAGATGAGCCTTTTATTTTAGCAAGTCACGCGAAACAGGTGTTCTATGTAACAGATCCCGCAAATAAGCAATTGTCCATAGTCTTGCAAGGTAAAAAGCAAAAGGACCGTGCTCCCAATTTAGATCTAGATGAGATACAACCTTTAGGTGCAGGACCACCTGAACCAAGTGAATTTGAATTGGTAGATGATGATGACCAATTTGCCTCTAGAAATGATCATTATGAGGGGATATGGGATAACATATAAAGTGAGAACCTTTTTGAATTATCATGTATTAATTCTTGTTAATGTTTTTGTTTTGGTTTTGTGAAGGTTGTGGAATTGTGACTCATCACATCTTTGATATGTTAACTGGTACATGGCAGACGGTGATAACAATCAGCAACGGAACGATCCCCCTAGGAGAAAGGGAAGAGGTCCGACGAAGCTCAATGACGTTGTTGTCCGTCAGGGGACAAATGTGCAGCCTATCCGTGTGGATTTTGACGATGACATGAATCCTATCGGGGAAGTTGGTGCGAATTTCGTCAGCTACGTCGGTTTTGTGGTGAGGAACCGGATAAGCATCTTGGATAACGATTGGCGGAGAGTCAACAAAGACGTTAAGGATCAATGTTGGGAAGAGGTCCGACGAAGCTCAATGACGTTGTTGTCCGTCAGGGGACAAATGTGCAGCCTATCCGTGTGGATTTTGACGATGACATGAATCCTATCGGGGAAGTTGGTGCGAATTTCGTCAGCTACGTCGGTTTTGTGGTGAGGAACCGGATAAGCATCTTGGATAACGATTGGCGGAGAGTCAACAAAGACGTTAAGGATCAATGTTGGTCAGACATTTTGGTATGTTTTATCATTATACTTCTGTTTGTTCCTAATATTATGTATTCTTATTTCAACTTAATTCAACTAATGTGTTCGTCATTTTTTTCAGCAAAACTTCGATGTCCCAAACACACAATTTTTCAAGGATTTTTGGTTGGGAGAAGGGCGCAAGATGTGGAAGAATTTCAAGAATCTCCTGACCAGAGATTACGTCTTTGGAGACAAGTAGGGTCAAGATCCGGGTCAGAGCTATCCCAATATTGACCCAGACACTTGGAAGAAGTTTGTTGCATCACGGCTAGACGAAAAGTTCAAGGTCTGTATATTTCATAAATAGCTTTTTAACTTTGGTTAAAAATTGCACTGTTAACACATTATATTAGTTAACTAACTTAGTCTTAGTTTAACAGGAGGAGAGCAAAAAACAAAAGAAGCGACAATCGAAGAATATCTATAAGCACACGATGTCTCGGGGTGGTTACAAGTGGCTAGAGAAAAAGTTGACCCAGAAACAAATTGCAGAAATGGAGGAAGCGGCACGGTCCGATCCAACCTTTGTTGTAGAGCCTCTGCCGCCCTTCCCACGTCATACGAAATGGGCTGAGGGAAGGAAGAATAAAGAAGGAAAATTTGTGACTTTGGAGGTTGAGAAAGTTGCACAGAGGATTGTAAGTATTTTACTTGGTTGTTTATGCATTTAACTTGTGGTTTTGTAGCACATTGCAAATTATGATTTTGTTGGGTCATTACAGGAAGAACTTGAGGAGCAAGCCACCACGGTCGAGTTATCGGGGAGCCGAGGAATGTAGGGCTGACCAAGTATTTCGGTCGCAAACCCCGATCTTACGCCCGTAGAGTATCCACTGAGGAGATTATGGCTAGGGCTCGGGCGGAGATAAAGGCCGAGTTCCAGGAACAGTTGGATCCACATATCCAGCATGTTAATGGGCAAATGGCGGAGCAGATCCGGATGCAGGTTGAGGCACAGGTCTGAGCATCTACTGTACAGCTCGGACTCACGTCGAATTCTTCTGGACAAAATAATCAAGTTTGATCACCTACTAAATATGTTGATTTCCATATTCCGGGTTCATCAATTATAGTCTTACTCTGTATATTTTCATCCCTTGCAGGAGTCTCTCGGTACCGCCGGTCCAAGTGGCAAAGACAGCTGCAATCAGCCTGGACAGTTAGGATCAATTCATGAGGACGACTCGGATCCCACACCAGAAAACAACCTTGACTATGGAGAGGAGTGTTATCTCCATCTCGATTTCCCTCGCCTGCGCGCGGTAGCCAAAGCTCGCCAGTTCCCGAACGCCTCCCTCATACATTATTTTCCTATTGATGAGGACCAAGTGAAGGTGTCCGTTACAGCTATCCATAGCAATGAGGCGGGGGTAGATGTACTCTTTCCCGATCATGAAGTCACCAAACTAAGCGAGGCGGTCGGGGCATTCATCTTGTGGCCTAGATATCTTGTACACAAGAGCCCGCAAAAGGGGCCGGACCCGCCGGTTGATGTGGTATGTACACTTAAGTTTTGAGACTGCTTGTTTGATATTTTTCCAGTTTAGGCATAACATAACAATGATTTTTTCCATCGCCCTGCAGACCTTTTCAGACGAATATCCTTCTCTCCAGCTCCTATGGGAGATGCAGCCAAATTTGGAGTCTGTGGCCTTTACGATGCCTCCAGGAGTAGTCAGTCCAGATCTTACATACAAATTTTTGCTTGACAGTTCCCGAGATATCAGGGAGTTTTTGAAGCTAAAGGAAATTGACCTTGGATGGCTTGAGTTAGCAATTATGTAATAAATGACCATTACTTTTTATGTCTCAGCAGTATTTCTTATTAAATCCCTTTTTGATTTCAACTTGTCTATGATATATAGGTACTTCCACAGCTTGTGTCACAGATTAGGCAGGAGACAATACAGATTCTTCATTCCAATGGCATTGGTGATGAGGGATAATTTCAATACCTCGGTGGAGAAGAGGAATTATGATGACAACATGCAGGCATACGTCAACCATCAAATGTCAGTGAACCGGGGAATTATCTATTTTGCACCTATTCTTGAAGAGTAAGTTTGATTGTTTCATTTTGCCAACTTTTCATCATTATACACATTTGTAAATGTTATGATTATTTTTAATGTCTTTCAGTAAGCACTGGGCACTAGCTGTCGTTTGCCCTAGGGATCATTGTCTGGTTTGGTTTGACTCGTTGAGGCGTAATATAACCCCCTATCATAGAACTCTCCTATCGATGTGAGTAGTGTTAATATCTTTATTATATATTAGTGTCCCAAATAAATTAGTCCCATATATATGTACTAATTTTGGTTCCATTTTAGGGGTATATCTCAGTGGCATTCAATGGAAAAAACTGGTCAAGAACATCAAGACGTCGTGCTACAAAGACCTAGAGTAAATACTTTTGATTTAAATTCTTTCAATGTTAGTCAATTGAGATTTATTAAATTGATTGCTATTAATTTATACCGTTTCTTGTGATTGAAGTGCCTTAGGCAACCGACCAATAAGGAGTGCGGATATTACGTCATGAAATATATTTATGACATTATTATTAGTGAACGAATCGGATCATTCTCACAGGTATAAGTTAAATTCTTGTATGATTGATACAGTTAATACATAAATATATAATGTTTTATATAATTTCTTTGCATTGATCATCACATCTTTATTGTTGCAGTTTTATGATACCAACACATTTACAGATGAAGATCTTGATTCAATTCGTGAGAATGTTGCTGAATTTTTGCTTTCGGAATTGGTTAGTAGAGATGAATGATCATTGTACAAAATACTAAATTGTATAACACTAATGGTTAATTTGTGAAGTAGTAGTAAACACAAGTTATATATGGTTAGTATGATTGATTACTTATATGTTAGCTTGGTTGATTGCTATTTGTGGTGAATCTGTTTTCTGAGACAGCAAAAATAAGGAAAAGAAAATGAGATCAAACGAAAATATTAAAATTTAATTTAAAAAAAAATATCCACGTCACATGTTTAGAAACATGTGACGTGAAATATGCTGGCAAGAAACCACGTCACTTATTAGCCAAATAAGTGACGTGGTTTCTCCAAAACCACCACTACTACAAAAAGCCCTTTTTATGTCACCAATTAACGTCACTTATTTAAAAATGTGACATTGAAAATCAAGGAGTAACTACAAAAAAGAAACAACGTCACACTTAAAATTAAGTGTGATGTTGAAACTTTTCCACGTCACACTAAAATTTTAGTGTGACGTGGAAAAATACTTTCAAAGTCACACAAAATTTTGGTGTGACGTTGAAAGTGTTTTCCAGAAAAAATGGGGGGGCGGGAAATGAAAAAAAAAAAGAAGGCAGGGGGGTTTTCCACGTCACACCAACATTTTGGTGTGACGTGGAAACTGGGTTTCAACGTCACACCACATTGTGGTGTGACGTTGTATCAAGGTTTCCACGTCACACCAGACTTTTGGTGTGACGTGGAATCCTTTTTTTTTCAGCTCCCGCCCCAATTTTTCCACTTCCCGCCCCCCCCCCCAAAAAAAACAAAAACCCTCAGCTCTCACCCAAAAAAACCCTCAGCTCTCACCCCCCCACGAGCCACAGCCCTCATCAGCTCCTCCACCCCACACCCCCCCACACAGACACACACCCCCCACCCCCCCACACACCCCCCGAGACCGCCCACCCCCCCCAGACCGCCCCCCACAAGGACACACACCCCCCACCCCCACCCCCCACACGGCCACACACCCCCCACCCCCTCACACCCCCCCCATAATGGTTCTTTGCTTTGCTCATAGGAATTGGTACATTCTTCTTCTTTCTGCTTGAGTTTCTTATCTCCACCTTGAAGTGTATATATATTCTGGTAGTTTCAATTTTATAGGCTCTGGTTCTGAATTGCCATGGTTGAACTATTAATGGTTCGTTTGGTATGTGGTTAGAAAAATCCTTTTCTTTTTTTAATTTGATTATCTTGCGTCTGTGATTATTTTTCATTAGTTCTGTTTTTATAAATTATTATTATTATTCTAATGCAGATTTGATGGTATTTTTTTAATTCTAAGAAATCGTTTTTTGGAGGAGGAAAAAAATGAGACATAGGCATCAAGATTAGTGACGTTATGCCTTTCATGCATGCACCTTATATATCCTTAGCTTTCTCATATATGTTAAATTATTGTTGATTATGTGTATTTCATCAAATTTTAACAGGTACTGGAATAGCTGCTATTTTCATCAATATATCTGTTGAAACCTTCGCTGGTTGGTAATTAAATATGCAATTCTATCTATCTGGTTCTTTTTTTTTACTTGTTCAAAGTTTTTTTCAGCTCTGTTTTCCTCCTATCGGGTTCAGCAATTTCAATTGTGCCTCCGTTCACAGCTTCACTTCATCGAGGTTCCTTCTTTTCCTTTTTTTTCCTGATAATTAAATCTGTTGCCTTTTTTTTCTCAATTGTAAATTGCAAAAAATGCCATAGAATATTTGATGGTTTTGTAAGTCTTGTAAATTGGTCTGCCATAGAATGTTTAATGTTCAATTGTAAATTGGTTTGCAAATGCTGTTACGTTGTAGTTGCTGCAAATATTGCATACTTGCCAAAATGTTTTATAAGTCTTGTAAATTGGTTTGCTATCGGTTTTTGTTCTCAAATTGCTGAAGATTTATTTTGTTTAATTGATCTTGTTGCTACTAAAATCGTCGTGAATTTCGTTGCATTGTTGCTTATTTCTTTGTTGCATTTTACATGCTGGTTTTGCTTCTATAAATCACTTCAAATTACTGGAGTGAAATTGGATTGTAAATGTAATTTTTGGATGTCACATTTACAAGAGGAGGCTTTGCCAAATTTTTTAAAAAATTTGCATGAAGTGAAGATATGCATAGCATGCCCATTTCTTCCTAATAATGTAGTGAGATAAACTTGACTAGTTTGTTGGAGATGGTATAGGTTTAATAGAATGGATCGTAGTTGGATGCATGCATTGAGAACCACTAAAAAGTATCAGATGGGTGTGGAAGAATTTATTGAATTTGCCAAAAAAAAACGTGTCCAGTAAGAATGGCATGTATCTTTGCCCTTGTGTGAAGTGTGCAAATGCTTATCGTAAGAGCATTGATGATATAAGGGATCACCTTCTTTGTGATGGGATTAATCTCCGTTAAAAGAAGTGGCTTTGGCATGGGGAATTGGGAAGTACCGTACATGCGTGTCCGTCACAAAATGTACAAGCAGCGGTGGATGATGTTGTTGATGATGGAATGGACGAGATGATTAATGACATTGGGGCGGAGTCATTTTCTGTGGTCCATGAGTTCGACAAGTTGAGGAGTGATGCAGAGACACCGTTGTTCCCGGGGTGTACTAAGTATACTCGGTTAACCGGCGTCCTGAAATTGTTGAAAATAAAGACAGAAAATGGGTGGGCAGACGCGGGATTCTCACAGATGCTTAAAGCTTTAAGTGATATGTTCCCGGCAGGCAATGTGCTTCCGAAGCGTATATACGAGGCTAAAAAAGTTCTAAGCAAGATGGGCATGGAGTATAAGAAGATACACGCTTGCCCTAATGATTGCATGTTATACAGGAAAGAGTATGAGGGCCTAAAAGAGTGTCCAAAATGTCATACTTCGAGGTACAAACCGAGGAACGATGCTGTTGGTGATGATGATGTATCAAAGAAAGGGGTACCTTTGAAGGTAATGTGGTACCTTCCAATTGTTCCACGGTTTAAACGCTTGTTTGCAAATGAGGCAGAAGCAAAGAAACTGAGATGGCATTGTGATGAGAGAATATCCGATGGAAGATATCTCCGGCATCCTGCTAATTTTCCTCAATGGAAGAAGATAGATTCCATGTTTCCTGAATTTGGTGGTGAGCCGAGGAACCTTCGTCTCGGACTGTGTACGGATGGTTTCAACCCTTTCGGGAGTCTCAGTAGCACACATAGTGCTTGGCCAGTTTTGCTGGTTATTTACAACCTGCCGCCTTGGTTGTGCACGAAGCGCAAGTATGTGATGATGTCAATGATGATTTCAGGGCCGAAACAGCCTGGTAACGATATCGATGTCTACCTGACACCTTTGATTGAGGACTTGAAGATGTTGTGGGAGGAAGGCGTAGATGTGTTTGATGCTTACAGGCAGGAGACATTCAAGTTGCGAGCTATGTTGTTTACCACTATAAATGACTTCCCTGCATATGGCAATCTTTCTGGTTACAGTGTGAAGGGTTTTATGGCATGCCCTATATGTGAGTCTGACACACACTACCACTATCTCAAACACGGAAGAAAAACCGTTTACCTCGGTCACAGGAGGTTTCTTGATCGGTTCCATCCTTACCGTAGACTAAAGAAGTGTTTTAATGGCTCATCTGAGTACCGATCTGCTCCGACCCCCTTAACCGGGGAGGAAGTTTACCGCCGTGTTGAGAATGTCAATATGGTATTCGGTAAGAAACAGAAGGCGAAGACCGGTTCTGAGAAGATTATTTGGAAGAAGAGGTCAATCTTCTTTGATATACCTTATTGGCGATATCTCGATGTGAGGCACAGTATAGATGTGATGCATGTGGAGAAAAATGTTGGTGATAGTCTTGTTGGGACACTGTTGCACATATAGGGGAAGACAAAGGACGGACTCAATGCTCGATTAGACTTGGTTGAAATGGGCATAAGACCACAGTTGCATCCTGTAGTCAGTGAAAATGGCAAGAGGGCTTATATGGAACCTGCTGCTCATACACTTTCCAAAGAGGAGAAAAAAAATCTGTGTGAGTGTTTGAGTGGGATCAAGGTTCCGCAGGGTTATTCCTCCAATGTTAGCAGACTTGTGTCTATGAATGATTTGAAGTTGGTGGGAATGAAGTCGCATGATTACCATGTATTGATGCAACAATTCTTACCAATTGCTATAAGAGGCATTTTAGAAGATGATGTCAGGATGACCATAACAAGACTGTGTATGTTTTTCAATACGATCTGTAGCAAAGTCATCAACACTGAAAAGCTCGACGAGTTGGAAAATGAGGGTTATGTTATTTTGTGCCAACTAGAGATGCTCTTTGCTCCAGCATTTTTCGATATTATGGTGCACTTGATTGTTCATTTGGTAAGGGAGATAAGGCTGTGTGGCCCTGTTTATCTAAGGTGGATGTACCCGTTCGAGCAATTCATGAAAGTCTTGAAAGGGTATTCTAAGAACCCACATCGACCTGAGGCATCAATTGTTGAAAGATATATAGTTGAGGAGGCAATGGATTTTTGCAAATCGTATCTAAAAGGGGTTGAGGAAAACCCACGACATGAAGATGGGATCGGTAAGGGGGTACGTGGCGTCAAAGTGAAGACTATGCGCCGTGAAGAGGTGTTACAAGCACACCTATACATCTTGAATAATATGGAAGAAGTGCAGCCTTATTTGGATGAGCATAAGAGGATCCTGAAAGAAAAGAACCCGAAAAAGAGTGACATGCAGATTTCTAACGAGCATAACAGGACATTCATTGGGTGGTTTAAAGAGAAAGTTCAAAAGGAGACCGGTGGGCCGGATACAATAAGATGGTTAGTAGGAGGGCCTCGTTTTGAGGTTGTTACTTGGGGCATAAATGGCTATTGTTTCTACACTAAGGCTCAGGACAACAACAGCACCATGCAAAACAGTGGCGTGATGGTGGTAGCCGAAGCGATGCACTTCTCCAGTTCGAAAGATAAAAACCCACGATTGGCTTCCATGGCATATTATGGGGTAATTGAAGAAATTTGGGAAGTTAGTTACACCAAGTTCAAAATTCCAATCTTTAAATGCAAGTGGGTTAACAATAGTGCAGTTGGAGTTGATCCCCACACTGGTATGATCTCAATTGATATTCACAAGGTTGGGTACAGAGATGAGCCTTTTCTTTTAGCAAGTCACGCAAAATAGGTGTTCTATGTAACAGATCCCACAAATAAGCAATTGTCCATAGTGTTGCAAAGTAAAAAGCAAAAGGACCGCGCTCCCACTTTAGATCTAGATGAGATACCACCTTTGTGCACAGGACCACGTGAACCAAGTGAATTTGAATTGATAGATATTGATGATGACCAATTTGCCTCTAGAAATGATCATTGTGAGGGGATATGGGATAACACATAAAGTGAGAACCTTTTTGAATTATCATGTATTAAGTACTGTTATTTTTTTTATTTTGTTTTTGTGAAAGTTGTTGCCTTATACTGACTCATCACATCTTTGATTTGTTAACAGGTACATCATGGAGGATGATTCTAACAATTAGGGACAAAACAATCCCCCTCGAAGAAAGAAAAGAGGTCCGACGAAGCTCATTGACATTGTTGTCTGTCATGGGACAAATGTGCAGCCTATCCATGTGGAATTTGACGAGGACATGAATCCTATCGAGGAAATTGGCGGAAATTTCGTGAGCTACGTCGGTTTTGTGGCAAGGAATCGAGTAAGCATATTGGTTGACGATTGGAGGGAAGTCCAAAAAGACATTAAGGATCAATGTTGGTCAGATATCTTGGTATGTTTTATCATTATCTATCTGTTTGTTCCTAATATGCATGTATTTGTTTGTTTAGTTACTCAACTGATGTGTATTTTATTCTTATTCTTTGCAGCAAAATTTTGATGTCCCAAACACCGAACAGTTCAGGGATTTTCGGTTGAACGAAGCGCGCAAGATGTGGAAGAATTTCAAGACTACCCTGACCAAAGATTACATCCGGGGGAACAAGATGGATCAAGATCCCTGTCAGACCTACCCCTCTCTTGACCCGGAGACTTGGAAGACGTTTGTTAAGAAACGATTAGATAAAAAGTTTCAGGTTTGTATAGATCTTTTACTTTCCTTCAAAACTGATGAATTTTAACATATTATATTAGTTAACTAACTTAGTTTAGTTTTCACAGGAGAAAAGCCAAAAACAAAAGGAGCATCAAGAAAAGAATATCTACAAGCACACAATGTCTCGGGGGGTTACAAGTGGGTCGAGAAAAAGTTGACCGAGAAATATTTTGCAGAAATGGAGGAAGTGGCACGGTCCGATCCTACCATTGTTATAGAGCCTCCGCCGTCCTTCTCACGTCATACGAAATGGTCTAAGGGAAGGAAGAATAAAGAAGGAACATTTATCAATCCGGAGTTTGAAGCAGTTGCAAATAGGATTGTAAGTATTTTACTTGGTTGTTCATTCATTTAACTTGTGGTTTTATAAAAAATTACCACTTATGATTTTCCGGTCATTGTAGGTCGAACTTGAGTAGCTGGCTACCCAAGGGTCCTTCACACCTTCTGGGAGGATGGACATCCTGGCCACGACAATTGGGAAGCTCGATCGCCCCGGCCAAGTACTCGGGGAGCCCAGGACTGTAAGGTTTGCCAAGTATTTTGGCCGCAAATCCAAATACAACCGTAGAGAATCCACTGAGGAGATTGTGGCTAAGGCTCGGGCGGAGATGGAGGCCCAATTGGAGGAGCGGTTTGCTTTATCCCAACAGCAGATGGCAGCAGAATTCGAAAGTCACGTGGCGGCGCAGGTCCAGGAAGCTCTTTTGGGTTATATGGGGGAGCAGATCCGTGCGCAGATTGAGGCACATGTTAGAGCGTCTACTATACAGCTTGGAATCTCATCAAATTCTTCTCAACAAAGACAACAGGTTTGAGCATCTACTATATATTTTAATTACCGAATTCCGAGTTTGTCAATTAGAAAATTACACTCACTCTGTATAATATCATCTCCTGTAGGAGTCCCCCGCTACCGGAGGTCCAAGCGGCAAAGACAGCTGCAATCACACTGTGCTGTTAGGATCAATTCGTGAGGACCAATCAAATCCCACACCAGACAATGACCCTGAAGTTGGAGAGGAGTGTTATCTCCATCTCGATGTCCCTCGCCTGCGCGTGGTCGCAAAAGCTCTCCAGTTCCCGAACGCCTCCTTCATACATAATAAGCGTATTCCGGAGGACCAAGTGAAGGTGTCTGTTACAAATGTTTCGAAAGAATGAGAGGGGTTCAGCTATACCTGTTCATGATAGCGAAGTAACCAGACTAGGCGATGCTATTGGGGCATTCATCTTGTGGCCAAGACGACTTGTACACAAGACTCAACAAAAGGCGCCGGTTGATGTGGTATGTACACTTAATTTTTTAGATTGCTTGTTTTAATATATTACAGCATGTAAGAATATATAACACTGATTTTTTCATCACCTACAGGTCTTTCCAGATAAATATCCTTCTCTCCAACTCCTGCGGGAGATGCAACCAACTTTGCAATCCACATCCATTAAGATGCCTCCAGGAGTAGTCAGTTTAGATCGTACATATGAATTTGCGATTGATAGTGACAGAGATATCGTGGAGTTTTTGACAATGGACTGTATTGACCTCGCCTGGCTCGAATTAGCGACTATGTAAATTACTATTACTATTTATGTCTCTGCAATATTTTTACTTCTATCCTTTTATAATTTCAATTATTTTACGATAGGTACTTCCACGAGCTATGCATCCAATTAAGCACAGAACAATACAGATTCCTTAGTCCATTGGCCTTGGCGAGGAGAGATGATTTCAACAACAAGGCGGACCAGCTGAGATATGAGGATGAGATGCGGGCTTATGTCATACATCAAATGTCAGCGAATCGGGGATCTATCTATTTTGCGCCTATTCTTCAAGAGTAAGTGTGATTATTACCTTTTGCCAAATTTTTATCATTTTCACATTTACAAATGTTTTGTTTCCGTGTGGCCTTAATATTTTTAATGTCTTTCAGTAAGCACTGGTCATTAGCTGTCATTTGCCCCAGACAACATCGTTTTGTTTGGTTTGACTCCTTGAGGCATAATATAACCTCCTATTATAAAACCCTTTTATCGAAGTAAGTAGTTTTAATGACTTTTTACTTTGGGTTAAATAAATTATTTTCATGTATATGTGCTAATTTTGGTTCCATTTCAGGGGCATTCAGCAATGGCATTTTATGGAAGATACCGATGAAATGAATAATCCCATCATGGTGCAAAGACCTAAAGTAAGTATTTTGATTTAAATTCCTTCACTGTTAGTCAATTGAGATATTATTGAGATATTATTTACTTTGTTATTAATTTATATTATTTCCTTTTATTTATAAAGTGCCCCAAGCAACCGACGAATAAGGAGTGTGGGTATTATGTCATGAAGTATATATGTGACATTATTGAAAGTGACCGTAGCGGATCCTTCCCGCAAGTATAAATTCTTATCTATAGCTTATTATATGATTCATACAATTAATACATATATATGATGTTTTATCTAACTTTGTATTGATCATAGTATCCATTATTGTTGCAGTTTTATGACCGAATCGATGAATTTACAGTCGAAGACATCGATGCGATTCGTGAACGTATTGCTCAAATTTTCCTTTTATTTTTGATTATGTAACAATCTGAATCAAAATTATTTGCTGGTGATCTTTCCTTTCATTCGATTCGACTTATTTTCTTTGGTCTAGCCTATGTTGGTGATTGTATAGTAGTGATAGCATTTTACTGTTATGCTCTGTACATTGCTTGGAACTTGAATTTTGTGTATATTGTATTATCTGTTGACCTGCATTTAGACATTTGCAATGTATGTATATCAACGGGGAATAGAAAAATTAAAAATGTTTTTTTTTTAAAAAAAAGAAACAACGTCACACAATGTAAGATGTGTGACGTGGTTTCCTGGAAACCACGTCACACAAAATATTCTGTGTGACGTGGTTTCTCCGAGAAACTTACAACATCACACATAATATTATGTGTGACGTTGTTTCTCTGACTTTCTACGTCACTTCTTTATGTGACGTTAAAAGTCCATTTTCCATGTCACTTGTTTCAATGTCCCCTGAAAAAGTGACGTGGAAACCCCCAAAATTTGTGACGTTAAAAATACTTTTTGTAGTAGTGCACGTCACATATAACCAAAAATGTGACGTGGTTTATAAGAAATCACGTCACTTATTTGGCTAATAAGTGACGTGGTTTCTCCATGCCACATTCCACGTCACATGTTTTCTAAACATGTGATGTGAAATCTCAGCCATTTAATAAAAAAAAAAATTATTCAGGGACTTATCTATGTTGCTTGTTTCATAAGTTGTGACGTGGAAAATATAACTTTCCACGTCCCCTATTTTAAGTGACGTAAAATCTCCATTTTTTCTAAGTCACTACTTTTTATGTCACATAAAAAAGTGACATGAAAACCCCGAAATAACAAACATAGAATCCCCTTTCTGCAGTAGTGTGAACACCCCCTAAATGGTAACTACCAAACCCATTCTATTAACCTACATAGGTTCAGGATTTTGTCTATGTAAGGACGACAATCTTTTTAATAGAGTGGAATTAGTAAGAGTGAGAGGTAACTCACCTGTAAGATTGTTATAAGACAAATCCAAATAAATGAGGTTAGGATGAGATACTATTTGAGTTGGAATGGAACCTATCAAACCTATTCCCGAAAGTATGAGACGTATAAGATTTGGAAATTCAGTGAGGTTGAGATCTGCTAGCTGAGGGTGCTGTTGAGAGATCCTTGGTTGATTCATTTGAACAAGGCTTCCAATGTAATTGCAATGTATGCCTTTCCAGTGACAAGGATCGGACAAATTGTAGGCAATATTGCTAATATTCCACCATTTACTTTGAAGAAGAGCACGTTTCTGCTCTGCTATCATGGCACCATTAATAATCCCAAAGCAAGTTAGAGCGAACCATAACAACAATACCACTCTCACTCCCATCTTTGTTTACACAAAGTACTCACCGAATGAGTTCACCTACGGAGTCTTTATACAGATAAAGTAAGATTGAATAGCTTCGAAAGTATTGTTCACGCGTCAAAGTCATCGGAGTTTGTATGTCCACTGGCAAATGGACATAATCATATCGTGTGAGATGGGAAAATTAAAGTCGTTATTGGTCTTCCTCGTTTTTTTAGGCCAAAGGTCTTCGTCAATATTAAAGTACCTTTAGTCTTATTGAGCTGTTATGCTGAAAATGGACATGAAATTTCCAAACGTGATACGAATACCAAAGCGAAGTGGTCCCATGAAACTCTCTGAACAAAAGTTGAGTGACTTTGGCGTGAATCAGGAGTTCATGTTTCAAATTAGATGCAGAAAAATTGGCTGACTTACACAAAGGCACATGAATTCATACTGTTGTTGATAATAATAAGAAGCAATTCTTTCAGCCTCTGTGCTACGACTTGTCTTACACGGAATATCCATATATATGCAACAGAAAAATTGGTTTTCGTAGTGATCTTGTGTTGTTGTTATGGTGATTCATAAGTGGAAAAAAATTAAATGATTAGATGTGGATTCGTTTTTCTATTTTTTATTTCATCGATAAAAATATTATTTTTTCCAGGAAAAACAAAAAAACTTGATTCTCGTGACCCTCTTTCTGAAAATATTTATTTTCTATAGTTGTTGTGATTCAGACTTAAATATTTGCTTACTTTTGAAAATAATTAAACATTGTGATCCGAAAAAATTCCAAAATGTTTATTTACTGAAATATCCAAATGAAGCAGAAAATACTTTTTTTTTTTATAAAAACCACTACTCAACTACCCCTATTCTGTCTGTATCTGGATGTGTTTGAAGCCCCTTTGGATGAGAGAGATTCAAAGCTCTTCTTGGCCAGCCATTCCGCAATCTCGTTCAACATTGCTAACATCCTTCAAAATCCCTCACTAAGAAACAAGTTAAAATAAAAGCAGACACAAATTTACATGTCATCTTCTAGATTTAGTTTAATCTCTGAACTTTTAAAAAGTTGTTGTATCTTTTAGTTTTTTAACCCTGATATTATTAGTGAGAACTGATGTTTTTTAACAATCACTGTTATTTGGAAAATTAAAACTTATATGTTGGCATTTCTTATAAACAACTGTCAACGATATAGGACTAAAGATCATTTTTAAAACTAAGGCTAAATTGAAACCTTGTATGAATTGAAGGGACTAATGAGTGAAGGTATACTTTAAAATAAAAATTAACTCATAAAATTCATAATAAAACAATAATACTTTCCAGATTTGACCAAAAAAAAAAAAAACTTTCCAGCAATATCCTTGTTTAATTCAAAAATGTTTTTAAATTCACTGTGGTCGATCATTCACGCCGCAATTCAATAAAAGTAAACTTTAACAATGATATATACTTTCCAGCATAAAAATTAACTCATTAAAATTCATAAGAAAATAATAGTACTTTTCAGCATTATCCTTGTTTAATTCAAAAATGCTTTTAAATTCAATGTGGTGGATCATTAACACGTTACTTAAGGTTTGATGTGAAACTTTTAATCTAATTTGAACCCTAAAATATCAATTAGCTAATAAAAATATATTTTCAACTTGCAACTAACATAAAAAAATTGAAAATGTAACATCCCACATTTTAGGAAATAAGAAATAAGGAATTAGTTAAGGTTTTGGAATATTACTAAAACATGAAAAAGCATTGAAAATAAATTTATGATGTTTAGGCATTTTTAATAAATTTAAGGCTTGTTTTCTTTAAAAAAACAAAGAGAAATAATTAGAAGATAAAAGTTAATTTGGAGAAAAGAGATAACAAGAATTTATTTGAGGAAAAATAGTTAGAAGATTGATTTAAATAAGAGAATATTTAGAACCTTGGGGAATTTCTTGATATTTAAAAAGTCATATAAATAAATTCGGAGATTAAAGCATATCTAGAGAAAATGTTTTTAGAATAAATTCAGATCAATTTGTAAAGGAAATGGTAATTAAAATTTTAAAGAAGGGCATAAAGGGAAAGAGGAAAGATAAAATAAAAGGAAAATGACAATATCTACCCTTAATTTAAAATATCAGTTGAAAAAGGAAGGGCAAGATGGTAAAATACCCATTAAAAATATTAACTCATTTCCTTCAATAAATATACACCCACGTGCCGTCATTCCTTATTTTCTCTCCCTCTCACTCGATAACCCTCTCTTCATCATCTCTCTCTCTGTTCTCTTCGATTTCTCCTTCGTTCTGGTGGTGAATCTGGCAAAATCAGTGGCAATCGTCGGCGAGAAGTAGGGAAAGCGAATGGGGAGCTTGGATTAACCTAGGGTAAGTGCTTTTTCTTCGTTTTCCTCTCCTTCTCATATGATTTCAGCGAGCTTGAGGGGCGAAATCGATTTGAGTTTTGAAGGTCTTAGTGGTTTCTTAAACTTGTAAAATTAAGACTTAAGCTTCAATTTTGAGGATTTGGGGAAGATTTTGAGTAGTGGTTTAGTATTGGGACGATTTCTTTTAAAAGCCTCAAATCTATCTCTGTTCTGGTGCGATTTCTGGATGGTTTTGGACTGAAATCGATGGGAAAAATTGATTTAATAAGGTGAGAAGCCAGATAGAGTTGATAAGTGTGGTTGTATGTTGAAATTTGTTATGTTCCTTGGTGGACTGATTTCTTCCTGTAGTTGGCCGAAATCCTTGTTTTTCTTGTTTCCCTGTTCATTCGAAGTTGTTCCCCTGCTCTCTGTTTTCTTTGTTTTCGGCCAGGGGGTTAAAATGGTCTATGATGAAAATATAATAGAGCATAAACTAGTTGTTGCATGTTGATTTCTGTTCTGGCTTATTCTTGAATGTGAAGCTTTGAGTGATTATGTCTTATTTCCTCTTGCCCTGTTTGGTTCAATGCGTCGAAGATGAGGAACACATTGATGGTATTAGGAATAAATGAGAGTTTGAAAAATACATGAGCTTATTGAAGGGTTTCGTACTGTCATTACTTGTTATTTAGAAGTTAGTTTAAGAGATAGGGGATTTTTTAAGGGAGGCTACTGATCCTTGTGTTGATAAATCCATGCTCTGTTTCAGGTTCTTAGTTCTAGTGGGAAATTTTGTTGATATTGGACTTGAAGTAGGATTCATTATGTGTAATTGAGGATCATATTGATATTGAAAGTGTTTGGGTTCCTCCTCTCTTTATGGGTGGATTCGGTGGTACAAGGAAGAAGGGGAATGATGATTTTGATTATTAAATGAAACAAGGGATTTGCATTTTAGTATACTGGAAGGATTGGTAAGAAATGGATTAGGCTTCATAGATATTTCCTCATATGCCCTAATTGGGCAACCCTATTACAATAGGAAAAAGTTGCAATTGTAATGTTAAATGAAGTGGAAATCCATTCATGAATACTCCTTAAAGTTAGGGTGGTATTTTAGATGGTCAAGACAAGCTTAGAGGTTTGAATAAAATGTAGTTTAAGTTTGTAATTGCGGTTAGAATTTTCAGAAGTTTTGTTTGGATAGCAATCAATTAACCTTGATGAATTGAAATGGATTATTATAGTGTGAGCATTTGTTGAAAAGAAGGATTTGAAATTTAGAAGAAGTATGTTAAGATGTCAAAAAGGGTGATGAAGGGTGTTAATGTAAGGTTGGGATATAATTTTCAGATTTGGAATTAGAAATTGAGAAAGATTTAAAAGGGTAATGCCATATAGATGAAATAGCCAAATGATGTTTTGGTGATTGAGGGGTTCATTTAAATTTTGGAATAAAAGATTGACTCTTGGATTAATTTTGAATTTGATATTGATATGGAAATAGGATATAAATCACTACAAAAAAAGCGGGGTTTACTAGCGGTTCATTTAGTAGCGAAAAACTAAAACCGCCACTAATTACACATTAGTAGAGGTTTTAATAAAAAACCGCAACTAAATTTGTCTGTTTGACCAATATAAAAGATAGTGGCGTATTTTAGTGGCGGTTAGTCCCACAAAACCACCGCTAAAGTGGCACCATTTGGCGGGAAACTTATTGGCGTCATATTAGTGGCGGTTTTCCAAAATAACCGCTGTTATTAGCAGCGATTCTCAGAAACCGCTACTAAATAACCACTGCTATTACTAGCGGTTCTTAAGAACCGCTACTAAATGCGTAATTAGTAGCAGTTAGTGGCGGTTCTCTTAACCGCTACTGATTCCTGCCTGCAACAACTATAAATACCTACCCCTCTCCTTATTTCATTCAACCTCATAAAAACTTCCTTCTCAATTCTTCTCCTCTAATGCTCTTAATTTTTCCATCAATCTCATAAATTTATCTCTTATATTTTTTATTCTAATTATTTCATTCAATTTTCAATCATATATATATACTAACTTTTTTTGTTTTCGTTTTCATGTGTACATACTCAGTATCTTCATTTGAATATTGTAAAATTAAATTGATTAGTTACAATCACCTTTTTTCATACTATTAATTATTTATTTGACATATCATTTTGGATATATCAATTGAGAAAATGTGATAAAACTTTTTTATGATTATTTAATGTTAAATTTTTTTCAAATGTTTTATACAATTGAACATTATTGTAAATAGTAAAATTGGGTCTAATCAGAATTTTTTTTTATATTTTTGAGCATCCAGTAGCGGTTCACAAACCGCTACTAATTTTTCCATTACTAATCTAATTAGTGGCGGTTTTGACAGTATTATTAGCGGTTCTTGAGAACCGCTACTAAATGTTAGTCACGGGTGATTTACTAGTGGTTTGTAAAACCGCTGGTAACCACTTAGTAGCGATTAAAACCGCTACTAATCAACGGTTTTAACCGCTACTAAATGCCGCTTTTTTTGTAGTGAATATCTTAAAGGAGATAAGTTTCTGTTTGAGTAAGTATAGGGTTTAGCTAAACATCAGTAAAATGATTGAAATATTGGTCATATATTTAAGATTTCTAAGCTAGGATTTGGATGAGGATAGTATATTTTGGGTTGTGATGGGAAGAAATTGTGATAATGGAGTAATTCTTTCTAGTTCTAATCTGAATATGATGAGATAGTATATAAAGGTGAAATGATAATGGAGATTCAAAGATTGGTACATGAGTTTAGTTATGACTATTAATGAAGTCTCTTTGTTTTCCTTCTTTGTCTAGATAATTTGTTGAGAAGCCTAAAGTTGAGGGTTACAATGGATGATTTTTATTGAAATTGTATGATATTTCCTTTGAGGCTTTTAGAATTTCAAAAACAAAGATTGAATTTGAGATATATATGAAATGGAAATCATGATTTGATGTTATGGGAAGGAGTTGTTTTTGTTCTTTTGTTTGGATGTGATGAGCTGAACTTTGGTTTAGATAGATTTAGTGATTATTCTTGATTGGTTAAGTACGTAAGTGATGGTCCTAGTATGATTGAATGTTAAGCTTGAATTGTTGAAGACATTAATATGTGTCAATTGTGGCATTTTAGGTTGATAGTAGGGGAAATTGTATATGGATAATTTAAGTAGGCATATATGAAACAAGTTTGAATTGAAGTGGTAAAGAATTATGATTGTTTGATTATAAATGGATAAAAGAAAAGATTAAAGCTTGTAAAGGTTAATGATATAGAATATTTGATTCAGTGTCATTGGTCAATGATCTTTAAATTGAAAAAGGTGAAATAGATTTTAAAGTAAGAATGATGTTAAGGGATTATAAAATCAAGGATGTTTACGATTTATAGAGTAGTAGGAAAGGAATCGGAAATTTTGGACTGGTGTGGGTTAGAAGTGAGAAATTTAAATTAGTATAAGGATACAAGTGTTTTGAAAGTTGTACTGTTTGTTCGGAATTGAAGATTTAATTTATGGTGGCTGCTTTAAGGACCTTTGGTGGTATTAATAGCTAATATGAAATTTTTTATAGAAATCAAATCAAGAAACGTGAAGCAATTATTAGAAGATATAGTAAATGGTTATTAATTTGTATTGTGATGGATGAGTTGTAATACTCTTTAATGAATTGGAGTGTCAGGTTTAAAAATAATTTACATTGCTGATTGATTTATTATTGAAAAGTTTGTAATGAATAGAAGGTAAGTGTGTATATATATACATGTAAATACGTGTGTGTGTATAAATTAATAAAGTTTTAAAAAAATGGTTTTTATAGAAATTATTGGTCAAACATTGAGAATAAGAAAATTTAATGTAAATAAATTACTAGAGTAATTTTGAATGGTCAAGATCTTAATTAAGTATGGATAAATTATAATTCGCTTAAATAAAAATACTTGGGTAGTATTAATTAAGTTAAGAATCGAGAGAGACGCATCGATTAATTTATAGTCCGATCCCTAATCCAAACCCATATATGTATATAGGCCCTGACTTTTGATATAAGCCGAAAGGATAGAAGGAAAGAAGTTGATTCAGGAGTATGTTATGGAATCCAGGTAGCAGTTTATCTCATTACACTAAATTGCATGTATAATTTTATAATACCTGTTGCATTTAAGTGGTATGTTATTTATTCCTCAGTTGGAGTACTTCAGGCTTAGGTGGTTCGCTACCCCTTTGCCAAACCAGTTAGTTATAACGTGATAGTTATAACGAGAAGTCCTGCAGGTAGAACCTCCACTAGTTAACGAATATATCGTTATCAGTGGTTGGAAGGTGCTTATGTCACACAGAATAATAGAATAAATGCTATCATTAATTTACAAAGGTTTATAAAATGTATACATGGCAACGCATGCATGAAATTTATAGTTAATGACATAAACTGCGTTGAACTGCTATTTTTCAGAGAAGCTGGTAGATGATAAGATGGTTGAGATAAGGCAGGAATGCTGGAAGATGATTAGATGAAGGAATTAAGATTATGTTTTGAAAAGTAAGGTTATTTGTTTATGATGTAAATTTATATTATTAAATTAATAGTAGAAAGCATAGAAAACGGAATTGTATAGATTTATAAAGGGATTTAAATTTTCTAAGTATTATGAATTAAGAATAGATACCATAAGATGGCTAGTGTAACTTTAATTGTTTTATTAACCACTTTATTTTATAAAGAATTGTAAATTCTTCCGGTTGTCTGAAAAGCCCATTCCAACTAATAGAAGGTTGGTCTAATGTTTTAAAAGAAAAAAAAGAGTTTTAAATTTTCCGTATTTTTGGGCTTCTGACACTGAAAAATGGTTGTAATTCAATTAAAATTGCTATAATATAGCAGTAAATTTTAGGTGTTACAGAAAACATTATATTTAAATTTTTTATGTGTTAGTTAATTTTTTAGGTGTCAAGTCAGATTAAAAATTTCATGTCTTACCTTATATATTTACTTGTAATTGGTTAGACTACAAATGACGTGATGTACCAAGTTCACCTATAAATTCCTCAAATTATTATGAACCAATTTGGATAAATCACATCTAAACATTGATCATATCGACCATTATAAAAGGGAAAATAAGCAATTTGGCCAGCAAAATATTACATAAGTAGCGTCTGATACAAATAAATTTTAAGAGTATCTTGATTACTAATAAACTTTTAAAACTGAACAATTTAGCCAACATCATCACCCAACCCTAAAAATCTCAGTGCCAACTGGAATCACCGTGTCTTCACATGTGCAAAAGATGACGGACATTTAGGGCTAGATGACAGTGTTGATTATTAAATTGCTCAGTTTTACAAATTTATTGATAATTAAGATCTCTTTAAAACTTATTTGTGTTAGATGCTCTTATTTAAATACTTTGTAGCTCAAATTGTATCATTACCATTATTAAAATTCTTTTCCTAATAAATCCTTCGTATCTCGCATCACGAACTTAGATATATAAATGATAAACATGTATATACAGCTAAAGTGTCAAACGTGTTGCAATTCCTCAATCTTAATGCAAAGCAACCACAACCTACTTACAAGTATGCCTCCAGCTGTAGAAACTAAAACCATCCCTCATCATCAAACTACCAAACTACTCACCAATATAATTTATATCCTCCCACAATAACATGATGCGCTGTGTAGAGGGGGAAAAACAAGAAAGAAAATTTCATTCCTTCTCTTTTACAAATTATTATGTATAACACCCTAAATTTTAGAAAATAGAAAATAAGGACTTATTTAAGTTTTTAGGGAATGTTACCAAAATAATAAAAAGCATTGAAAATAAATTTATGATGTTTAGGCATTTTTAATAAATTTTAAGGCTTATTTTCTTTAAGAAACAAAGAGAAATAATTAGAATATAAAACTTAAATTGGAGAAAAGAGATAATAAGGATTTACTTGAGGTCTTGGGGCGTTATTTAATAATTTCTATGGTTTATTTTCTCCATTAATTGAGGAAAAATAGTTAGAAGATAAATTTAAATAAGGGATTATTTAGAACCTTGGGGTATTATTTAATAATTAAAAAGCCTTAAAAATAAATTTGGAAATTAAAGTATATTTAGAGAAATTATTTTTTAAATAAATTCAAATTAAATTGAAAGGGAAATGGTAATTAAAATTAGCAAGGAAAGGCATAATGGGGAAGAGGAAATAAAAATGACAATATCTATCCTTAGTTAAAAAATATCTTCACTTGTAAAAGAGAGGGTAAAATGGTAAATCACCTAATTAAATATCTAACCACCCTTATCTTAAATATATATATACTCCCACCACGTGTTCCATTTCCCTTCCCTTCCCTCATCTCTCATTCCCGTCTCCCTCACTCTCTCCTTGTTCTCTCGCCTCTCTCTGTGCTTCTTCGAGTTCCAACGGCGGCCAGCGGTGGTGACTACGATGATTTCGGCTGCGAGAAGCTCCAGAGCACGTGTAAGGCTCGAGTGACCATAGGTGAGATTCCTTTTCTCTGTTTTTTTCCTCTCTATCCGAATCGAGCGAGGCTTGGTAGGGGGATAGATTCGAGTTCTGGGTTTTAGGAGCTTTTAAACCCATATAAATGAAGCTTAAGCTTCGATTTTGATGTTTCGAGGAAGATTTTTGGGTGATGATTTTGGGTTAGTTGATTTGCTCCAAGAACCCCAAATCCATTCACTATTCACCGACGCTTTTAATGGTGTTTTGCGGGTGGAGATTGTCCCAAAATCTTAACTAAATTTGATTAAGAACATGGTTTAACAAAGGATTGGGTTGTATGTTGAATACTTACGAAAATTTGGAGATTTGAAATTCTGTGCTTCCTCTGTGTTTGGTTCAAATTTTTGTTCCTCCCTCTGCGATTTTGTTCTGAGCATGGTGAAGGAATAAAGGAAGTGGTATTAATTGTGTATGATTGATTGTTGCTTGCTGGTGAAATTCCGTTGAGTCTCTCCCTTCTTATTCCCCATTCTGTTCGGCAATTGACCAGGGAAAAAGGGAGGAAGTTTAATTGATATTAAGCTTGAATTTGAGCTTAATCCTTTGTGAGTGAATACCATGATAATGATTGAAAGTTCTGGTTTTCTTCCGTGGATGTTTATGTTCATGATTGAATTGTATAAGCTTGAAGTGGAATTTTGATTTGAATATTTCTTTTCTCTGTTTCATCTGGTTGAGATGGAATCTGGAATTTTGTTGCTCTAGTTAGACTTTGATTTAACATAAATTTGGCAGAACATTTGGATGCTACGATCAGCAATCTTGTTGTTTAAATTTGGGGTCTTTAAAGTAAATATTAACTAAATAACATTATGAGTCAAAAGATATTAGATTAGCGATTTTCTAGCTAGATTTTGAAGAATTCTTGTTAGGTTCAATTTCTGGAGGTTGTTGCATTTTCTATAATGATTGAATGTTGATAAGAACGTAATGGAACTAATATATGATCATGCTATGTTGATTCTCTATGAAGAAGAATAATTTGATATTCTTGTTTAAGACCATTGGTGTTTTGACTATGTTCATCATAGGATCTGAAGTTTTGCTATTCTATGGTCAGAACTCAGAAGTGGTGTAAACCAGATTAAGTAGTGATTCAATTGGATAAAAGGAGAATATAGAAGAGGAAAAAGTAATGGAATTATACAAAGCTGGAATTTATGATAAGCCGCAATGTATGAAATTCTTAGAGTTGTTGAAGTGTTTGAATGTGAGAGTTTGTTTTAAAAAGGTTTCTGTACAAATTTATGTTATATGGATGTTCAAATTGTTAAGTTACTTGTTGCTTCTTTGTTTGTGGTGTTGGTTTATAAAGGATATATATATATATATATATGTGTACAGACTTACCCAACCCATGTTTTCTATGGCTGAAACTAAGCTTTGTGATGACCTGATTTTAGGACACAAATTTCAGTTTAAGTGTTCCTATATGTTTGATTTTTCTCTGCTCTGTTCAGCTGATATGAAAGTATATAGTAAGAGTTAAATAAGGATTTTTGCATGTTTAATTTATACTGTGAATGTGAAGCTAACTGTAGTGTTTTATTCTATTTTGGTTTGCTTTGGGTTAATGGGTGTTCTAGCTTTTAAGGATTTCTTTTGGAAGGAAAGTTTAGGACTTGAATTGAAATTAATTTCAATGTTGATAAGAAATATGACATAAATTGATTAAAAGGTTATGAAAGGATTTTAATTGATTGAAGAAGTATTCTTTGTTGTTGTTTTTATCTAAGTGTGTGATTGTGAGAGTTAAAATGCTTGTATATATAAACTTACTAATGAGTAAGTGGAATATAATAGGGAGAGTAAGTAATGTTATTTAAAGCTAACAATTTTAAAGAAGCAAGAGCTTTATTGTTTTAAGTTATGTTAAAACCTTAAATGGAGGTTGCTGAATGATGTTTCCTAGCAACGCATCTGTAATGCTGCAATAAATTAGACTATTGGTGCTACTGCAAGCTCTCAAATTCTATTTTCTTCTTGTGTCACCATGTTCTGATTAACATGTTGAATTACTGTTGTTTCAAGACATGTGCAAGAGGCATAATGAATTAGGGTAATTATAGATTGAAGAATGGAATAAATGAATCTGAGGTTTTAGTATGGCTAGAAGAATAAATTAGGGGTGTATGTCTAATGTTTGAAGCTTTATTGAAATTTGTTTGAATTGATTGAAGCATATAGTTTTCTTAAGGAGAAATATTTTCAGAGTATATAAATGTTTAGTAATTCTTGTTTTACAGTGAATGAAAATACTCCTTTTGTCCATTACATGAGTGTGAACTATTTCAATACCATCTGCACACTGTTTTGTTTTGTATCTTCAAGACATGATTTATTTCTGATTAATGGTCTAGTAATTACAAAATATTAAATAATGCTTGATATTTGAAGATGTATAAAATTGACTTGTCAAGTTGTGTCACTTCATTGTGTTCCCATCTCTCTAGTTCTTTTGGATTCTCTATCTTTTTCAATTCCTGATGGATTTTGAGTGAATGGAATATGTTGTGATTAATGATTTGTAATATCCTTTAATAAATTGAATTGCTTAGACTTGGAAATGATTTACATTGTTGACTGATTGTATTATTCTTGAGATTTTGTAATAAGTGGAAGTTAAGGATATATATACTTAAGTGTATATGTGTTTGTGTGTGTAAAGGATTGTGAATGCAATTATTTAAGTTAAAAATATTGATTTAAGTCATATTAGAAAAAAAGGAAGGGTAGAAATACATAATACTATAGGAATGTGAGATATTATAGATAAGTATAGATGTTAATATATTATTTATGTATTATAAATACTTATAGGAAGAGATAGTGGTGTTGGATCTTCAGGTCATCCTCCAGGAAAGGAAGAATTCAGTTAAGAGTAACTGTTGAAATCAGGTAGCAGTTTATCTTCATTCACTAAATTGCATGTATAATTTTGCAATACTTGTTGCATGTAAATGGTATGTCTTTTATTCCTTTTATGTTTGAGTACTCCAGGCTTAGGTGGTTCGCTACCCCTTTGCCAGTTCAGTTATGTTATAACTGGGATAGTTATAACGAGAAGTCCTGTAGGTAGAACCTCCACTAGTTAACGAGGATATCGTTATCAGTGGTTGGTAGGTGCTTATGTCACCCAGATTAGTAGGATAAATGCTATCTTTATTTGCAAAGGTTTATAAAATGTATACATGACAATGCATGCATGAAATTTACAGTGAATGACATAAACTGCGGTAAATTGCTG
This sequence comes from Mimosa bimucronata, assembly GCA_037074515.1. Lineage (NCBI taxonomy): Eukaryota > Viridiplantae > Streptophyta > Magnoliopsida > Fabales > Fabaceae > Mimosa > Mimosa bimucronata. The sequence goes on from CM073441.1 coordinate 23,267,995, forward strand.
TTTCAGAGAAGCTGAGAGATGGTGAGATGATTTAAATAAGGCAGGAAGACTGGAAGAAAATGAAATGAAGAGAATAAGATGATAATTCGAAAAACAGGATTATATATGGTTGGATTATTTGTATATGATATAAGATTAAATTATTAAATCAATAGTGAAGAGCATAGAAATTAGAAATGTATACCTTTAAAAAGGGATTTAAATTTCCCAAGTACTATAAATAAAAGATAGATACCCCGATAGGGTTAATATTCTTTTAATTGTTTTATGAACCACTCTGTGTTAGTAAAAGTTTTAAATTATTCCAAATTGTCAGAAAAACCCATTCCAATAGAAATGAAGCATATTGATATTAAAAAAGAAAAAGTTTTAAATTTTTCATATTTTTGGGCTTCTGGCACTGGAAAATTAGTTATAATTCAATTAAAAAGCTATAGTATAGTAGGAAAATTAAGGTGTTACATTTTTTATATCAGAGCAAAGATTCTGGCATAGGTTAGCTAGAATACTTTGCTCATTAGTTGGTCATTTAAAGAGACTATTAGAACACCTTCAGAATATTATGGTTTTAGGCTATGCAGATTAGACACATAGAAGAGAAAGTTGGAATTCCCCTTGAAGTTGCTCAAAAGATAACATTTCAGGAGAGGATTTGACAAGCTATTCTCTGAGAGATAACCATAAGGGGCATCTATACCTTAAAACTGGTCAGGTAGTTCATAGGAGGATAATAGAAGGTGAAAACAAGTGATTTTGAGGGATTCAAGTTTATTAAAGGAAGAGTTCAAGATATCTATGGAAGAATTGATTTTGAAGTTGTTGATTATGATTATAGATATTGAGAACAAATTAGTAAGTTATATAATTTAGAAAATGGGAAATAGGAAGACAAGAGGATTTATGAAGTTTAGGATTTGGACATATGAAGAGCATGGCTACTGATTTATGTTGAAGACGATGGAGTATAGGGCTAATGCTAAGATAATTGGATTTGACATTTGTTTGATTAGGCTTATATTAGTTTTGAAAAGAATTGAAATATGATAGCAATTGGACTACAGGAAAAGTAAATGAAGCAAGTGATTGATCATTGGTTTATTTTGAAATGGATATAATTTCCAAATGACGGATCCTAATTTATTATTCAAGGATTTCGACTTCCAAATTGATACCCAGTAGATGTTGTTATTAAATATTATTGGGAGATACAAGATACAAGAAGTTGGGAGTCTGAAGATTAGAAATTTTTTGGTATATGCATCTATTTTTTCTGTTCACTTGACCTTACTTCATATCACGTGAGAGGATCTCCAAACCTTAATAAAATATACTTCTCTAGAACAGAAAACGAAAGAAGTTAACAGAAAGTCAGGACCATCCCCCTCGCCCCAAAAATAATACATTTATGCATGTAGAAGAGTGATATAAAGGATAATATCTACTTTCTGCCAGCAGTTCCAAGTCGTGGTTTGCCCTTAACCTCAGCTTCCTGCATTGCACAAGAAGCATATTATATTTGCATGTCGCTAAAAGCTATCAAATGACAAGTCTTTTTTTAACAACCAAATCAAATACCTGTGGCAAGTACAGAAAAATGTAAGTCTTTGCTGTCGCAGGATTATGATTTTCAGGCCCTTTACTCCAATCATAGCAGACCTATAAACAGAATTATGAATCCATTATTGACAACATTCATTAAGATTTTCAATTACACAAGATTTGTAAGCAAAAGCAAAACTTGTGAATGAACTACATAAATACATAATTTTTCATTCATACCAAAATAGGGATAGAAACACACCATTTACAGTTTCTTATAACACTTGTCCAGTTTCTCGAATGAGTATAACATATTAACATGTCTTTCTTACATGACATCGAAACAAGTTTTTTGCATGCCAACCTTTTTTACTGAAAATCTACATGTTTCTGCTTTTTCTAGCTTAATTCCAAAATTCCAGACGAATGAAAGGGGACTCTTGCATTTTAGCATGTACTCAAAACTCTAGATTTTCAAGGCACCCTCATTACTAATTGAAAGGGGACAAAAAGGTGATATATACAAATCGAAGAGGATGCCAAAAATTATTTCAATAAAGCTGCAAACTTGTGCAGAAACAGGATATACAGAGTAACCAAAGATTGAACCATCATTGTTGCATGTACTGCAAGGAATAGGTTGGGTGCACCTTAACATGGCCTGAAATTAGAAAAGCTTGCATTAAAACTATAGGAGAGCTGATTAAACCAAAAAGGTGGCTGTAATTCAGATGCAATTAAAGATTATGCTGAAGACTGAAGGAGAGATGCAAAGACCAAATAGGTTTCTGCTATTATATTTATATGCAGGACAAGCATTTGATTATGGAAAACATGTTTGCCAATTTTAAAAATGCAAGCATTGGAAGAACCATAAGTCTTTGTTTCCTCTCCTTGTCCCAAAAGTTAAAAGCACCATCGGAACCCGCAGTTGCAAATGTGTGACGTACCTGTCACAAATTCAATAATTAACATATAATAATACATTAATAATGCTAAAGTTTAAGCTAGATAAGCTATTAATGACGTCTAGCATGTCTATTACTGATTGAAGTGTTGGCCATGTATGCAGACAAAAATCTAAGGGAAGAAGTTGGAAAAGCACAAAAGAATAAATGATTGAGCACCTTATGAAAAAGATACCATCCTTAAAATTTTGATAGTCCCACTGCTGAGATGAATTCTGAGAGATTTTTGTCGAAACAGATAAAACATGCAAGTCTAAGAGAAAATTACAAAACCATTAAATGCTTAAGATGAAGAAACCAAAATCTGAACTTGATGAACTACAATTTTTTAATATAGATCAGTAAGTCATTTGCCATCATTATTTTTATTTTCTTTGCTAACATGCAAATATACCATTTAAATGAATTGCGACTTCGATGGAAGGGGATGAGATTAGAGAATAAGGTAAGCATCCTTCATTTGAGTAGTAACAGGTTCATGTGGATGTGACACACAGACCTTAATCAAGTTCTCTTTTTGGGAGCTGATGACTCTAAAACAAGCTGCCTATGTGGACTACTTGTGTGGAAGATGGGAGATGAGACCTCCTATAGTATGTAAATTGAAGGGCAGGTCAGCTTGGACTGTCAAAACTTTAACAGATTTGAGACAGGGATTTTATTGGAATTTCGGAAAAGCGGAGGGTGAAATTACTTGGTTTTGAATTAAGGGACCAAATTGAAACTTTTCCAAAACTAAGAGGAGCAAAAGTCTATTCATGCCTCAAAATTATCACTAAAAGTACAGCTGCAAGCCCAATAAATGGGATGCCAATCCTGCAATACAAGCCTCTCACATTAAAGTCCAAAAATCATTTTAAGAGATATAACACGACGTCCTTAGTTGACTGGTTGGTCAAGCCAAGGGAGAATATTTGGGTAGGGAATACTCCTTTTTCCTTGCGTCCATTGCCTTTAATCCCTGAATCACTATCCCACCCGAAGAAAGAGAAGGGGGGGGCAGTTCATTAGTGTATATTTCAAGGAATTTCCATTTTATTCAACTATCTGTTACAACCCTTGGGTTTACTAGATTCCACACAATTTTTTTTATCACTAACCATGATATGACGTTATGCAACCTCTGATTCTTCTAGTGTGCATGCTTAGCAAATCTCATTTTCAGTTCATAACTCATTCCCTAAAACGAAGAGTTTTCGACACCATAAGCCCCATAGGGTTTTACCACACAAAGAGGGAGAAAACTGATCATGAATTCTAAGATCCTTTAACAAAATCATTTATCCAGGGACAGCATTCAATAAAATTAATACTATATCACCCAAAAACATTGATACTAAAGAATGATTGCAGAATGAGGAGGCCCAAATATTTTTGTCTCTTATTTCAGAGAGTTACTTCACAGTTAAGCAGCTGATTTTTTTTCCTTTTATGAATAATTTGTGAAGTGTGATGTATGCAACATGAAGGTCATTCGGTTGAAAAGGAAATGCATATACTTTAAAAGACACAACCTTGTCCTTGAATGTGTTGAAGCATAGAGTGATCTTCAACACATCCCTTTTGGAGTACAAATGGTGGTTTCAAACTAAAATGGGAAGAAAATAGTGCAATTTCACCATTTAAAGGACTCAAATGACAATTTGGCATGTATATTGTTTATTAATAATCAACTTGGAAGTAAAATAAAGAAACTGGCAGAATCTTACAGGATGGAAGTTTAAAGAATTGACTGACTATATCTCATTGCCCTCTCTGTGACATTTGAAAATAAAGTTTTTACTCTGTTGGCTCTCATCCAAATGATGCACCCCAACTCTCCCTTCGATTGATCTAACCTAAAAATTATAATGGCCGTATCATCAGATTCAAGTTCAGTCTCAATCAATCAACTCTTACAAGATTATAATTACAGGAAATAGAATCCAAAAAATAAAGATATATCTTTAGAAATCCTCCTCATATATTGAAGTTTACAGAATATCTTAATATTGAAGTGGCGCTTCCCAGGATGGACTAAGACACAAGATATAATAAACACTTCACAAATTATGCCTTCTTCCAGTGCAAGAGTAGAAGTATACAAACAACAATAACCAAGCCTTATCCCACTAGGTGGGGTCGGCTACATGGATTACACGACGCCATTGTGCTCTATCATTAACCAAATCCTTAGATATATTATTCACTAAAAGATCTCGCTTTACAACTTCCCCGAGTGTACGCCTGGATCTCCCTCTTCCTCTCTTAATTGGACTCCAGACTGTTTGATTTACCCTCCTTACTGGCGCATCTAATGGCCTTCTTTGTACATGTCCAAACCACCTTAAACAATTTTCTACCATTTTCTCACTGATAGGTGCTACTCCAACTTGATGGCATATATGGTCATTCATAATCCTATCCTTTATTGTATGACCACAAATCCATCTCAACATTCTCATTTCAGCTGCTCCTATTATATGTTCATGTTGTACTTTCAAAGCCCAACATTCACTACCATATAAAACTACTGGTCAGTAGTGCAATAAAATTTCCTTTTTATCTTATGGGGTACTTTTCGATTGCAGAGAACTCTAGTAGCTTTCCTCCACTTATACCACCTAGCTTGAATTCTATGGTTGACATCATCATCAATCTTACCATCTTGTCGTATAATTGATCCCAAGTACTTAAACTTTGTCACTTGAGGGATTGATTGATCTTCCAGTTTAACTTCTAAATCACCTCTAAGTTGTCTATTTGCAAAATTGCAATACATATATTCTATCTTACTCCTACTTAGACGGAAACCCTTCAACTCCAGAGTGTTTCTCCATATCTCTATTTTATCGTTAACCTCCTCTCTTGATTTAGCTAAAAGGACTATATCATCAGCAAAAAGCATGCACTTAGGGACCTCTTCTTTAATAGGCTCAATTAGAACATCGACTACTAAGTTAAACAAATATGGACTCAAAGCTGATCCCTGATGTAGGCCAATTCCTATAGGGAAGTCTTTTGTCTCACCTCCCGGAGTTTTAACTTTAGTCAACACACCATCATACATATCATGTATAACTCTAATATATGCAACACACACTCCTTTCTTTTCCAAGGCTTTCCAAAGTAAATCTCTTGGTATACGATCATACGCCTTTTCTAAGTCAATTAAAACCATATGTAAGTCTTTTCTTCTACTTCGATACTTTTCCATCATCCCTCTTAGTAGATATATCGCCTCTGTTGTGGATCTTCCTGGCATGAACCCGAACTGTCTCTCAGAAATACTAGTAGCTAATCTTAATCTATGCTCAATCACCTTTTCCCATAATTTCATTGTATGACTCTTAAGTTTAATTCCCCTATAATTAGCACAATTATGTATATCGCCTTTATTTTTAAAAATAGAAACTAAAGTACTTTTTCTCCAATCATCAGGCATCTTTTTGGACCGTAAAATCTTGTTAAACAATTTAGATAGCCACAACACACCCTCTTCACCTAAACATTTCTAGAGTTCAATTGGTATACCATTCGGTCCAAACAGTTTTACCATTCTCCATTTTCTTAAGAGCTTCCCTAACCTCCATAACTCTAATTCTATGATAAAACGACCTATCAAGTCCATCTTCACTAATTGTCAACTCCCCCAACTCACAAGGTGAAATTTCACCTCCATCATTGAATAACTTAGAAAAGTAAGCCTCCCATCTATTTTTAATTTCTTCATCAGTGACCAAAACTTTACCTTCCTCATCCTTTTTACATCTTACTTGATCCAAATCTCTCGACTTTCTCTCCTTAATCTTTGCAATTTTGTAAGTCTTTTGTTACCCAACCTTTGTCCCTAACTCCTTATAACATCCCTCATATGCTTTAGCACGAGCTTCACTCAATGCCTTCTTAGTCTCCTTTTTAGCCAAGCGGTACTTTTCCCAATTTTCAGCATTATTACACAAGTGTATGGCTTTAAAACAATTCTTCTTATTTCATACCTTTTCTTGTACATCCTTCTTAGTCTCCTTTTTAGCCAAGCGGTACTTTTCCCGCTTCCTAAAGCATTATTAACAATTTTAAGGTCGTATGCTAAGGAAAAATCTATAATAGCATGCCCTTCATTATTCAACTCCCCAAAACCAAAACCACCATGTGCCCTTACATGCGATCTCACCTCTTTCCCAACATATCCATTAAGGTCTCCCCCAATAAAAATTTTCTTGGTTATCGGTATACCTTGTATCAACCTCTCAATATCAGCCCAAAACTTCTCCTTAAGATGTGATTCTGCCCCAACTTAAGGTGCATATGTGCTAATAATGTTTATTGCATCCTTTCACACAATTACTTTCACAGATATGATTCAGTCCTCAATCGGCTTAACCTCCACTACATCCTTCCTTCATTCTTTATCAGCAATGATACCAACTCCATTCCTCCCATTTACCTTTCCTGTGTACCAAAGTTTGGCACCATTAACTTCGATTTCTCTAGCTCCCTCTCCAGCCCATCTAGTTTCCTGCAAGCACAATATATTAATCCTACGATCACTCATTACTTCTGCCACCTCAAAACACTTCCCATTAAACGTCTCAATGTTTCAAGAACCAAATCTGATTCTACTCTCATGAACTAGCTTCTTTAGCCGCCTCCGTCCATTAGAGTGTGGTAGTCCTTGCTCATTTAACACTGCATTCGAGAGAAGATGCAGCGGATCTTGCTCTCTTATCACTATACTCGAGCCATACAACGTGTTACAACAAGGCAACGACCTAACGGGTAGCCCTTGCTCTCTTAACACTGTATTCGGGCGAGGATATAACGGTTCTCGCTCTCTTCTCACTGTACTCGAGCCATACAGCGCTTTGCTTACAGGCAACAACCTAATATTCACACAATTTCTTCGTTGATCCATGTTCATGAGATTCGACAGGGTTTTTACGATGGCTATTGGGGCCTAATACAACCCTCCTCCTTTACCCGGGCTTGGGACTGGCTATAAATATAGGTGAAGTATTTAGATAACCAGTCCCCTCCAATGGGTAAATTAACATTTTGTTTTGGCTTAGCACAATGACATTTTTTCATCCTGTTCACTCCTCATTTAGGACACTATAAGGTGATGAGACCTAAGTTTCAGTAGTTTTCGATTTCCAATACTTACCCATCTATCTAGAAATCATAAAATTTATCTTGCGTCAGTATTTGATTAGAAAAGTCATAAGCTTTTCAGCTTTTGTAATTGTATTCCTTTGTTGAAATCCCCACGATTTAACTAAAATACCACAATCAAAATGGTATCTCAAAGTAGGCATAAAACTAGCAAAAAACTACCCCCACTTCAATGCTAGAAAGAGCAATATACAAATCAGTTTTAGGAATAGTATGACAGTGTGAAAACTGCAATCACATCGAAAACCACTCAAAAGAGCAACCTAGCAATAGGCAAGGGGCAGCTGGTATCCTTATGAAGAACAATGACTTAATGATGATGACACAAGGAATACAACCGGGCAACCCATGCTGATCACAACCACAATTGGTGTTGGGCTGCCAATGGATGGTTTCCTTACTTAAGATACTTAACTTTGATTGATCAACTGCCTTTTTATGTCTTCATTCCCAGTTTAGGTGTTTAATTTACCTTTTAGGCTTAGTACTCTAGTTCATGGCTACATATTATTACTAACAGAGTTGCACATTTAACACATCTTTGAATATAACACATAAAACATTAAGAAACATTGAGTCTTTTAATAGATACTAAATGAGAAAAGGGGAAAGAGAATTAAAAATAAGTCTTCCAAAATATTGAAAGGAAAAGCACAAATGTGTGAAAGCTTACCAAGAAACCTTATTGATCAGGAAATGCAGCCAGGCATCTCATCTGATACTCTTCAAGGGTGAAGTATGATAAGTACCGAATGAGTTTAAGTAAAGGTAGTCTCTCCTAATTTACTTTATTAATAAGTATCTCACTAGAAAATAAACAAGAATCCAAGTCAAAGGAGAATCTCCAATTAACAAAATAATAAGTTTATTGACTAAATGAAAATATAATGCTAGCTGATAGCACTAGCATTAAATAGAGAAATTACAATAGATAGAGTCCTAAAGAGAGTAGAAAATATCTGAAGATAGGAACATACCATATCGTATCTCCTAAAGATAGGAATATATCTCTATCTGAATATTTAAATTCAAATGCAAAATATCCCTAACAAACTAATCTAGATATTATCCTATTTCAATATTCAAATTCAAATGAGAAAATATCCTAACTAATTATCTTAAATATATCCTAAAATATCTTATTTTGACTAAGTCAAATAATTTGAATAAATCAAATAATCTGAAAAAGTCAAATAAGGAAAATAAACTAAATTAAACTAAATAAAATAAACTAATTAATTCGTCTTGCACCTCTATTTTGTGCAGAATGTATCATTACTCCCCCCATCTAAAGTCGACTTGTTCTCAAGGCGAAAATCAGGATATTGCTCATGTAGCAGATCATAATCTTCCCAACTCACATCCTCCACAGTTCATGACTTCCACTCAATGAGCAGCTCTAAGTGAGGGCCACGCCAACGATGACCTAGCACCTTCCCTGGCTCTAAAAGTAACTCAAGGTTGGACGAAATTGGTAACTTCGCAGGTGGATGAGAAATAGTGAATCCGTATGTAAGACAAAGTAGAGAAACATGGAACACCTGAAGAATTTTAGCTAAAGAAGGTAACTCCAATTCATATGCAACAATACCCACCTTTCTAAGAACCCGATATAGGCCAAAGAAATGAGGAGATAATTTGGTATATTTGTTGCGAGCCAGAGAACGTTGACTAAAAGGCTGGATGAGTAAGAACACCGAATCCCCGATGTTAAAGGAGAGTTCTCACCTCTAGGGATCAGCATAAGCCTTTATTCTATCTTGTGCTTTCTTTAAATTGGCCTGTAATAAGTGCAACATGTCATCTTAAGTTTCTAATTAGTCAACAAGCTCAGCAATATGAGTCTCTCCTCGAATGAAGGGTGGAGAGCTGGAGGATCCCTTCCATAAACAAGTTTAAAAGTGGTTAAATTAGCTGAAGAATGGAATCCCATGTTGAATGAATATTCTGCCCAACAGAGAAACTTGCTCCAACTACGAGGTTGCTCATGTGCAAAGCACCTCAAATACACTTCTAAGGAGTGATTGACTACCTCTGTCTGACCGTCTGTTTGAGGATAATAAGCAGTGCTCATTTTAAGATGTGTTTGACTCAATTTGAACAACTCCTGCCAGAAAGAACTGAGAAAGATGGGATCTCGATCAGAGATGATATATCTAGCCATCCCATGTAAGTGAACAATCTCCTCACAAAATCGTGCAGCAACAGTCTTAGCAGTATAGGGATGAGCCAAAGGAATGAAGTGACAATACTTGCTCAAACAGTCAACCACTACCAGGATAGTATCAAAAGAACCTGACTTTGGCAACCTCACAATGAAATCAATAGAAATATCCTCCCATATCTGTTCAGGGATAGGAATAGGCTGCAACAGTCCAGCAGGTGACAACATCTCATTTTTGTTCTTCTGACAAGTAAAGCATTGTTGTACTAATGCTCTTACATATGCCTTTATTTTAGGCCAATAAACAGAATTGAACAGCATCTTATATGATTTCAGGAACCCACCATGACCTCCTGATGGGGTCGCATAGGCCTCATCTAGTAACTTGGCGTGAAGAGGAGAACTGCGGGGTATAACTAGCAGCCCCTGATAATACAACTTTTGTCCCACCCATGTATACCCAGGTTTTGAACTGGGGTCATCCTTCAAAGCCTTAATGATAGAGGAAGTAAACTCATCCTCCCATAAAGCTACCTCAAATTGAAGGCAATCAATGGAAACATGTATAACCATCTGTATAATTTAGCATACTGGGGTCTTCGAGATAACGCATCAGCACCTACATTTTCTCTGCTCGTTTTGTACTCAATAATGAAGTCAAATAGGAATATCTTGATAATAAGTCGATGTTGATTATTGGTGGTAAATCGTTGCTCCAACAGATATTTAAGACTATGATGATAAGTCTTAACTGTGAAGTGGCGGCCAAGCAGATAATGGCACCATTTTTGTAAGGCGAGGACTAAGGCCAATAACTCCTGATCATACGCAGATTTGTAGTGATTAGAGAATGAGAAACCCTTACTATAATCAGCAACGGGATGCCCTGATTTAATAGAATAGCACCAATACCCTCCATAGAGGCGTCATACTCTACAACAAATTCAGAAGTAAAATCAGGGACTTTTAACATAGGTGTTGCAATCAATGCTATTTTGAGTTTGTTTAAAGCTTTTTGAGCTTCCTTAGACCAACAAAAAGCATTTTTCTTGGTAAGATCAGTCAGAGGGCAAGCAATAATCCCATAGTTCTTAACAAATCGTCTGTAATAACCAGTGAGTCAAAAGAAACCACAAAGCTCGGTAACGATCTTAGGTGTTGGCCATGTTAGAATAATAAGTTTTGATGATAACTAAACATAACTTAGGCATATGGAAGGGCTATGATAAGATCAGAAATATCTTAGGAATAATCTAATAGAAAATCCCAAGTCTTGCCCAATCGATCAGGGATAGATTACAAGTCAAAGAACTTAAGCTTAATCGATTAGAGATGAATCAGATAGCGCCCAATCGATTAGAGGCCCCTGTAATAGATGAGAGAAAGTTAGCCCATTCAATTAGGAAAAATTGGAGTAATCAATTAGAGTCGTGTAATCGATTAAGATATCTTAGCCTAATCGATCAGAGTTCAGTAATCGATTAAGAGGAAATTGCCCAATCGATTAGAGAGCGTTAATAGATCAGAACATATTCTAAGCCTAATCGATTAGAGAGTATTAATCGATTATAGGAAATTTAGTAATCGATTAGAGAAATCATGTAATCTAAATGTAATCTGTTTGTAATCGATTAAACCTGCCTAATTGATCAGGCTTCCCTTGTAATCGATTAGGCGCATGATTTCTAATCTGATGTTCAGTGATGCAGGCTATAATCTATGTGTAATTGATATGTAATCGATCAGTCACCAAGTCCTGTGATCGATTAAAGGCTGTAATCTGAGTGGCGATGAGAAATATTCAAAATCAATGTCAAGCCTATTTTTAGCTTTCCAAGTACAGAGTTGTTCAGACCTACTTAAGGAAGTTTACGTTAGGACACAATATGATCAAAAGAGCCGTTGGAGCTCACCTACCCCTTCAGCGCTGTATTCATTATCAAAGTGAGAATTACTCTTAAGATAGTGGGATCTTAAGAGTAGGGTGTAAACTTACAAAGTGTAAGGGGGAGTAACCAGTAAAGAGGGGAGTTCTTGCTGTCACTTGTAAAGGCTATCAAGAGCCTGATTTAATCTTGAGGAATTAGTTGAACCCAACTGCAGGTTGGAGAACTGGACGTAGGCCAAGTTTGGGTTGAACCAGTATAAACTGTGTTGTTTCTCAAAGAAAGATTTTAAAAGCACAATTCACCCCCCTCTTGTGCATTCCTGCCTGTTACATTTGGTATTAGAGCCTAGTCTTCTCAGATTCCACTGATCCCACGATCAGGAGAAGAAAAGATCTATTATGGTAGGATATGATAACGTGCTCCCAGAAGGCAGCTCAATCAACAAACCCCCTGGATTCAATGGTGAACATTATACTTTTTGGAAGATGAAGATGAAGGTGTTTATCAAATCATCTGGGTATGATCTCTGGAGGATAGTTGAAGAAGGAAATATTGTTCCCATGAAAACAGAAAATGGAGTTCAAGTGCCAAAGCTCCCTCAGGAGTTAACAGATGATGACAAAGGAGACATGGAACTCAACAGCAGAGCAGTCTTGATTCTTCAGAATGCCCTAAGCCAAAAGGAATACTTTAGAGTATGTCATCTGGAGACTGCAAAAGAGATGTGGGATGCCCTAGCAGTTGCCCATGAGGGGACCGGTGGTGTAAAGACTAGAAGAGTCGAGCAACTTATTACTGACTTTCATTTATTCAAGATGGAAGAAGGAGAACCAATTAGGGAGCTGGAAATCAGATTCACTCACTTGATCAACAATCTTACAGCTCTAGGAAGAAGGATCTCAAAGGTAGAACAAGTCTCCAAAATCTTAAAGATTCTGACTCCTGAATGGCAGATGAAAGCTACTGCAATCCAAGAAATGAGAGGAGAATCCATGAGCTCCATCACTTCATTATTCGGAAGCCTGGCTGAGTATGAAATGACCATTAAAGTACAAAGAGAACTCTATGGAGATAAAAAGAAAAAGAATCTTGCACTAACAGCCTCCACAAAAGATGATGAGGATGAGGAAAATGAGGAGGAACTGGATGATGATGAGATGGCCTTTATGGTCAGAAAATTTAGAAAGTTCTTCAGAAATAGAGGGAGATACTAGAGAGGTGGACCAAGTAACATCAGAAAGGACTCCCAGAAAAACACTCCTGTGTGCTATGAATGCAAGAAGCCTGGACACTTCAAAGCAGAATGTCCAAGTCTTCAAAGACTTAAGGAGAAAGAGAAAAAGAAGGAGAAATTTCAAGGCAGAAAGAAAGCCTATGTTTCATCTATATGGGGAGACAGTTCGGATGAGGAGACTAGTGATGCTGAGGAAGCAGCCAACCTCTGTCTGGTGGCTCAAGAGGAATCATCAGACAATGAGGTATACTCTACTGACCCATCTTTTCAAGAGCTTCAAGATGCCTATAATGATATACATGTTGAATTTGAGAAGCTAGCAAAAGAAGTATCTGTCTTGAGAAAGAAAACTAAAGACCTTGAAAAGAAAGCTGAAAAACCTGATTGTGAAAAATGTAAACAGATCTTAGAAAAGGTTCTTCAAGAAAATTCTGATTGTAAAAACTGTGAAACTCTTCAGAAAGAAAATAAGAAAATTTCTGAGATTTTAAAGAAGTTCACCAAGAGCACAGAAACACTTGATATTATGCTAATGAATCAAAAGGCATATAGAGATAAAACTGGGATAGGGTATGATTCAACTCCCAAAAATTTGAAAGGAAATAAATCTGTGCCAAAGGAGAAATCATACTGGAAGTTTTTCAGAAAAGCTTCATATTATTCATCATCTTTCTCTTTCTGCAATTACTGTAATAGAAAAGGCCATTCTGAATCAACATGTTATCCTAAGAAACATGGATTATCAAAATCATACAAGTGGGTCCCTAAAGGGACACATGAGCCTAAGATCCACTTGGATCAAAGGCAGCAAACTAATTCCAAAGGACCCAAGAAAATCTGGGTACCTAAATTTGTTTAGTCTGTGCAGGTATGTCTCACAGCATCCAACAATGATAAATGGTATATAGACAGTGGATGCTCAAGACACATGACAGGAGACAAAGAGAAACTGGACAACCTGATTTTAAAGGATGGTGCCAAAGTTAGCTTTGGAGGAAATCAGTCTGGCAAAATTACTGGGAAAGGAGACATTGGTCCAGTCAAAGATATCTATCTTATGGAAGGTCTCTGCCACAACTTGCTAAGTGTCAGACAAAGTACTGATAGAGGTAAGTGGGTAATTTTTGACTCAAATGAATGCCTCATAGTAGATAAGAAAGAACTAGCTATAGACAAATCGAATATGAAATATAGATTGAAAGCTAACAGGAATGGAAATCTGTATGTAGTAGATTTAAATCAGCAACTTTCTGAAAAATGCCTTATAAGCAATTCTGATAACTGTTGGCTATGGCATAAAAGGTTAGCTCATGTTCATATGTCTCAACTAGAAAAGCTAATCAAAAGGGATTTAGTTATTGGGATACCAAATATGAAAGTTAAATCTGATTTGGTGTGTGAAGCATGTCAAAAGGGGAAACAAACAAAGTCCTCTTTTAAACCTAAGAAGGAAGTTACCACAACTAGACCCCTGGAACTAGTTCATATGGATTTGGTTGGACCAACAAGAGTGAAGAGTCTAGGAGGAAGTCTGTACACTCTTGTGATTGTGGATGACTATTCTAGGTTTACCTGGACTATATTTCTTTCCTCCAAGGATGAAACCTTTGATGCTTTTTATCTGTTTGCTAAGAAAGTGCAGAATGAAAAAGACAAGAAAATCAGCTCAATCAGGACAGATCATGGAGGAGAATTTGAGAATCAAGACTTTCTAGAGCTGTGCAAAGAAAATGGCATCAATCATAATTTCTCATCTCCTAGAACTCCACAACAGAATGGAGTGGTTGAAAGGAAGAACAGAGTACTCACTAAGATGGCCAGAACGATGCTAAATAGAAAAGAAGTATCTCAAGTGTTCTGGGCAGATGCAATGAATACTGCATGTTATATTTCAAACAGAGCCTACATTCGAAAAGGAATGGACAAGACTCCATATGAGCTTTACAAAGGAAGAAAGCCAAATGTAAGCCATCTTAAGGTTTTTGGTTCCAAATGCTTCATCCACAACAATGGGAAGGTAAACCTAGGTAAATTCGATCCTAAATCTGATTCTGGAATTTTCATTGGCTATTCCAGTAGAAGTAAGGCTTATAGAGTTTTCAATAAACGAACCTCTACTGTTGAAGAGTCAGTTCATGTAGTCTTTGATGAAACTGACTCTGATCAGAATATCTCAGCAGAAGATGAATCTATTTTTCAAAAGAGGCCTAAAAACTCTACACAATCATTACCTCCACCAAATGAATCCCATGAGGAGGGACAAGAGGATGATCTTCATGATGCACCAGCTGGACCCTCAGCGTGGAAACATCACAAGGATCATCCACCTGAGCAAACCATTGGTAGTGTTAATGAAGGTGTTAAAACCAGAAATCAAGTTCAAAATGAAATGCACTTCTTTGCCTTTATTTCTGAAATTGAACCTACTTGCATTGAAGAAGCTCTAAAGGACTGTGATTGGATAGTTGCAATGCAAGAAGAGCTCAATCAGTTTGAAAGAAGTCAAGTTTGGGATTTAGTACCTAGGCCTTTAAATTATCCTATTATTGGAACTAAATGGGTTTTCAAAAACAAACTTGATGAATATGGATCTGTGATCAGAAATAAGGAAAGACTTGTGGCTAAAGGATATAACCAAGAAGAAGGTATCGATTATGAGGAGACTTTTGCCCCAGTTGCAAGATTGGAAGCAATAAGACTTTTATTGGCCTTTGCATCCCTCAAAATTTTAAACTTTATCAAATGGATGTAAAGAGTGCCTTTCTTAATGGTTATATCATGGAGGAGGTATATGTTGAACAACCTCCTGGTTTTGAAATTTCTACCAAACCATATAATGTCTTTAAGCTCAAAAAGGCCTTATATGGACTCAAACAGGCACCAAGAGCCTAGTATGAAAGATTAAGTAATTTTCTATTAGAAAAAGGTTTTTCAAGAGGAAAAGTAGACACCACTCTATTTATTTTACATAAAAAGAAAAACATGCTTTTTGTACAGATTTATGTAGATGATATTATTTTTGGTGCTACTGATGAATCTCTCTGTGAGGAATTTTCTAAGACTATGCAGGGAGAATTCGAGATGTCCATGATAAGGGAACTCAACTTCTTTCTAGGTCTTCAGATTAAACAAAGAAAGGATGGGATCTTCATTTCCCAATCCAAGTATGTGAAGGAGATTTTGAAGAAATTTGGAATGGATCTGTCCAAGGAAGAAGATACCCTTATGAGCTCTACAGTTGTAATGGATGCTGATCTAGAGGGAAAGGACTTCAATAAATCAACATATAGAGCTCTAATTGGTTCTCTCCTATATCTAACTGCCAGCAGACCAGATATTCAGTTTAGTGTGGGAGTATGTGCCAGATATCAAGCTAATCCAAAGGAAACACATCACATATGTGTTAAGAGAATCTTAAGATATCTGGTAGGAACTCAGGAGATGGGGTTGTGGTATCCAAAGGGAACTTAGGAGTATCTCATTGCTTACTCAGACTCAGACCATGCTGGGTACAAAACTGATAGAAAGAGTACCAGTGGTCAATGTGCATATCTTAGAGGATCCTTAGTCTCCTGGGCAAGCAAGAAACAAAAATGTGTTTCCCTATCTTCAACTGAAGCTGAATATATAGCTGTTGCAAGCTGTTGTGCTCAAGTTCTATGGCTCAAGCATCAATTAAGGAATTTGGGGATGGAGTTTCCAGAAGTTCCAATCCTCTGTGGCAACACAAGCACGATCAGCTTGGCCAAAAATCCTGTGCATCACATAAGAACAAAGCACATTGATGTAAGGCATCATTTCATCAGAGACCATGTGCAAAAGAAGAATGTCAGAGTGGAATTTATTTCGACACACTTGCAAATAGCTGATATTTTCACTAAACCCTTAGCAACTGAACAATTCATGTTCATCAGAAGAGAATTGGGAATGGTAAATCCCAATGAGTTGTAAGTCTGTATAAAATTCTTTAATTCTCTAAAATTTATTTGAATTATTCCATGTTTTGATGATCTAGTACTAACTTAGGCATCGGAGTGCCAAATTAAAATTTTGCAGGTTCTGCATCCAATCGATCAGGCAACCTTAATCGATTACAGAGCATGCCCTATAATCGATTAGGCATCGATTAGAGAAGAAAGAAAGATCAATTAGGGAAAAGGTATAATCGATCAGAACTATCTGATCAATCACAAGGAAGGAGTAATCGATTGGGCATCGATTAATCAGCGTGGACTTATCGATCACAGCAATCCCTAATCGATAAGATGCATCCCATCAATCAGAGACTACTCCCTGTAATCGATTACTCAGCACACGTAATTGATTAAGCGTCAACGGTAACATTTGTAACGTACACTTTCTCTAACAGTTGCATGCTTTTCTGTGATTTCTCTCTCATATATACTTGACATATGTAACTGAAGCATCGTTTCGCACCATATTGCATTCACTCTAAGCCTCTTCTCTTCATCTATTCTCAAACCCTAACGCTCAAATCATCACACCCTTTCGTAACCATCATAACTGTAGTCATTACTCAAATCATCATCAGACATAACTCCTCCAAACCAATTACAACCTTTCGAATCTCCAGCCATATCCTTAAACCCTCTATATAAACCCTCTCCATGGCACCCAAAATGCACATCCCAAAGAATTACAGAGCCCAAATCATACCCGATACAGTTCCATTACCTCAAGGAGACCCAGCATTAACCCACAGACATCATTCCCTTCCTTGAAACCCTATACCCCCAACCTCTCAACCAACATCACAAATGGCCAAAACTCGTGGTTCTGCATCCAAGTCCCAAGCCAAGAGTCCTTCTACAGTCAGAGTCAGAGAACTCATTTCAGGGGATACAGAAGTTCCCATTGATTCATCATTTGCTCAGGGTCCTATTGAGGATGCCTCAGAAGATATTCGGAAGAGATTTCTGCAACCAAGGTGTGGGTTTGTAGATATAGCCTATCTGGAGAAAAATGGCTATCCTGTGTCTGAATGGTTGGAGCCCTATAAGCATTGGATAGGAGTCAAGAATCACTACAATGAAAAGGTTATCAAGGCTTTCTATTCCAATATGAGATTCAGGTCACTGAGTCAGAAGGGAAAGTCACAGGGATTACAATATCTTCCAAGGTCAGAGGCAAGACTTTCTCCTTTGATTGGAAGATTTTAAACCAATGGCTTCATATGGATGGACCAAGGATGGAGGAATACAATACCTGGCAAGAAAAAGAAAAATTCTCTGATGATGCACTCAGAAAGATCTATAATCCAGATAGTCCAATCAAAGGAAATCTTAAGCCTGCTCAACTGCCCCCTGTCTACAGAGTCCTTCATTATGCCTACTCCAGATGTATGGTAAATAAAGCAGGAAATTTCTCTCTCATCCTTGATGTTGACAACCCCCTTCTGCCCATGCTGATCAGCAAAATGCCTATCAACCCTGGACAAGTTATCTGTGAGGAATTTCTGAGGTTTCACAAGACCAAGATAGTAAAGACCACTCTCCCTTTTGCTCAACTTATTTCTTTCATTTTCTGCAACAACCAAATTTTCTGGCTTGAAGAAGAACAAAATAGGGAACCACCTAAGTGTGATCTGACCACCCTGAAAAAGATGGCCTTGACCCCTTTTGTGTAACATCCTGAATTTTAAATTACCAATAAATGTGTATAATTCCCAAATTTAGGAAAGAGGCAATAAGGAATCATTTAAAGTTCTCAGGTGTCCCTAGAAACATACATTAGCTTTATAAACAAATTCACAAGTTTAAGGTATTTTTGAAGGATTTTAAAATTGATTTCCATTATGAATTAAGAAGGAATGATTGGGTATTTATTTTTAATTTATGAAATTAAGGAAATTACTTTTAAAACTTAAAGGAACTTTAGGGGGGATAAAATTTCCCAATATAACATAAGGGGGAATTTTAGGAAAATAATATAATCTGTTAGGCCTCAATTGTAAACTATTTCAAATTTGAGGGCACTTTAGTAATTTTTCTCTACCCAACAACCCTAATTTTCCCTTCTATATATAAGCATGCTCTCCTTCCTGAAGCCGCGCACACGCACAGTACACACACACCACATCTTCTTCTTCTTCTTCGTCGCTGCACAGCACACACACCACACCTTTCTTCTTCCTCCTTGCAACACACGTACACACACACTCGGCGGTGGAGTCTCCCCGTGTGTCTCTCCTTCCTCAAAGCTTACTGTCACTCACTCACACACAGCCGCCGTTGCACCTTCACAGCGCCGTCCACCCAGCACCAGCCACCGACGCGCGAGAGAGGGAGAAAGAGGGGGAGAGAGGGAGCTGGAGTACGAGAGATAGGAGAGGGAAGACGCTGTGTCGTCCTCACTGCCACCGTCCAGTCACCGGCACCGTGAGAGGGAGAGAGAGGGGGGGCTGGAGTACGAGTTTGCCACCGCCGTCAACCATTGCCGCCGCAGTGCCGTCTCTTCCTTCTTCCTCCTTGTTTTCTTAAGCTGCAAAAACCAGACCTCCCTATCTCTCTTGCTATTCTTCTGCCTTCGCTGGGTAAGCAAGTTCCTTGCCCTTGTTCTTAGTTTTTGTTAGGTGTAATTATTAAGGTGGGAGAAAATTTCATAATAATCCTATGACTGCGGTGAGCCTTGATTACAGGATTTTAATGTTGGTTATTTGAGCTAAAGAGAATGTCCAGATCTGATGTAGCAAGTATGTTTATGATGATTTTTCTTTTTGAACTGTTTAATGTTGAAATAAAAGGGGGCCTGTAATTTAAATGATTGAAATTAAATTTTTATTAAGGAGCTAGCTAGAAAATTTTGAAAATATAAATTAATGAAGAATTATTGGTTAGTATGAATAAAATTTGAAATTTTATTAGTGTGTATGGGTGTGAGAGATAAGAGATAGTCTGATGTGTGCATAATTAATGGTGGGATTAATTCCCTTAATTTTGAATGGTAGTACTTGAATAGTTACTATTTAGGTGCGTATATATAATATTAATTGTAGACCCTGATTTTGCTTGACATTGAGCACGGGGGGCGCGTCTACGGTAACTATTGATTTAACTTCACGGAGGTAACTACTTCTGTTTGTTTGCGTGTGTGTGTGTGGGTTAGTGAGTATTTGAAATTTATAATTTTGTGATTGGCTATAGTCTTGATGAACATGAATTTTGAAAGCTTACTTTTATAATATAACCTGTTTAGTGGAGTATGTATTCTTAAATGGCATGAAGGTGTGAACTTGTATGTTTTTGGAAATTTATAGTATTTATTAAATCTATCTTCATGATTGAATCTGAGAATATTCTGGACTGGGCCTTTTGCCATATGTTGGATTTGTACATTTATGATGTGCTGTGCTAATTGTGTGAACACCGAATAAATAAATAAATAAATAAAAATGCCATCGCGCGATGAGGTTCCGTGTAGGCCCACAAGGACTAAATAACATAAAATGGAAAGACGAATTGGGGAGAACGCCCCCGGTCTCAGGTGAGGGTTGTGAGTCCCTACTGGACCGTGTAATAACGGTGTTCTTAATTGTTTGATTTTATTTATCTGTATATTGGATTGCAATATATGAAGGTGGACATGTGATTTTATGTGTGATTTATATGAATGTGAATATGTGATTTTATGTGTGATTTTGAGGAACTGTCTCGTGATGATAATCTCTGTGGAAATATATATTATGATATTGTCTTGCATTTAAATGATAACTGCCTCATGTATTCAATTCAGTTATACTTAGTAATACTCCACTGAGCACCTTGCTAACACACACCGCACGTAGGCGAACAGTTAGTGGTTACTTGGGTCTACCCCCATTTTATCTATTTTTACAGGTCCTGGCAACGCAGTAGGAAACCAAGGGAAGGATCCGGGACCGTCTCACTAAGCTAGTGAGTTCTGGACTGGTTTGACGGAAGATATTGCCACAAATAGGGTTTCATATAACTTGTTTTGCTTCCGCTTATATTTCCACATTGTGTTTCTTTATTTCCAAATTGAGGATTTCTTTTGGAATAATTATTTTGGCAACTTGTTATTTTATTTCTGAGAGACCGGTCTAAACCTTATTGGTATTTCGACTATGTTGGTATCATTGGGGACTATTGGGATTTTGCATGTTTTTGAAAATGTTGGATGGTTGAGAGAAATTTATAATGGTTTTAGTTATTATTTGTGAAAATGTTTGATGGTCAAATATGTTATTAGGTATTTGTGAATTGGTTGATTAGTCAGGTGATAGGTTGGCTTTATTTATCCATGTTAGCCATTGTTATATTAGAGAAATTCTTTTCTAACATGGATAATCTTCTGTTATATTATGTTAAATTCTTTTCTAACCATGATAGCCCTTTTTATATTAGAAATCCTTTTTCTATCATGGTTAGGGTTATTATGTTATGTTAAATTCTTTTCTAACCATGATAGCCTTTTAATATTAGAAATCAATTTTCTATCATGGTTAGGGTATTTAATTGGTATTTTTATTCAAATGACGAAAAGCCTTTTTCTAACTATGTTAGTACTTTATTAGTCAATTAATTTTTCTAACATAGTTAGTTCTAAATTAGTTTTGAAATGAGTCAATGGTGATTTAAAATATTTTTAAAAGTGTATTTAAATGAAATTTGTATTTTATTAAAATTACGAAGAATCATTTTCTAACTAAGTTAGTTATTTCTCTAAAATAAATTCTTTTTCTAATATAGTTAACGGTTAAACTATTTTCAAAGTTAAATGTTAATGATTGAATGACTGATTTCTGATTTGTGTAGTGATTTCGAGCTTTCTACTTTACTTTCTATTCTTGATTCGAGTTTGGCAGCTACTGTTTATGGCTGAAATCTTTGGATTCTCACCCCCTAAATAAATGAAACTAATGATTGAAAGCGTGTAAGATGTTTTAGGAGCCAAAATGTCTCTATGTGTAGGTTGTGAGTGTTGTAGTCTGGTTATGAATTGTCTTTCTTGCTTCTGTCTTGTGTGCATTTTAGATTAGTAGAGCTTTAATCTCTTTTATGATAAGTTAGACAATTATGGGGATAGATTATTTCATATTGATAGTAAAATCTGAAGTATATATGCTATAATGGATGTGGTTATGCATACTTGAGGTTATAAATGGTGATTGTCGAAATTAAGTAGATGAGGTGCAGTTATGAATTTATTGATACTCAAATTTTAGGATTGTGTTATCAAGGATTTACATCTTAAAGGTGATTAAGAGCTGAATGGTGCCGAGTTGTGGCCTTGGTGTACCGGAATTTTTAGGGTGATGTTTCTTTAGTTATTTAAGTTCAAATACTATGATGTTGAGGCTAAGGGTGTGAAGATTGAGAAATATGGTTGTTAAGGATTTTTGGAAGGTATAATTAGTGGTAGTATAGCAACATAATGAATATGGGTAAAGTAGGAAATTTCAAATTCTTGGAATGTGATATGGAAGTAAGGAGATACTTGTTGATTCAAAGGAACTTTAATCTAAAATGAATAACAAGAGCTAGAGAACCTATATGTTTAGTTTTAAGAGAGAATTTGTAAATGCATGCAGTATTGGTTGTTTTATTATATGTTAGTAAAGTCATAAGTTGAATGTTTAGTGGGACCGTAAATTGTATTTAGAGAAATCGCCAAATCTAATTCTCGATGATTGTTAATTCTTGCTAGTTTTTATTGGAAAATTAGATGGATAATATGGCTTTAATGTGGAGGTTTTAAATATGTTTATACCTTTAACTATGAGGATTTGATTGAGTTGTATAATAGAAGCTAAGATCGGTTGATGGTTTCAAAATTTTGAGGATTTCTGGTGATTCAATGGCTGAGTTTAAATGAGGCATAGGAAGGATCTTATTCGGTTTGATTTATTGATGTTGGGGTAGAAGAAATTTTTTAACAGATTGAAGGTGGTGAATGTTAGAGCTTGGTATGGAATTCGAAAATTCAAAGGAGTTTTGTGATATTTTTAGTTCATGGACATATTGATACTGATGAATAGTTTTATTCGGTCTAAATTGTTGGGGATTCATTGAGTGAGTTGGATTGATAGGAGATGTGGTAGTGACTTTTAAGATCTAAATATTTTATAATCGTTATGAATTGATGGTTAATGAGTTAAGAACCTTACTAAGCTTGAGATTGGAAATTGCATTATAGGAGTTGAGTTTAATTAAGGGTGATTAGTTGAGATTTTAATGAATTGGATATACTATGGAACTATAGAACATGAATTGTTACTTAGGCTTGCTAATGGAGACCCATTTATATGCAAGAGGTTTGGCTATCAATCTAATTAGATGGGGAGTGATCTCTAAGTCTGTAGGTATTCTATTAGAGAATTATGAAAATCGTCTGGTAAATGATTAAGTAAATAAATTATATCTATAGAGAGGTTATGAAGTTGCCGTAATTGGAGTAACAATTAATCTAACTTGGTAGCTGGCATAGGTTGTAAATGCAAGGAGAACTGTAATGGGCATAGGATGTTAAAATTTTCTAAAGTCAAGTTTGAAATTGAAATTTTAATTGGAGGGTAAAGTAATTAGGTTGAATAATGTTAGAGAATCAGAGAATAGAGTTACTTAAATTGATTTTTGTATGCATCTTGAAGTTTTGGGAATGAGGAAATTCTGTTCGAAGGGGTAATTAAATACGTTGATGAAGATTGAGGCTTGTCAGTATTTATCAAACATAGAATTTTTATAAATATGTTGATGAAATTAATTATTCATGTTGTTCGACTATAGGAAATAAAAAGTAAAAGAGTATTTGAGTGCCTTGACGATCAATTGACAGATTTTAGTTTAGAGCATGATTGGAGTTGGGGCATCTAAATGATATTATGGAAGAGGCCAAAGGATGTTTGAGAATTTGGGATAAGTATTACATATTTAAGGTCTCTAAATAGAATTGAGTATTAATTAGTTCTAATTGAGCTCCTAAACATTAATAAATATTCAAGTATATTCGAGGTTGGGGCATATAGCTTGAATTACTATTTTAAAGCCTAATTAATTTCGAAGTTAAAGTATAATTCCTTCAAGTAAGAAGGTGAACCGAGTTAAAGATGGTGAAGTTAGTGATTGCTTGAGTTGGGTTAAAGGAACCTAGTGAAGATATAGTGGATGTTGGGGAATGATATTAAAGATGGCAAAGTGGAATAATTGACTATGAATATGATGTTATATGATTATGTAGAAATTTTCCATGTGAGGGATTTTTGGATTGGTAGTTCATTTTAAGTTTCAGTAATTAAAGTAATTAGATTATGGCCAGAGTTAAGAGTGATTTTTCTATGGCTTAAATTGTTTAGAACTTGAAGAGTAAGATTCCAAGTGCAAAATAATGATTAATGGTTATATAGTGAAAGCAGAAGTGGAATGCTATCTGAATAAGGATGTGGAAGTGGAAATAAGTGAAAGTTTATGTGGTTTCGAAATTCATGGGCGAGTTGATGATAATTGGTTAGAAGTTTAGTACAATTGTGGAGCTTATGATAGTTATTTTTGAGATGCTATTGTTTTAGGGTTAAATTATGAAAGTTAAGTGCATTGTTTCAAATATACGAGAGATCTAAAAAGTTAAAGAATTGGGACTTTCAAAAATTTATGATTGCGTTTTTGGGGTCTAAAGCATCACATTCTAAGAAATTGGTCTAAGGACATTGAGGTTGTTTGGTAATATGCATTTTTTTTAACGAAATATAGTTTCGTACATGATTAAGTATAACTTTTCTTCGTTGAGATTTAGGAAAAAAAAGGGATCAAGAATGTACCAAAATATGATATTTTAAGGATTTCAAGGATTTCAAGGACAAGATGTGGGACATTTCTGAGTTAGCATAGATGTTAGGCGGCCTAAAGAGGAAGTGATATTAGAAACAAAAAGGAGATAATTCAAAAGGTGGTGATTTTTCCATAGTAATGGCGAGTTTTAGTCTAATATATGGGTGGTGTGATAGGGTAATTATTGAAGATGTTCCAATTATTGGAAAAATAAGGTTTAATAAAGTTAGTTGGTGACTTGAAAATTTTAGATAGACAAAGAAATGAGGTGTCGTGGAATATCATCTTAGTTAGATTTTGGATTGCATTCCTGTGACCATTAAGGGTTCTTGCGGGAAGTGTTGGATGACAAAAAAAACAAAAAAAAAATTATGTGAGGGCCATTATATTGTATATTAATTGTTTGAGGTTGCATGGTATAGCGAATTTTGGGGGCAAAATTTCTAAAAAGGTGGGTAGAGTTGTAACATCCTGAATTTTAAATTACCAATAAATGTGTATAATTCCTAAATTTAGGAAAGAGGCAATAAGGAATCATTTAAAGTTCTCAGGTGTCCCTAGAAACATACATTAGCTTTATAAACAAATTCACAAGTTTAAGGTATTTTTGAAGGATTTTAAAATTGATTTCCATTATGAATTAAGAAGGAATGATTAGGTATTTATTTTTAATTTATGAAATTAAGGAAATTACTTTTAAAACTTAAAGGAACTTTAGGGGGGGATAAAATTTCCCAATATAACATAAGGGGGAATTTTAGGAAAATAATATAATCTGTTAGGCCTCAATTGTAAACTATTTCAAATTTGAGGGCACTTTAGTAATTTTTCTCTACCCAACAACCCTAATTTTCCCTTCTATATATAAGCATGCTCTCCTTCTTCATGAAGCCGCCGCACACGCACAGTACACACACACCACATCTTCTTCTTCTTCGTCGCCGCACAGCACACACACACCACACCTTTCTTCTTCCTCCTTGCAACACACGTACACACACACTCGGCGGTGCAGTCTCCCCGTGTGTCTCTCCTTCCTCAAAGCGTACTGTCACTCACTCGTCCTCACCGCCGCCGTCCAGTCACCGGCGCCGTGAGAGAGGGAGAGAGGGGGGCTGGAGTACGAGTTTGCCGCCGCCGTAAGCCATTGCCGCCGCAGTGCCGTCTCTTCCTTCTTCCTCCTTATTTTCTTAAGCTGCAAAAACCGAACCTCCCTATCTCTCTTGCTATTCTTCTGCCTTCGCTGGGTAAGCAAGTTCCTTGCCCTTGTTCTTAGTTTTTGTTAGGTGTAATTATTAAGGTGGGAGAAAATTTCAGAATAATCCTATGACTGCGGTGAGCCTTGATTACAGGATTTTAATGTTGGTTATTTGAGCTAAAGAGAATGTCCAGATCTGATGTAGCAAGTATGTTTCTGATGATTTTTCTTTTTGAACTGTTTAATGTTGAAATAAAAGGGGGCTGTAATTTAAATGATTGAAATTAAATTTTTATTAAAGAGCTAGCTAGAAAATTTTGAAAATATAAATTAATGAAGAATTATTGGTTAGTATGAATAAAATTTGAAATTTTATTAGTGTGTATGGGTGTGAGAGATAAGAGATGGTCTGATGTGTGCATAATTAATGGTGGGATTAATTCCCTTAATTTTGAATGGTAGTACTTGAATAGTTACTAATTAGGTGCGTATATATAATATTAATTGTAGACCCTGATTTTGCTTGACATTGAGCACGGGGGGCGCGTCTACGGTAACTATTGATTTAACTTCACGGAGGTAACTACTTCTGTTTGTTTGCGTGTGTGTGTGGGTTAGTGAGTATTTGAAATTTATAATTTTGTGATTGGCTATAGTCTTGATGAACATGAATTTTGAAAGCTTACTTTTATAATATAACCTGTTTAGTGGAGTATGTATTCTTAAATGGCATGAAGGTGTGAACTTGTATGTTTTTGGAAATTTATAGTATTTATTAAATCTATCTTCATGATTGAATCTGAGAATTTTCTGGACTGGGCCTTTTGCCATATGTTGGATTTGTACATTTATGACGTGCTGTGTTAATTGTGTGAACACCGAATAAATAAATAAATAAATAAAAATGCTATCGCGCGATGAGGTTCCATGTAGGCCCACAAGGACTAAATAACATAAAATGGAAAGACGAATTGGGGAGAACGCCCCCGGTCTCAGGTGAGGGTTGTGAGTCCCTACTGGACCGTGTAATAACAGTGTTCTTAATTGTTTGATTTTATTTATCTGTATATTGGATTGCAATATATGAAGGTGGACATGTGATTTTATGTGTGATTTATATGAATGTGAATATGTGATTTTATGTGTGATTTTGAGGAACTGTCTCGTGATGATAATCTCTGTGGAAATATATATTATGATATTGTCTTGCATTTAAATGATAACTGCCTCATGTATTCAATTCAGTTATACTTAGTAATACTCCACTGAGCACCTTGCTAACACACACCGCACGTAGGCGAACAGTTAGTGGTTACTTGGGTCTACCCCCATTTTATCTATTTTTACAGGTCCTAGCAACGCAGTAGGAAACCAAGGGAAGGATCCGGGACCGTCTCACTAAGCTAGTGAGTTCTGGACTGGTTTGACGGAAGTTATTGCCACAAATAGGGTTTCATATAACTTGTTTTGCTTCCGCTTATATTTCCACATTGTGTTTCTTTATTTCCAAATTGAGGATTTCTTTTGGAATAATTATTTTGGCAACTTGTTATTTTATTTCTGAGAGACCGGTCTAAACCTTATTGGTATTTTGACTATGTTGGTATCATTGGGGACTATTGGGATTTTGCATGTTTTTGAAAATGTTGGATGGTTGAGAGAAATTTATAATGGTTTTAGTTATTATTTGTGAAAATGTTTGATGGTCAAATATGTTATTAGGTATTTGTGAATTGGTTGATTAGTCAGGTGATAGGTTGGCTTTATTTATCCATGTTAGCCATTGTTATATTAGAGAAATTCTTTTCTAACATGGATAATCTTCTGTTATATTATGTTAAATTCTTTTCTAACCATGATAGCCCTTTTTATATTAGAAATCCTTTTTCTATCATGGTTAGGGTTATTATGTTATGTTAAATTCTTTTCTAACCATGATAGCCTTTTAATACTAGAAATCAATTTTCTATCATGGTTAGGGTATTTAATTGGTATTTTTATTCAAATGATGAAAAGCCTTTTTCTAACTATGTTAGTACTTTATTAGTCAATTCATTTTTCTAACATAGTTAGTTCTAAATTAGTTTTGAAATGAGTCAATGGTGATTTAAAATATATTTAAAAGTGTATTTAAACGAAATTTGTATTTTATTAAAATTATGAAGAATCATTTTCTAACTATGTTAGTTATTTTTCTAAAATAAATTCTTTTTCTAATATAGTTAACGGTTAAACTATTTGGAAATGGATTATTGGTGATGTAATGTGTAATTAAAATGTTATTTAGGGAGTAAATATTACATTTTGTTCAAGTTCCCTCCATGACCACTGAACCTCCCCTTCACTTTGGAGAGGATCCATCTAACGAAGGGCTTGAACCAGGAGACATACCTGACCAAGGCCATGTCCAAGACCCTATGGATCAGGAAGAAACAGCACCTGCTTCACCAGCCCCTGAACCAGTAGCCCCTGCACCCCAGATACCTCCTCAACCTGCAGCCCCTGTGCCAGAACAGGGTGCCTCTCTTCCTACCAATCTGCTTAATCAACTGGTAGAGCAAGGATCTGCCAGAGTTGTGGAAGAAATGGCTCTAGAACACCAAGCCATGGAGGATCGATTGCTGAAAAGAGTAGTGGCTGCTCTGAATGACTCAGTGGTCAAGTCTGTCAAGGAAAGCACCATGACTATTTTTGAAGGGTATGATGCTGTTGTCAACATGCACAAGTTCTTGCACAACAGACTTGCTGGGTTGGAGGACATACTGAGGCAATCTCATCAGGTCAATCTCCCAAGCTCTCCTCTATCACCATTTGCTGGGCATGAGGCTCATCAGGTATCCCCCATCCATTATTCACCCTCTCACTCTCATCCCTCTTCTCCAATTCCCCAACCACAAACCTCTCCCAAAAACACTCCTCCACCATCCAAACCTTCATCTCCCTCCAAGAAAACTTCTTCCAGTTCCTCAGACAACCCGGACCCTCCACCCTCTCCTATCCACATCCTTACACCTGCCTCTCATCCTGCACCTCCACAACAACCTACTCCACCACCACCTTCTCCTCAGCCTACCTTTCCATGCCTACCTTCCCCTAAACCTGAAATTGCTAAAACCTATATCAGAAAAGGGAAAGATGTCCTAGTTGACTCCCCTCCTCCTTTTGATGATGTCAAAAAGGGGGAGAAGATATTTAGTGTACCAACCCCCGGAGAAAGCAGCCAGGTTCAAGAAAAGGTTGTGGAAGCTGCCACCATCCTTTCAACCATTGCCTCTGAAACTCCTCAGAAGCCCCAAATTCCTGAGGAAGCCACCATGAGCCAGACACTTGAGGAAATTCATGAGCTTGCAGAAGCCATCAAGCTAAGCATGGCTGAAGAAGAAGTTGTGATAGAAGAAGCCTCAGATTCTGAAGTTGAGGCCACCACCAATGTTCCCCCAAAAAATGCTGAAAATGTTCTGGAGGAAGACTCAGAGATGACTATGGTTATGTATGTAGGGGAGCCCAAACCTGTTGCTGTTGACTTGTTGCCTCACTATCTTCATCAGGCAGAAGTGCTGCATCAGCAAGTGGAAGAATTAGGCCAGACTTTGGCTCAAAGTCAAAAAGAAAGAGAAGACAGAGATGCAGCAAAGGCTGAGTTGGCAGAATCAGAACAGAAACATCAAGTGCCTCATCCTGTATTTCCTAGTTGGGGTGTCCAGAAGTAAGTAAAGTTTAAGAAGTCTGATCAGAAGAAAGTAGTGGATCCTATTCAGACTACATCAGAATTTTTGAAATCTGATAAGGAAGAAGAGAGGCAAGAAGTTCAATCTGTTGACAAAGGGAAAAGAATTAAGAAAACTGCTCCAAAGCCAGCTGTCAAAACAGTAACAAGGAGGAGTACCAGGGCAACAAAAGGCATTGTAATTGAGGAACCTAAGTCTGCTCTTAAGACTCCTGCAAAGAGGAAGGGTGCTTCTAAAGGAAAATCCTCTAAGCTTCCTCCAAAGAAGAAACCAAAACAGCAGAGTCGTCTAGAGAAAATCCTTTCATATCTTCCTCCTCCATCTCCTCCTAAGAAGAAAGTTGTCACCAAGAAGAATAAAGCTCCTGCTAAGGAAAAGGAGGTTAAAATTCAGACTGAGTTACTTGAAGATCCCTCAACTGACTCTGGAAGAATTAGCAGTGAATCTGGGGACTATGACTTGGACACATCAAATTGGAAGGATGACACTGATTCTGACTGATCCAGAAATCTTCCATCACACCTCAACTATCCTCATATGCATCATACACAATTTGCATGTTTATTTGCTTTCTAGTTCGTTTCATTATATGTCTGATCCATCACATCTTTTGTATTACTTGACTTATAGTTTATAATATGTATGCTATCAGTTCTCTATTTTTGTCTTTTTCGGACTGTTTATCTTTGCTAAATCCATTGTTTTGTCATCATCAAAAAGGGGGAGAATGTTAGAATAATAAGTTTTGATGATAACTAAACATAACTTAGGCATATGGAAGGATTATGATAAGATCAGAAATATCTTAGGGATAATCTAATAGAAAATCCTAAGTCTTACCCAATCGATCAGGGATAGATTACAAGTCAAAGAACTTAAGCTTAATCGATTAGAGATGAATCAGATAGCGCCCAATCGATTAGAGGCCCCTGTAATAGATGAGAGAAAGTTAGCCCATTCAATTAGGAAAAATTGGAGTAATCAATTAGAGTCGTGTAATCGATTAAGATATCTTAGCCTAATCGATCAGAGTTCAGTAATCGATTAAGAGGAAATTGCCCAATCGATTAGAGAGCGTTAATCGATCAGAACATATTCTAAGCCTAATCGATTAGAGAGTATTAATCGATTATAGGAAATTTAGTAATCGATTAGAGAAATCATGTAATCTAAATGTAATCTGTTTGTAATCGATTAAACCTGCCTAATTGATCAGGCTTCCCTTGTAATCGATTAGGCGCATGATTTCTAATCTGATGTTCAGTGATGCAGGCTATAATCTATGTGTAATTGATATGTAATCGATCAGTCACCAAGTCCTGTGATCGATTAAAGGCTGTAATCTGAGTGGCGATGAGAAATATTCAAAATCAATGTCAAGCCTATTTTTAGCTTTCCAAGTACAGAGTTGTTCATACCTACTTAAGGAAGTTTACGTTAGGACACAATATGATCAAAAGAGCCGTTGGAGCTCACCTACCCCTTCAGCGATAGATAAAGAGAGATGAGCTAAAGCAAAATCAAGTACAATGGAGTAAATGCATAGCAGAATACATCTCCAATACTCCACCAGATCACTCAACTCTCTTGATGTGTTCAACGGCCATATTGTCAACGGATATATTTCTAGAAGAAATTATAAATGCATTTGGGTAGAAGTTAGTTGTAAGAATTGATTGCCACATTGATTATCTGTATCTACTACATTCAATACTCTCAACACTTATTGTTCTCATATTCTTAAGTGTGTAACAAAATCTGTTCAATTGAGTGAACAATTACTCTGTATTCATTATCAAAGTGAGAATTACTCTTAAGATAGTGGGATCTTAAGAGTAGGGTGTAAACTTACAAAGTGTAAAGGGGAGTGACCAGTAAAGAGGGGAGTTCTTGCTGTCACTTGTAAAGGCTGTCAAGAGCCTGATTTAATCTTGAGGAATTAGTGGAACCCAACTGCAGGTTGGAGAACTGGACGTAGGCCAAGTTTGGGCTGAACCAGTATAAACTGTGTTGTTTCTCAGAGAAAGATTTTAAAAGCACAATTCACCCTCCTCTTGTGCATTCCTGCCTGTTACAGGCCATGATCGGATGGTGCCAACCTTCTCACAATCTGTTTTAACTCCTTGAACTGAAAATTGGTGGCCTAAAAAGTTGACTTGTGACTGTCCCAGAGAGCATTTCTTGAAATTAACATAGTATAAATTTTGCTGCAATAACTGGAACACAAGTCGTAGATGCTCTAAATGTTGTTGCGGTGAAGAGTTGTACACCATAATGTCATCGAAAAAGACCAAAACAAATTTCCGTAGGAATGGCAAGAAAAGATCGTTCATGACAGCTTGGAATGTTGCAGGCGTATTCATAAGACCGAATGGCATAACCACGTACTCATAATGACCGCTATGAGTCCTGAGAGCCATCTTGGGGATATCGGCCTCTAATACTCTAATCTGATGAAATCCCGAACGCAGGTCAATCTTTGAAAAATAAGCAGTTCCATGGAGCTCATCTAACAGTTCACCGATATTAAGAATCGGGTAATTATCTGAAATAGTGATCTTGTTGAGGGAGCGATAATCTACACACATATGCCATGAGTCATCTTTCTTCTGAACTAATAATACCGGGTTGGCAAAAGGACTAGAGCTAGCTCGAATGAAGCCTTTTGTAATAGTTCATCTACTTGTCACTCAATCTCGTTCTTCTGAAAATAAGGGTAATGGTAAAGCCTAAAATTAGGAGGTGGTCATTAGGTAGCAGCGGAATAGCGTGAAAATAAGTCCTGAATGGTGGTAAAGTCATGGGTTCTTCAAAAACAACATCAAACTCGTGGTATATCTCCCTAAGATCAAGGAAATCAGGAAATTGCTCTTCTGAGTTTGACCCATCTAAAGCAAGATAATTAAATTTCCAGGACTTTTGTCTACTTTCGGCACTCCCTGAAGCTTGTAGCGTTTACCATCAACCCAAAAAATTAGAAACATTTCATTCCAGTTAGCCTGAATGGTATTAAGGGATGCAAGCCATTTAATCCCCAATACTAACTTAGATCTAGCAAGAGAGAATAGGAAAAGGTCCTATTTAATTTGACCAGAAAAAGTGAATTTTGACATCCTTGCAAACCTTGTTACAACGGACCACCCTGCCATCACCAATTTGTACACCGAATATAGGAACAATGGCCATAGGAATTTTTAATTTGTGCACCAGTGAGTCATCAATAAAATTATGGGTTGACCTACTGTCAACCAATAACAAGACCTCCTTGGAAATAATCATTCCTTGTAGCTTCATGGTAGAAGCACTGGGTCTTCCTAAAACTGCATTAAAAGAAATTTCAGCTTCTGCAGGTATTTCTTCCTCATCCTTAATGATGGGTTCGGAGATTCCCATGGAGGGGCTTACCCTCCTCGTCGACCTCCATAAAGGAGAAGGTGGACAATGCGCAACGATGCCCAGGATGAAAAGGCTCCCCACATTGAAAACAGAGACCTTTGTCTCGCCACCGTTGCCGCTCAGAATCATCAGCAGCCGTTTTATTCGCCGTGGTGTATGAAGAAGACGACATAGCGTCAGCCATGGAAGGAAGAATACGCGATGTAGAGTGTTGGGAGTTCACTAGTCTATACTGATAGTACTGGCTGTCACCCAAGAGGGGGGTGAATTGGGTAATGGGATAAAATTTAAACCTTTTTCAGATTATTACAGAGTAATTCAAAACTTGGTAAATGCACGAAGATATATATATTATGTAGATATGATGAAAGACTGTAGGAGTTAAGGGAAGAGATAAAGCACACAATATTTATCCTGGTTCGGTCAACCCAGACCTACATCCAGTCCTCAGGCTCCACCTGAGATTTCCACTACCCTCTTGTTTAATCCTGGCACAAGAGAAGCCTACCACAGGTTTTACGAACGCAGGTTCACCTGCCAACCTTTACAGAGTTTTAGAATCTCTCTAAACATTCCCCCTTACTACCTGTAAGGTTACCACCCAGTTCACAAAGCACCAAGCTAAGGAACTACCTCAAACAGACGAGGATTTTAATAATAGGGTTCACTCAATGAACAGATTGTGATAAACACTTAAGTACAAATAAGGTGTAAGAAGAAATACAACTAGAGCTTAAGGATCTGAACAATGTATTTCTCTAGCTCTTCTTTTCAAACATTCTCAATCTAAGGAATTTGCGATTCTGTATAAGACTCTATTCATCTCTTGTTTTCGTTCGTTGATCATTCGTCACTTTCTGGAAGCAAATCTTGTTGTATTTATATCTCCATAGATTGCCTTTTTAATAGTCTTCATATGGCCGTTAGAAAATAGACGTTGGGAACTTTTAGCCGTTGGACATTCAACTTTTGATCTAGTCTTTGACTGTTTATGCGTAGAGTAGGTTAGCCTGTGTGATCTGAACACCTGTACTTTCATAGCAGCTTTTCAGTAGCGCTAGCATGCTTTGCTATCGCTAACTTGTCAGAGTAAAACCTGCACTTAGGCTGTTAGCTGAAACAAATACTCATGCAGCAAATATTATGATAGGATACTTCATTAGCTCAAGGAGATAGAGACAGTATATCTGCTAGAATATTTTCAAGGCATTCTCTATCGATGACTAATTCCATTATCGCTATTATCCTTCAGGATACTATCATCTAAGCATTCAGAGGTATTTCCAGGTATCCTATTATCGATAGACAATCATGCTAGCTCAGACTCTTGCTCTCAAGCACTAGCTATCTGAATGATCATTATCTGAAGCACTTATGGTTATCGATAGCTTAACCTATTATCGCTAGCTAATTTCTTTTGCTCAAGGACTTGGTTTATATTTCTGCTAGCTGAGTTATCAATGAGCTTCTAGCGATAGATTCTTTCTTTAGCGATAGTGACTGACTTAGCGATAGATATTTTCATTCTTATTGATCTGCTAAGTTATCATTTCTTATTAGCGATATTTTTCATGGGTCAGTCTTCATCAAAACTTAAGATTCTAACATATACGACATCATATTGGCAAGATGAGCAGTGATTTTTTCTGGGGACGAAGCCAAGAAAGGAGCAAACTTCACCTAATCTCTTGGGATATTGTTAAGAAAGCAAAGGAAGATGGAGGTTTGAGTATTTAAGACCATGTATACCAGAAACGGGTTTTCATCATGAAGCTATGCTGGAAGTTCCTCACAAGACCTAATATATATTGTGGGTTAAGTGTCTAAGGAATAAGTACAGGTATGGAGATGGGATTATCCCAATGGTGCAAAGAAAGTCAAAACAATCAGCGATATGGAGCGGGATTACTAAAATATGGGAGAAGTTTTGCAAAGGGCTAGGACGTAAACCAAGAAACAGATTAACAACAAGTACCTGGTGGGACCTGTGGACCCCCTGGACATCCCTCTCATACATTATGTTAATAGGAATGCTGAGTTGATCGACCCATAGGCTAAAGTGAAACATTTTGTGAAAGAGGATGGGTCATGGGATTTGGCAAAATAGGGTGAGTATCTCCCTAACTGGGTGGTAGAGAAGATTACAACAGTGAGACCACCCAATTCATAGGAGGATGATATGTTCTATTGGAGAAAGTCTAGGGACAACAATTTTAGTGTGAAAGCAGCCTATAGCTACCTTGAGGAACAAAGACCTCTAACGACTGACCTATGTTGGAAACAATTATGGAGGTGGCCAATTCCAGAGAAAATCAAATTTTTCTTATGGCAAGTGTCCCATAAGAGAGTCCCAACAAATTCATTTGGACATAAGAGAGGTTTTAGTGAAACTAAGGAGTGCCCATTTAAGTGTTCCTATGAGGAAACCATATTACATACCTTGAAAGACTATGAGGTTGCAAACATTGTGTGGATGAATTTAATTAATCCATTATATTATTCTGTATTCTTTTCTAATGATTTGCAGGGGTGGCTGAGATGGAATGGAATGCATGAACCAAGAACAAAGAAGGTAGAAAAATGGCAATGGCGGAAAGTCACTACAAAAAAACCTGTTATTTCCGATGGAATTACCGACGGAAAGTAATTACGTCGAAAATGCCGCCAGATTTACAACGGAAAGTCCGTCGGGAAATATTTCCGACGGAATTCTGTCGCAATTTCCGACGGAAGTACTTTCCGTCGATAATTCCGTCGAAAAGTGTGACTCACCAACGGAATAGCGACGGAAATTCTGTCGGTGATATCTACGACAGAATTTCCGTCGGAAAAGGGTGGCCTTTTTTTTTAATATATAACTTTTACTAAACCCTCCAAACCAGTGTCTCTGATTTGTTAGAATCTTAAGTTTTGATGAGGACTGGCCCATGAATAACATAAGAAACATAAGTGAAAGTTACCTTTGAATTAAACAAGTAAAATCTAATAGGTAACAGATCACTATCGCTAGAGCTAGATCCTATCGCTAATAGAGAAAAAGGAATAGCAAGTGAAGACTTAGAAA
The DNA here is from genome assembly GCA_037074515.1 of Mimosa bimucronata. NCBI lineage: Eukaryota > Viridiplantae > Streptophyta > Magnoliopsida > Fabales > Fabaceae > Mimosa > Mimosa bimucronata. Next base: position 23,304,130 of record CM073441.1, read on the forward strand.
TAACAAGGTTAATATCTATCACTAAGTCATTTACTATCGCTAGAGAATATTCTATCGCTAGAAGTTCATTGAGAACATTGATAAATGAAAGAAAGAACAACTAGCAGAAATATAAACCAAGTCCTTGAGCTAATAAAATCAGCTAGCGATAATAAGTTGAGCTATCGATAACAGAATACCTAAGATAATAAACATTCTGATAGCTAGTGCATGAACAAATGAGTTAACTAGCGATAACATAGTTGCTAGCGCTAACATGTTTAGCTATCGATAATAGGATACTTGAAATACCTTTGAATATTCATATAACTGTATTCTTAAGCTAATGAGCAATCAACTAGCGATAATGGAATTAGCTATCGATAGAGAATGCCTTGAAGATACCTTAGCTGATATATTGTCTCTATCTCCTTGAGCTAATGAAATGTTCTATCGATAACGTCCACTGCATGAGTATTTGTTTCAGCTAACAGCTTAAGTGCAGGACTCACACTGTCAAGATAGCGATAGCCAAGGGAGCTAGTGCTAATGAAAAAGCTAACATGAAAAGTACAGTGGCAGGTAGCGGCAGGATAACGTTACTCACAATCTCTCTCTCTCTCTCTTATCTTATCCTCTGCAAAAACAGTTGAAGCATGAAAAGAAAGAAAAGCTCTAACGGCTAGTTCTCCAAGTCTCCAACGGATAGAAAAGTATTCCACCATATATAAAGACTTGAGGACATCAGAATCAAGAGTGCGAACATACGAAGCATTTTCATGACGAGATGATACGAGATAAAAAACAAGAGGCTCTGCACAGAGTATTAGTTCTATTTCAGTGAGCCCAGAAATGATGAATTGAGTGAGTTAGAAAAATAGAGTTAGAGCTCACATTGTCAGATTCATAAGCTCTAGAATTATAGTTTCATCACACATTTATCTGTACTTAAGTGTTTATCACAATCAGTTCATTAAGTGAACATATTTATTGAAATCCTCTGCTGTTTGAGATTATTCTGAAAGCTTGGTGCTTTAGAACAGGGATATTACCTTACAAGTAGTAAGGGGGAGTGTTTAGAGGGATTTTAAAACTCTGTAAAGGTTGGCAGGTGAACCTGTGTTCGTAAAACCTGTGGTAGGCTTCTCTTGTGCCCGGTTTAAACAAGAGGGTAGTGGAAATCTCAGGTGGAGCCTGAGGACTGGATGTAGGTATGGGTTGACTGAACCAGGATAAACTTTGTGTGCATTATCTCTTCCCTTAACTTTCCTAGCTCCCAGCATATTTTACTTACGATTTCTTTAATGCACTTCATGGTTTGAAATATTCACAGTGATAAACCAAAAAGGATTTTAAAAAGATTGTCATCACTTCTGTTTTGTTTAAAAGAATTGTAAACTTTTATTCTATCACCCAATTCACCCCCCTCTTGGGTGACAACCAGTACTCACATGATTCCCACCAAACCCTCCCCATCATCGTCCCCAAACCAACGTCTCTGATCCCCCAAACCGGCGTCATCGACACTGGATTCCCACCATCGCCATCATCGCATCTCCGTCTTCTACTCTTAACCTCTTCAGCAGCCCTATCTCTATTCCCTCTGTCTTCCCCCCTCTCTTTTCACACCTCTTGATTCGGAAAAGGAAACGGGTTTATTCGCTTTTTTCTTTATTCTCTATTATTCTATTTGAGGTTTGGTGGATATATGTCTGATTCGGTTTTCCCCTTTTTTTCCCTTCAGATCGCTGTAATCTGGACGCAATGTCGCACCAGAAGCAATCCGAAGAAGTTCCACATTTTCAATTTCTTGGCCGTCCGTCGCCGTAGGATTTATTTTTGGTAAGAAATTTCTTCACTCACTCACATTTTTCAATGTCTGCTCTACTTGTCTACAATTTCTTTCGGAGCCTTGCTCCATTGCTGTTCTACCATTCTGCTTGTCATCGTTCAAATAATTAATTAGCTTCAATATGTCTGTAAAGCAGCTGTTATTTTGCATTTGTGTAAACCTTTTGTGGTCCAACTTTTGGTAAGATTCCTTTTTTATCATTCATGACTTGAGTAAATTGATCGACTTGTGGCTTGTTAATGGATGGAACTGGTGGAAACCATAAGCTGTTTCTTACCATCGCTATTGCTTCTTGTCTGTTAAAATCTTGCTCCTGGTTTTCGGTAGAAAAGGGGTGTCTGGCGGGTCAGGAAGAAGCTCAGCAAATTGTACGTACTAGAGTTAGAGTCAAGCTTCCATTTTCATTATAGATGACCTTTACTCTGATGATTTTGATATTTCCAATTTGCATCGTTGATCTATCAGATGATTAATGATCTTGAGATGAAATCTGAAAACTTATTATGTAGATAATAAATTACATATCATGTTCTTGCCCAACTGGCACTGGCAGCACTTAATGATGCTCGCCCTTTAAAATCAATTGCTGGACGATACTTGTCTTCTATGATCTGTCCAGCAATTGATGCCTATTCATTGCTAACTTCCAAGTATCGTCCAAATTAGTATAAGATGATTCTAGTTTAACTATTGTTAGCGCCAGGAAAATCAATGATGTTTTTGTTTTCTTTGCGCTTTTTGAAGTGCTTTTGGGGTTTTCCAAACAAGAAATGTCAAAAGAACCAAATCAGTCTTACAAGATGATTCTCACTGATTACGGCTAATGCCTTATTCCCCATTCCCCAATACAATTATTTATTTATTTTTTGTGTGGGTGAAACTTGGGTCCCTATGTAGCCAACTTGGCTTCATAAAGCCATGGCAGCCGGTATATTGTCATCTTTTTATGCATCTTTTTTATACTTTTCCTTTTTCTTTGTTTTCTTTTTTAATTGTTGTCCTGCGAAATTTGGAGGAACAAATAAGTTAGGTTGATCTATTCATGGTAAAAAACATATTTATAAAAGCTTTTCTCTTTGTTTGGTGAGTAAGTGTGATGGCCAAAGTATTTCTAAGTGTATCCAACATTTACAGTTTATGGTGAATCTAACCGTTGTTATAAAATATGTTTTAGAGTGCTAGATACACTACAAAATAGTTTAAAGCAATGGATGTATTTGAAAAAAAATAATTAAAGTAGTGGATTACTACCTTACCCCTTTCTTCTTTTAAAAAATAATTTTAATGCTAGACAAAAATAATTTTTATTGTAAATGCTAGAGAAACATGCTTGTATGGAAGCTGAACCCAATTTTAAGATACAACACAAGTTAACTAAATTACAACTTGGTGCTTATCTAATAATTTGAACTTGCATATATGTCCTACTTGACCTGACCTCTTATATCCATTCTTGGACTACATGCAGATAGTGAAAGCTATAGTAGGTGCTGGAGTTGATTAAAAATAATTAAAAGCAAAAAATACCAAGCAACAAAGTTGTAAATTATAATTATTTCTTTTAATAATTGATGATTGAACATAATTATTGACAGCATATTTCTTTTAATTTATTTTCATTACTAGATAGCCTAGTTGAGTAGATATGACAGCATAAAACAATAATCATTATATGATTCATTGATAACATTCTTGCTTTGGTCTAATTCAAGTTTACATAGGATTTCTCTTTTTTAGAATGGAAATTCCAGAAAATCGAAGATGGATGTATAATAGAATCGATCCAACGACCAAATGGGTTACATTAGAGTTTGAAATGGGTGTTGAAGAATTTTTTGATCATGCACGTGGATCCATTCATTCTCAAAGAATGGGAAAGCTTAGGTGTCCATGTGTAAACTGTAAATGTCAGCCATATCTACTATTTGAAAAGGTGAGGACACACCTTTATAGTAGGGATTCATTGATGACTATTATATATGGACTAGTCATGGGGAAAACATAACAGAGGATGACTCACTTGTGTCTGAAATACCAGTTGCCCTAAATGCCTCACCTGGGGTGCTTCTTGGTAATCAACGAAATCAATATGAGATGATGGTGATAGATGCAGCTGGACCGAGTTTTTGGGGTAATTATAATGAAAGGATTGAAGAGGAGCCAAATCCTACCTCAAAAGCATTTTATGACATGTTACTTGCTGCACAACAACCATTGTGGGAAGGTTGTGAAGAATCTCTGCTTTCAACAACTTTGCAGTTATTAAGTATTAAGGCAGCAACAAATATGTCTCAACAATCGTATAATTTAGTTTCCAAACTCATGCAGAGGACACAACCTAAAGACACTCTTATGCCTATCGACCTGTATCAGGCAAAGAAGTTGGTGGCGAAGCTGGGTCTTGATTATAAGAAGATCGATTGTTGTGTGAAAGGGTGTATGTTGTATTATAAAAATGATGAAAGTGCTACACAATGCAAGTTTTATGGTGAAGAAAGATATTTCTCCAAAAGGTGTCATGGAAGGAGGAAAAAAGTTTCAAGGAAGCAACTGTGGTACTTACCACTTATTCCAAGATTACAAAGATTATTTGCTTCTAAAAGAACGGCAAAGGAAATGAGATGGCACTATGAAAACCACCGTGCTTTCAATGTCCTCTCTCACCCTTCTGATGGTGAAGCATGGAGAGTTTTGGATAGGACATATCCAAACTTTGCGCATGATCCAAGAAATGTGAGGCTTGGATTATGTGCTGACGGATTTACACCATTTAGGGAATCTGGGAAGTGTTATTCTTGTTGGCCAGTGATTGTTACTCCATATAATCTACCACCTGATGTTTGCATGACACGAGAGTATATGTTTTTGACATTGATCATCCTTAGGCCCAATAATCCTAAAGGAAAAATAGATGTATACTTGCAACCATTAATAGATGAATTAAAATTATTGTGGAGTGATGGGGTGTGTACATATGATGCATCACTGGCACAAAACTTTAATATGTGTGCTGCATTATTAAGGACAATCAATGACTTTCCTGCTTATGGTATGCTCTCTGGGTGGATGACAATAGGAAGACTATCATGTCCTATATGTATGGAGAAGTCAAAAGCATTCCAATTGAAGCATGGGCAGAAAACATCTTTCTTTGACTGTCATCATCAATTCCTCCCATTGAATCACACGTTCAGGAGAAATAGAAACTCATTTTACAAGAATAGAGTTGAGCAATCGATGCCTCCACCCCGATTAAGTGGAGATGAAATTTGGCTCAGAGTACAAAATCTTCCAAAGGTCATTGAGTATGGAGAACTTGTAACGATTGAAGGGTATAATTGCACTCATCATTGGACAAAACAAAGCATATTTTGGGAATTGCCATATTGGAAAAGTAACTTGATTCGTCATAATCTTGATGTCATGCACATTGAGAAAAACTGTTTTGACAACTTGTTTCACACTGTCATGGACACAAAGGGGAAAACTAAAGATAATGTACAAGCGCGATTGGATTTGAAGGAATATTGTCGACGGAATGAATATGAACTTGTTGAAAGAAATGGGAAAATAGTCAAGCCGATCGCAAAGTACACGTTGAATTTAGAAAAAAAGCGACAAATTTGTGAATGGGTCAAGAATTTGAAATGTCCTGATGGAACTGCATCTAATCTAGCCCGTTGTGTGGATATAAAAGAAGGAAAGTTGTATGGAATGAAGAGTCATGATTGTCATGTGTTCATGGAACGTTTGATTCCCATAGCATTTGCTTGTTTGACCGATGGTATCTTTAATGCTATTGTGGAGTTCAGTAATTTCTTTTCACAACTATGTTCATCTACCCTGATGGTAGATAAACTAGAGTTGTTAGAAAAAAAATATTGTTGTTACATTGTGTAAGTTAGAAAAGGTCTTTCCCCCTGGGTTCTTTGACTCTATAGAGCACTTGCCTATCCACCTTTCATACGAAGCTAAAGTTGGAGGGCCCGTTCAATATCGATGGATGTATCCATTTGAAAGGTAATGAAATTTATTTCACCTGAGTTATGAATAGAAGTACGATAAAGACAATAATGAGTTTTATATGACATTTGTGTATATTTATAGGTTCCTTTATACCTTAAAGCAAAAGGTAAGGAACAAAGCTCGAGTTGAAGCATCTATATGTGAAGCATATATAATTGAAGAGACTACAATGTTTTGCTCGCATTACTTTGAGACAGGTGTTCCGCCAAGAATAGCAAGGCCCATAAGAAATGATGAAGGTGGAGAATCAGAGTTGCCATTAATATCTATATTTAACCATCGAGGAAGGGCATATGGAGAATGTAAGTCTCGATTTTTGGAAGATGAGAAAGCAAAAGCTGCTAATGTGTTCTAATGAATTGTGATGAGGTGCAACCTTATATGAAGTAAGCGACAGTAAAGTATGATAATTTAAACCTTATGTCAAATACATCCATGGATAATACTTCATTTTTTATGCAGTCTTTTTGTTCAAACCTTGAAAGAAGCGAATCCTTATATTATGGACCATCAAATAGAATCTGAAATCAATGAAAGATGTAACACCCCAAATTTTAGAAAATAGAAAATAAGAAATTATTTAAGGTTTTGGAATATTATTAAAAATATTAAAAAGCATTAAAAATGAAATTATGATGTTTTAGACATTATTAATAAATTTTAAGAATTATTTTCTTTAGAAAATAAAGAAAAATAAATTTATGATATTTAGGTATTTTTAATAATTTTAAGGTTTATTTTCTTTAAGAAATAAAGAGAAATAATTTGGAGATAGAATTTAATTTAGAAAAAAGAAAATAATAAAGGTTTATTTAAAATCTCGGAATGTCATATAGAAATTAAATAATCTTATAAATAAATTTATGAGGTCAGGTATATTTTTGATAATTTTTTAAAGTTTAATTTCTTTATTAGATAAGGAAGAATAGTTGAAAGATGAATTTAAATAAGGGAGTATTTAGAACCCTGAGGTAATGTTTAGTATTTAAAAAGTCTTATTTATAAATTTGGATACCAGAATATATCTGGATAATTTATTTATGGACTAAATATGGACTGATATTTTTTAGAATTGTAATTAAATTATGAAAGGAAGGGTAAAATAGGGAAGAGGTAAATGGCAATTTGTAATTCTATGATGGTGTAAGGGCAAAAGGGTCAAAATCCCTTAAAATATCCCCTAATCCTTATCCCAAAAATTAACCCACATGCTCAAATAAAAATATATCTCCCTCTCATCTGCGCAACACACACAGACACACCCACATATATGTCCCTCATTCCTGTCTTCACTCTCTCTCGCTCTCTCGTCCCTGTCACTCTCGCTCTCCGGCAACGAACGACGTTTTCCGACCAGATCAGCGGCAACCGGCGGCGCACGGAGGAGCAAAACGTGCCATACACTAAGGCTAACCTTGGGTAAGCCCTATTCCTTTCATTCCTCCACTTTCTCGTCTGATTTTGAGCTCGAATGGGAGGAAGAGAGATTCGAGTTTTGGGAGATTTACAAGCTTCTAATCCCATGGAACTGAAGCTTAGAACCTGGGTAAGAGTATTCCTAAAGTGATTTTGTAAGGGGATGAAGTTTGGGGGTTGATTTCCGTTGATTAAGGCTTCGGGTACTGTTCACCTCGATGCCATTTTCTGATTTCAGAGCTTCCTTGCTTTGAATCCTAGTTAATCTTGTTTAGGAGTAGGATTAATGCTCTAATTTCGCCTTGTATGCTGATTATTAAAGCTAGTGATTTTTGTTGAGATTTTTCCTTCTTCCCCTGTTCTCCGTTCTGTCGCCGGCGATAATGGCTAGTGGTGAAGAAAATTTTAGCATGATTAAAGGTTTAATCTCCTTGTTTAAGTTGCTTGATTTTGTTAGGAAATGATTGTTCAAATTTCCTTCCTTCTTGTTGAATGTTCGGCCTGATTTATTGTTCTTTATCTTTGGGTAATGTTGAACATGTTTTAAATGGAACTGGTATATATGATACTCTGAAAATGTTGGTGGTAGTAAGTTTAATCCTATTAGTAATTGTGTTGGTTGAATTTTTGATCTCTGCTTCCTGTTTTGTTTTGGCCGAGTGGCAAGAGGAGAAATTTAGAGGAAATTGGTCTTTATATCTCTAATCAATTGATGCCCATAAGCTGAGATGTTATAATGTTGAAGTTGGAATTTAATTAATGATGGTATGTTATGTATGTTTGATTTTCTAGTTGATGATAATTGAAATTGAAAAGGGAATTCCTTTATAAGAATGCTATGTGTGTGATGTTATTGTGATTAAGGATTAGCTATAGTTAAACAAATGCCTTTGAGCCTTAAAATAAAGATAAAGTTTGTTCAATAGATAAGAATTGTTTAATCGAGGGTTAAGTTTGAAGTTGGAACTGATTTTGTGCCTTATCGGTTTAGGTTTTAAAGATTGGAAGCGTTGATGATTTAAGTATGCTGTTTTAATGTCTCTAAAATAAAGGTTTGAACATGGTTTTATAGTTGGAAGATTTAGGTAGGAAGTTACCCTTTAAGTAGGCTAAATGTTGTTGTTGGGAATTTATTAGGATCAATTGAAATTATAGTTTTAGGGAGAAGTTAATTAAGTTGAGTAAGTTATTATGTGTATTAGAAGTGTTTTTGTGATATTTGGTTAGTATTTAGTATTTTCTAAACTAATGCAAGTATGGTTGGTGTTAAGTGTATATAGAGACAAAGGTTATTGGTTGTTTTGGAATCTTACTAATAAATAGCAAAACAACTAGAATTTATTGTTTAATGCGGATGGTAATAAAATATTAATGAATTATAAAAGTTAAAGTTCTGTGTTGAGAAGAATATGAATTGATTAGCATGTTAAATGAATGAGGAATTAATGATTCTTGGACTGATTTTAATTAAGCAAGGAAAAAGGTGACTTATACAGTAGACAATGGAATAGTAGAGGATTATTTATAATTGATGAATGCTTGAAAGTACATACTTGTTAAGATATATAGTAAAAAGGGGCTAATTGTAGTAATTAGGTTAGTAAGACAAGTGTATTGGATAAAATCTGAATTTATTTTAGTTATGCATAAAGCTCCCAAGTGTATTGGAGGATTATGTGTGTGTTATTGTTTAATTGAGTTGTTATATAATATTTAAAGCTTGACTAGGTATCATTAAATAAGTTAGTAATAAAGCAAGATAATTTTGAAATGCAAAGGAGACATTTAGGCATTCTCTGTAATTGGCTTTGGTGTGAATGCTTGAATTTTAGTTTCTATTAGAACGAGAGTGTTACCTGATGATGATTTAAGTAGTAAAAGAAATAGAATCATTAATTTTCTTTATTAATAATAAGAGATTTAAATATAAATTTATTTAAACGAAAGTTATTAGATATAAGTTTAATTTAAAGTAATTAGGATATTTTTACGATTGTGTTTGGAAATGTGTGTGTAGTGATTGATGATTTGGTTTATGATATTCTTTAGTAAATTAAATTAATTGGACTTGATTTACACTATTGATGGATTTATTATTAAAATTCTATAATAAATAGGAAATATATATATATATATATATATTGGTGTGTGTGCTAGTGTGTGTGAATGACTAAGGCTTTTTAAGAATAATTTTTATAGAAATTATTGATCAAACATTGAGAATAAGAAAATTTAACATAGTTAAATTATCAAGATAATCTTGGTTAGTCAAGATCCTAATTAAGTTTGAATAAATTATAATTTGATTAAACTAAAAGACTTGGGTAGTATTAAATTAGGATTCGTGAGAGACGTCGGTTAATTATCCAAGAATATAGATATTAATTTATTATTTGTATATTATATGTAAATAGGTTTTGATAATGACATAAATTAAGGCGATCAGTGGAAGAGAATGGAGCGAGCTTAGGATTAAGCTTGGATTCCAGGTAGCAGTTTATTTCAGTAACCATTAAATTGCATGTATTATTTTGTAATAACTGTTGCATTTAGTTGGTAAGTTATTATTCCTCAGATGGAGTACTCCAGGCTTAGGTGATTAGCTACACCTTTGCGAGATTAGTTACGTTTTAGCCTTATGTGCTTTAACGAGAAACCCTGCAGGTAAAGCCTCCACTATAACGAATATATTGTTATTAGTGGTTGGCAGGTGCTTTTAGCACACAGATTAATAGGAGTAAGACTATCATCATTTGCACAGCTTTATGAAATATATACATGACAATTGCTAGCATGATAATATATGTTAATGAAAGAAACTGCTATTGGGATTTCCAATCTCACCCCCTTCCCCAAACATTTCCAGTTTAGCAGGTTAAAAGAAGCTAGCGGGGGAGAGGAGTAGACGAAGAAATTAGGAGTAGAAATTGAAAAGTCAGAGGTAGTAAATATTTTTAATAAGATTATTTGTATATGTTGTAAAAGTAAAATTATTAAATTATTAATAGAGAGCCCAGGAAATAAAATTACTATAAATGTATTAAGGGAATTAAATTTCCTAAGAATTTCTAACTATGAATAGATAATTTAAAAGGGAAATGTATGTATTATCTTAATGTCGTTGCGTATTCTGGTGAAGGGTTATCAACCGAGGTAACCCCAGCGTTTTAATATCGGAAAGATAGAAACCCATAAATAGATACAGAGGACCCATGAATGGGTTTTCACTCCCCACACACTATCATCAAGGGGAGGAAAATATAAGGAAACCTAGGTGGTTTAATTGTTTTATGCACCACTTGGTCTTATAAAAGTTTTAAATTCTGAGTTGTTCGAAAAGCCCATTCCAACTGACAGAAGGTTGGATAAATATTTTAAAAAGAAAAAGTTTTAAATTTTCCGTATTTTTGGGCTTCGAATATTTATAAAAGTGGTTATAATTCAATTAAATTACTATAATATAGTAGTAAAAGTCCAGGTGTTACATTTTGGTATCAGAGCAGAGGTTCTGGCATAGGTTAGCTAGAATACTTTGCTCATTAGTTAGTTATTTAAGGATACCATTAGAACACCTTTAGAATGCTATAGTTATAAGCCTTGTCGATTAGATACATAGAAGACGATATTAGAATTCCCCTTGAAGTTGCCCAAAAGAAACCATTAGAATACTTTTAGAAAAAGTATATTCAAGATGTAAAGAAGCCAATTATTAATTTTATTTTGAAGTCTGGTCTTGGTGAATTGACTGACTCAGCGTAAGTTTGCCATAGATAAGTTGGTTCAGTAGATTGGATTCTTAGGCAGGCAGCTTACAGATAAGACGATAATAGATGTTGAAAATAAATGATTTTGAAGGATTCAAGTTAAGTTAAACCCATTTGATCGAAATAAATGATCGAATGATAGTTATTATTTATACATTTGAGGACACATAAGTAGTAAGGTATAGATATTAGAAGTGAGTTATGTGACATTGTTAAGGATTAGATCAAAATTTAGACATGATTTTAAACATTAATAGTTCTAAGTTTGAATTTGGCAACTGTGATACCCATTTTTAAGGGATTATTTAGTATAAGAAGCCAGATTGGAGGAGGATTTTCAGCGAATTCTAGCGACAATTAGAGTGATTTGGACTATTGGAGAGAGTTCTACCCTAGAAAATAAAAGTTTACCTTAAAATTATAAGATTAGTGAACAAAAAGAAAGGTTGGAGAGTAGTTATAAGTTCTTAAAATGGGAGATATAAGCGATTTATGGAAGTCAATTACGAAATTTTGGGAGATATTTATAATTTAAAGGAAGGTACCAAAGTGGAAAATGTGAAGCTAAGAAAGGATTTACGAATTTTGAGAATTTGAAATGTAGGAATCTAAGTTAAATTCAGTCTCTTGAGGGTGAATTTATGGTCTTTTGATGGAGTATATAATCATTGAAGGATTTAAGTTAGATTTTAGTATTATTGTTGAGGTTAAATATTAGAGTTTAAATAATTTGAGAATTATTATGATAGAAATATGTTTTAAGTTCAGAATTATGGAAGTATGGAGTTTAAGTTATGGAAAAATTTTCTGAAAGATCATAGAGTATTATGACTTTACAGTGATCAGGAGTGATGCAAGAGCATGCACACAGAACAGAGATTAGGCAAAGCCTAAAAGAATAATGGTCATTGGTCAAAGAATACCCTAACTACACTGATATTCGGTTTTCCTTCTATTTAAAAAGAAGCCCTGGCCAGGCGAAAAAGGGGAAACTTTATATCAATGTAGCGGGACAGATTGACCAAGGGTAATAGAAGCAGAAATAAGAAAAGAAAGAAAATGGGATCAGAATGGATCCAAGAGAAAGACATGTTTTCATGGGTGAGTGTGGGGGCTGCGTGCCATCATCCCTACCATGAGAAACGAAACAGTGAAGGGTGACTGTGGGGCCCATAGCTATGGGAGCATCCCTACCTAGAGTGGACAAATTTTAAAGGTGAGCAATAAAGAGACAAACAGACAAGGGATCACAGTTAGATCCTAGAGGAAAGTATAGAGATCACAGATAGATCTCATAGATACAGCAATTCTCTAGATAGATTATGACCTAGATGAGTTAGAATATAAAAACCTTATAGCTCAGTTAAAGAGGAAGTTAACTTTTAATCTAGTTCACTCATCTCTGATTCCCAGTAAGCCTATATAGTTTATGGTAATGTTAGCAAGAATGGACTTTTTAAGTCCATAGGAATGTATTTATTAGTTGAAGAAGTAGTCAGAATTTGTTTAGATAGGAAAAGATTCCTAAAAATAATGAAGTAATGAAAAAAAAAAGAAGAAGAAAAAGAAAAAGAAGTAGAATAGTGTGGGCCCATAACCCACAAGTCATAAGAAATAATAAGAAAAGACTATGTTAGGGTTTTTAAAATGACAATTAAATATTTTGTGTGTGTTTGGATTTTTCTTGTTCTACATGATTTCTTTGTGTTTTATTCCGATTTCTGTGCTAGACAAAAATTTTAAATGAGATAAATTAAAGAAATGAAGTCTAATATTTGTTTAATTATATGGTTTTGTGGGTAAATGATTGGTTGTTTGTGGAATATTTGAACATTTGGATTGAACTTTGTTTGCTTGATATTTCTAAATAGTTAATAGGTATCCCAGATATTTGAAGAACAAATCTAATTGAAAATGTATTGTTAAAAATCCCTAAAAGATAAATAAGTATACACCTTCATAATTAATGAATGTTGTTCCAATATGTATTTTTGCATATTAAACTTGTAAAAAAAAAAAAAAAAACTAATTATAAATGTGTTAGCTTATCTTAGTTAATGATAAATTGATTTGATGAAAACATGTTACCCGGTAAAGTTACGAGTGAAACCCTTCAGAACAGTGATATAAAATAATACTAAGAGTTTTAATAGTAAGAAAACTCTTCTTAATTTCGAGGACGAAATTATTTTAGTGGGGGAGAATTGTAACACCCCAAATTTTAGAAAATAGAAAATAAGAAATTATTTAAGGTTTTGGAATATTATTAAAAATATTAAAAAGCATTAAAAATGAAATTATGATGTTTTAGACATTATTAATAAATTTTAAGAATTATTTTCTTTAGAAAATAAAGAAAAATAAATTTATGATATTTAGGTATTTTTAATAATTTTAAGGTTTATTTTCTTTAAGAAATAAAGAGAAATAATTTGGAGATAGAATTTAATTTAGAAAAAAGAAAATAATAAAGGTTTATTTAAAATCTCGGAATGTCATATAGAAATTAAATAATCTTATAAATAAATTTATGAGGTCAGGTATATTTTTGATAATTTTTTAAAGTTTAATTTCTTTATTAGATAAGGAAGAATAGTTGAAAGATGAATTTAAATAAGGGAGTATTTAGAACCCTGAGGTAATGTTTAGTATTTAAAAAGTCTTATTTATAAATTTGGATACCAGAATATATCTGGATAATTTATTTATGGACTAAATATGGACTGATATTTTTTAGAATTGTAATTAAATTATGAAAGGAAGGGTAAAATAGGGAAGAGGTAAATGGCAATTTGTAATTCTATGATGGTGTAAGGGCAAAAGGGTCAAAATCCCTTAAAATATCCCCTAATCCTTATCCCAAAAATTAACCCACATGCTCAAATAAAAATATATCTCCCTCTCATCTGCGCAACACACACAGACACACCCACATATATGTCCCTCATTCCTGTCTTCACTCTCTCTCGCTCTCTCGTCCCTGTCACTCTCGCTCTCCGGCAACGAACGACGTTTTCCGACCAGATCAGCGGCAACCGGCGGCGCACGGAGGAGCAAAACGTGCCATACACTAAGGCTAACCTTGGGTAAGCCCTATTCCTTTCATTCCTCCACTTTCTCGTCTGATTTTGAGCTCGAATGGGAGGAAGAGAGATTCGAGTTTTGGGAGATTTACAAGCTTCTAATCCCATGGAACTGAAGCTTAGAACCTGGGTAAGAGTATTCCTAAAGTGATTTTGTAAGGGGATGAAGTTTGGGGGTTGATTTCCGTTGATTAAGGCTTCGGGTACTGTTCACCTCGATGCCATTTTCTGATTTCAGAGCTTCCTTGCTTTGAATCCTAGTTAATCTTGTTTAGGAGTAGGATTAATGCTCTAATTTCGCCTTGTATGCTGATTATTAAAGCTAGTGATTTTTGTTGAGATTTTTCCTTCTTCCCCTGTTCTCCGTTCTGTCGCCGGCGATAATGGCTAGTGGTGAAGAAAATTTTAGCATGATTAAAGGTTTAATCTCCTTGTTTAAGTTGCTTGATTTTGTTAGGAAATGATTGTTCAAATTTCCTTCCTTCTTGTTGAATGTTCGGCCTGATTTATTGTTCTTTATCTTTGGGTAATGTTGAACATGTTTTAAATGGAACTGGTATATATGATACTCTGAAAATGTTGGTGGTAGTAAGTTTAATCCTATTAGTAATTGTGTTGGTTGAATTTTTGATCTCTGCTTCCTGTTTTGTTTTGGCCGAGTGGCAAGAGGAGAAATTTAGAGGAAATTGGTCTTTATATCTCTAATCAATTGATGCCCATAAGCTGAGATGTTATAATGTTGAAGTTGGAATTTAATTAATGATGGTATGTTATGTATGTTTGATTTTCTAGTTGATGATAATTGAAATTGAAAAGGGAATTCCTTTATAAGAATGCTATGTGTGTGATGTTATTGTGATTAAGGATTAGCTATAGTTAAACAAATGCCTTTGAGCCTTAAAATAAAGATAAAGTTTGTTCAATAGATAAGAATTGTTTAATCGAGGGTTAAGTTTGAAGTTGGAACTGATTTTGTGCCTTATCGGTTTAGGTTTTAAAGATTGGAAGCGTTGATGATTTAAGTATGCTGTTTTAATGTCTCTAAAATAAAGGTTTGAACATGGTTTTATAGTTGGAAGATTTAGGTAGGAAGTTACCCTTTAAGTAGGCTAAATGTTGTTGTTGGGAATTTATTAGGATCAATTGAAATTATAGTTTTAGGGAGAAGTTAATTAAGTTGAGTAAGTTATTATGTGTATTAGAAGTGTTTTTGTGATATTTGGTTAGTATTTAGTATTTTCTAAACTAATGCAAGTATGGTTGGTGTTAAGTGTATATAGAGACAAAGGTTATTGGTTGTTTTGGAATCTTACTAATAAATAGCAAAACAACTAGAATTTATTGTTTAATGCGGATGGTAATAAAATATTAATGAATTATAAAAGTTAAAGTTCTGTGTTGAGAAGAATATGAATTGATTAGCATGTTAAATGAATGAGGAATTAATGATTCTTGGACTGATTTTAATTAAGCAAGGAAAAAGGTGACTTATACAGTAGACAATGGAATAGTAGAGGATTATTTATAATTGATGAATGCTTGAAAGTACATACTTGTTAAGATATATAGTAAAAAGGGGCTAATTGTAGTAATTAGGTTAGTAAGACAAGTGTATTGGATAAAATCTGAATTTATTTTAGTTATGCATAAAGCTCCCAAGTGTATTGGAGGATTATGTGTGTGTTATTGTTTAATTGAGTTGTTATATAATATTTAAAGCTTGACTAGGTATCATTAAATAAGTTAGTAATAAAGCAAGATAATTTTGAAATGCAAAGGAGACATTTAGGCATTCTCTGTAATTGGCTTTGGTGTGAATGCTTGAATTTTAGTTTCTATTAGAACGAGAGTGTTACCTGATGATGATTTAAGTAGTAAAAGAAATAGAATCATTAATTTTCTTTATTAATAATAAGAGATTTAAATATAAATTTATTTAAACGAAAGTTATTAGATATAAGTTTAATTTAAAGTAATTAGGATATTTTTACGATTGTGTTTGGAAATGTGTGTGTAGTGATTGATGATTTGGTTTATGATATTCTTTAGTAAATTAAATTAATTGGACTTGATTTACACTATTGATGGATTTATTATTAAAATTCTATAATAAATAGGAAATATATATATATATATATATATTGGTGTGTGTGCTAGTGTGTGTGAATGACTAAGGCTTTTTAAGAATAATTTTTATAGAAATTATTGATCAAACATTGAGAATAAGAAAATTTAACATAGTTAAATTATCAAGATAATCTTGGTTAGTCAAGATCCTAATTAAGTTTGAATAAATTATAATTTGATTAAACTAAAAGACTTGGGTAGTATTAAATTAGGATTCGTGAGAGACGTCGGTTAATTATCCAAGAATATAGATATTAATTTATTATTTGTATATTATATGTAAATAGGTTTTGATAATGACATAAATTAAGGCGATCAGTGGAAGAGAATGGAGCGAGCTTAGGATTAAGCTTGGATTCCAGGTAGCAGTTTATTTCAGTAACCATTAAATTGCATGTATTATTTTGTAATAACTGTTGCATTTAGTTGGTAAGTTATTATTCCTCAGATGGAGTACTCCAGGCTTAGGTGATTAGCTACACCTTTGCGAGATTAGTTACGTTTTAGCCTTATGTGCTTTAACGAGAAACCCTGCAGGTAAAGCCTCCACTATAACGAATATATTGTTATTAGTGGTTGGCAGGTGCTTTTAGCACACAGATTAATAGGAGTAAGACTATCATCATTTGCACAGCTTTATGAAATATATACATGACAATTGCTAGCATGATAATATATGTTAATGAAAGAAACTGCTATTGGGATTTCCAATCTCACCCCCTTCCCCAAACATTTCCAGTTTAGCAGGTTAAAAGAAGCTAGCGGGGGAGAGGAGTAGACGAAGAAATTAGGAGTAGAAATTGAAAAGTCAGAGGTAGTAAATATTTTTAATAAGATTATTTGTATATGTTGTAAAAGTAAAATTATTAAATTATTAATAGAGAGCCCAGGAAATAAAATTACTATAAATGTATTAAGGGAATTAAATTTCCTAAGAATTTCTAACTATGAATAGATAATTTAAAAGGGAAATGTATGTATTATCTTAATGTCGCTGCGTATTCTGGTGAAGGGTTATCAACCGAGGTAACCCCAGCGTTTTAATATCGGAAAGATAGAAACCCATAAATAGATACAGAGGACCCATGAATGGGTTTTCACTCCCCACACACTATCATCAAGGGGAGGAAAATATAAGGAAACCTAGGTGGTTTAATTGTTTTATGCACCACTTGGTCTTATAAAAGTTTTAAATTCTGAGTTGTTCGAAAAGCCCATTCCAACTGACAGAAGGTTGGATAAATATTTTAAAAAGAAAAAGTTTTAAATTTTCCGTATTTTTGGGCTTCGAATATTTATAAAAGTGGTTATAATTCAATTAAATTACTATAATATAGTAGTAAAAGTCCAGGTGTTACAAAAGATTTGCATCATGGTTCAAAAATCATGTAAGTTGTACAAATTACATTATGTTATGTAATACCAACAACAAACCTGATTTTTTTATTGATGTTATGAAGGTTGAAGACCCTTCAAACAACATTACAGACTCATTTTTGCATGATCTTGCTTGGGGCCCCAACAGAAAAGTGAGAACATGGCCTATGTACTTCGTCAATGGATATAAGTTCCATACATCTTCGTGGGCTGCTTGAAAAGCAACTGTAAATAGTGGTGTATGCATCAAGGGAACTGACTACACAGAATTAGAACATGACTTCTATGGCGTTCTACAAGAAATTGTGGAGATTGAATATATGGGTTTGCCATTGAAGATATTAGTGTTGTTTGATTGTGACTGGTTTGATCCAACACCTAATCGTGGGACTAAGGTTTATAAACATTATGGGACTATTGAAGTTAATGCATCACGCAAGTATAATAAATATGACCCATTTATTTTTGCAATTCAAGCAATACAAGTTTACTACACCCCATATCCTTGTTGTCGGCAAAAGGCTAATTGGCTTGCTGTTATTAAGATCAAGGCTCGTAGCATAATTGAAACTCCTGCTTCTGAAGTAAACGTACAGGCATTCCAAGTAGATGCACTGGAAGTTGTACTACCAATAATTGCTGATGATGATGATGAATTGAGGGATCAAGGAGACACAGAACTTCGTTATGAAGAAGTGGATATGGCTGTTGATAACGATAAGGAGGAGGAGGAAGATGACAATGACGGTGATGAAGAAGAAGAAGAAGATGATGATGATGATGATGATGACGAACATGAAGAAAAAGAGGAAGAAGAAGATGACGGCGACGACGAGGATGAAGAAGAAGAAGATCAAAAAGAAGATGAGGAAGAAGAAGAAGATGATGATGATGATGGTCCATATTAAGATTATTATATTGACTTTCATTTCATTTGCTTTAATTTTATCTATTCATTTTTAATATTAATGATTAATGGTTTGTTCATATTTGAATACATATGCAGATGTCATTTCCTAAGCAGAAACGTACTAAATCTTTATCAAGTGGCCCCCCTAGACTTTCACAGTTGTCTAAACAAATAGGACAAGTTCCAAACAATCGTATGCCAATTACAAGTACTCCAACTGAGGAACGACAACATACGAGACCCATATCAATTCCAAGAGCAAATAATCATTTATTGTCAACTGGATCATCTTCTCAAATGCAACACTCAGTTAGTAGACAACAAGGCTCACCGTCAGAAACCCCATCCTAGGAAATCCCACTTCATATCCTATCCCCAGGAACTGAGAACTCACAACCCTCTACTCCGCAGGGTCCTCATGCTAGTTATTCTCATTGGGGTTGTGATGCTTCAGATGGTCGAACCTGGGTTTATCCTGACAAGCTTGCGTAAGTCATTATCTTCATAGAAATTTGTCAATGTTTTGTCTTGATTTGACACCTTCAAGTCTTTCTAAAATTTGTTATGTTTTATTCTTATTAGGTTTCATCCTTCTGACGCTGTTCAGCCTCTTCGTGGTATAATTCGGGGCAAATTTGACTATGCATGTTGGTGTTGGAAAGAGACACCTAACCTGTATAAGGTCAAATGGTTTGATGAATGGGCGGTATGTCTTATCCTTTTTATTATCATACGTTATCGTGTTTGGATTACATTATAATGGTGCATTCATTTAACAATATTTACCTTCTTTGTGCAGAAAAAATACAAGTGGCTGCCACAACATGATATTGCAATTAGGGAGATTTGGGAACAAAAGTGTCAAGACATTTTGAAAGGTTTAATGCACGAAGTCAGGCAAGCTTACTTCAAAAAACAAATTAGTCCTCTGTGGATTCCTGAGCTTGTGATGGATGAATTGGTGAGAGTATGGACGTCATCAAAATTCCAGAAAATTAGTGAGATAGCTAAAACTAATAGAGCATCTTCCACTGTAGGCACTTGTCATAAAGGGGGTAGTATTCCTATGACTGTACATAAGAGGAGGCTGGTAAGAATTATTTCTTTAAACTCAGTCTTTCTTTTGTTTAAATATTTTAAGGTATCATTCTATTTTTTTCATAATAAAAGATAAATTAACATTTAAACCTATTAAACATATCAATATGGTATAATTATCATGTGAATATTCATTTCTTTCTTGAATGACTGTTTTTTAACTCCCATACCTATTATATCTTTTACATAAAGTTTGGCCGTGTTAGCATCATTAACAAACAAAGGGTTAAATTGCAAATTTTAAGTCAAACTTGGCACATGTTTCTTGAATTTTTTTCATTTGAACAAGAAGAAATATAGTTTAGAAACTTATATGAGAAGCGTTGTTTCCCACTGTAGCAATAGCGGCAGTATGTATATATAACTCGGTCAACTACCATATGACTGTGTATATTATATATTAATTTTTAAAGCTTCTTCATGGAAAAGAATGAGGACAAAGCAATCATCAAAGTTGGACTTTTGTAACATCTGTCTCCCAATTCGAATTCACAGTATGCATGCACCAATCCATTCTTGAATTTTTTATTTAAAACTTATATATCTCTAGGGATTTAATATTTACAAGTTTGACAAACTTGTAAATAATGAAACCGGACTTATATAAATATTAAAATGTAACTTGTAAACATTAAATTGTTAAATTTAATTTTAAATTGGGGCATATAGCATGTTCAATGAAACTCCCCCTAATTTCGTGCATGGATTCTTTTCCCTAGCATATTTATTTATTCATTCCATGTTCATGTGTATTTAATTGCTTCTGATATATTAAGTTCCTCCTTCTCTAAGTTTAATTCTAAAAATGCTCTCATATATCTTGTTAAATGAATGCAGGCAGCAGAAATGGGAAGAGAGCCTAGCGTGTTTGATGTGTTCAAGAAGACTCATTATAATGAGAAAACTGGAGAATTCGCTGACTATCGTGCCAAATCTGTTTATGTAAGTACATATTGAAGGTCTACAACTCTCTTGATAGTAAAGCACATGTTAATTTTCACATCTTCTGAAGTAGTTAAGTTTCTGCAATGAAATAACTAGTATGCCTATTTTGTCATATCATGTGGGTTAGGAGGATTATGCATGCTGCTACAACTTTGAATGTCAAGTTTTTATATCAAATTATACTATAATTGGTTGTGTTAAATTTAAATGTGTAAGGCACTTGTTAATGTTTTCAGGAATGTTTCATGAGCCGCAAAGAATCTTTGAGTCTTGAGCTTGATTGTCCTAGTGTGCAATCAAATGAGGATGAGTTAAACTTGTGGTTAGAAGTTACTGGAGGTAGAAACAAGAAAGGCCGCATCTATGGGTTCGGTTCTAAAAATGAAAATGTTGCTGCTTCACCTCCTTCAATCAACTCCATAGGGCTTCATAACATGG
Organism: Mimosa bimucronata; assembly: GCA_037074515.1. Taxonomy (NCBI): domain Eukaryota; kingdom Viridiplantae; phylum Streptophyta; class Magnoliopsida; order Fabales; family Fabaceae; genus Mimosa; species Mimosa bimucronata. The sequence continues at coordinate 23,325,145 of CM073441.1, forward strand.
ATGCAGAATTGCAAAACAAGATAGCAGAGCTTTCAAAGGACAAGGAAAAGCTTGAAGAAACAACTCAACATCTCCAACAAACAACTCAACATCTTACAGAAGAGAATACAAATCTAAAACAAACCACCCAGCATCTTACAAAAGAGAATGAAAATATGAAACATAATTTCAACATTATTGTTACTGCATTGCATGGATTGGGGATCAAGTTGCCGGATCTCACTGATACATCTAGAGGTAGTCAAAGCTGATGTAATTTGTTACGGTTGTTTCTCCTTTGTTGGAATTGTGCTTCATTTATGATATTACTAGTTGAACTTTGTATTCTGAACTTCTTTTTTGTTGAGGCATGTATTAATTTAAGGATTTGTACTTTTATTTATAATTAGGTTAATATATATTGTGTTTTCAGTATATATCTAATTTTAGTTCTATTAAATAAAATGATTCTGCCCAAAAAAGCAAGTAATAAATATGACTAATGAATAAAAAAAAATTCTGGATTCTTTAGCCACGGAAATTCCGTCGTTGAATTTGTTAAATCAGTGACGGACAATTCCGTCGCAGAATTAGAGACGGAACGTTCCGTCGCAACATTAGCGACAGAACATTCCGTCGCCCTTTTTGCCAGAATTTCCGTGGCAAATTTCCGATGGAACGGAAATAGAATTAGCGACCAGGGTATTGCTGACGGAATTCCGTAGCTAATTTCCGTGGCTAAATTGCTGTTTCTTTGTAGTGAGTATTCGGGCTGTCTGCTGGGCATTATGGAAATACAGATGCAATAAAGCATTCGAAGGCACCGGAGAACATCCCAGATCCATCATACATAAGTGTCTACACCACATTATGGAGGGAACGGATAATGGGAAGTATAAGCACCAAATTCTTAATATTTCTGAGAGAGCGAAGGCAAAATAGAGTACACCACCAGTCAATTTTGTTCAGGTCAATGTTGAAGCCTCAAGAACAAATGAAGGACATGCAACATGCAGAGGAGTTATTCGTGATCATCAAGGACGCTGGATTGTGGGATTCCAAAGGAAGATTGGTTTCATCTCCTTGGTGGAAGCAGAGGTTCAGGCTATTACAACTGGTCTTCAAGTATGTAGGAATTATGGGCTGAAAAGGGTTACACTCTTCTCGGATTCTATAGAAGCCATACAGCTTATTTTCAGTAGTTGTGGAGATTCTCACCCCTTGAGACCGTTGATATAGAAAGCAAGGAACTTAATATTCGCCGATTCTGAATTGCAGATAGGCCATGCTTATAGGGAAACAATTATGTGTGCTGATATATTAGCAAAGCAACTCAAATAATGGAACCAGTGTGGAAAATCAAGGAAGAACCCCCATAATGTTGTGTGACGCAGCTTCTGTGGGACCTGTTTTAACTAATAGAAATAATATAAAGATTAGGATATGAAAGAGTAGGAAGTCTCTGTACTGATTAGGTTCTGAAAGGTGTAGGACATCAAGATAGAATCTTGTCTTATTTATTCCAAAAAAAAAATCTTTGGAGAACATCATCGTACATGAGCATAACGTGTGAGACTGAATAAGAAGTATAGTATTTAAATTATCTGATTAAGTTGTGAAAGGTGTAGGACATCAAAATAGGATCTTGTCTTATTTATTCAAAAAAAAATCTTTGGAGAACATCATCGTACATGAACATAACGTGTGAGACTGAATAAAAAGTATAGTATATAAATTTTCCCCATACAATTGGAATCGGTATACATGAAGTTTCAAATACGCATAATGGATTCCCATAAATTGGATTATGGCAATTAGAAAAGGCCTACTTTTTAAATTGTTTTAAGCAGAAAAAAGGATCACCACCCTCCATTAACTTTTCCCAAATGGGGATGTTGAGCTTGGCTCTAGTAACCTGACCAATGGCTTGGGCAGGACCAAGTTGGTCAGGCCATCACACTGCTTGAATATTTTCAAATATATTTTTCTATGTAAGATTATGGGGTTAAAAACTTCAAATTTTATAAACGCAAAAAGTTTGATTGCTCCCTATATTCGGGTATAGTAATATTGAAATTTGTATTGGTAGTTTGCCGCCAATCAAGGAAAAAAGATAAATATATGGGAAAATTAATGCCACATCCCACAGAAGAAAATAATTAAGACTATGTCCCACAAAATGGTCAAATTAAAGTAAAGTCCTTGGGACTTGGATTATATTAAATTGAAATGTATAATTACACTCTAACCCTTCCCCCTCCTCATTTACCATATTTCTAGTTTCACCTCCGAAACTCAATTCCTCACCCTCTGATCAGTCATGGCCCTCCTGTATCACATGTTCTCACCGCCCTCCGCCGCCGCTCCACTGCATTACGGTGGTCCTCCGCAATCTCCGCACATCCACGGCCACCATACTCATCCCCTGTGCCGCCAACAAATGTGCCTTCTCTTTTGGCATATTGATCGGCTTTTGCTTTATATTCGCCGCCATAGCCTCCTCGCTCCCACGGTGCCGATCCGCCAAGATCATGGCGGATGCACCACGAGCAGCTTCGGGTGTCTTTGACCGCTTCATCAGTATTTGAAGTGTCACCTACCTGGCCAGCTCAATAGCTACCATCAATGCACGAACATCCTCCACATTTTCACAACCCATCTCTAAGATTTAGAATCTATAGATGTCAATGAATATAGCTTTTCCATTTTTCTCTTTGCACAAACTAATAGGCTATAATTTTCAGTTTGATCTTTGTCGCCGATGTTGGTTTGGCCGTTTAGGGTTTGGATTTTGCAGACCGGATTGTCCCTGTACGTAGATGCGCTTATTCCTCAAGGATGTCATCATTTTCTTGATGTGGTGAATGGGGCTGAGGGTGTGATGTCGATGAATTTAAGTTCAGATATGTAGCTATATATATATATATATTCATAAATATGATAAAAGAGGAGAGAGCGAGGATGAGAAAGGGATAAGGGTAAAAGTATAATTTTGACATTTGGATTTAATATAATCTAGGTCCTAAGGACTTCACTTTAATTTAGTGATTTTGTGGGACTTAATTATTTGTATTCCACGGGACTTAGCATTAATTTTCCCTAAATATGTAACTAAGAGAATATGAAAGGGAAAATTAATTAGAGGCCCCTTAAAAAGGACATAATTAAGACAAGTCCCACAAAATATACTAATTAAAATGAGGTCCTTGGACTTGAATAAGATTATATTTAAAATTCAAATCACCAATTTACCTACCTTTTCCTGCTCTTTCCTTTAACCTGTTTTTCTTTCTGCGTAGTTGCTGAGTGAACAAGGAAAGATGCAAAGAAACTTAGTTTGTAGCAAAATAAATGCTTTGGTTCATGGGGTTTCATCATTCTTTTGTGATATACTATCTTCACCATCTAGTCTTCCGACTTATTTAGTGCTTGGTTGATGGCTTTTTTAAGAGATAAAGTGAAAGCGGAAGAATCTTGCTCTTCAGATGTTGTCAAGAACTTAATTTCACTATCAAAACGGTGTCGTCTTTTTGCGATTGGAGATTCCATGGCTTAGAGTTCTATTATATCTTGATTTTGTCATGTATATATAGATCATGGCCAAGTAATACATGGAAAAAAATTCTATCCCACCTAGTTCTATACCTTTTTAGTACAAGCATTCAGCCAAACATCAGCTAAAATTCAAAGATTCGAAGGACAAGATAAAAAAAAAAGGAAAATCAAAGAAAACCAAAACAAAATTCGTTTTCCATGGCAGAAATTTGAGATACTTAAAACCCATCAATGATGAAAGAGGCAGAGTCGCCAGTATTTCCTGAATGGTCCATAAATCAGAGGTGCCACAAGCAAGCGGCGAGCTTCCTAGAGAAAAGATGGGATTTTGGGAAGGCATGCCAGAAATTGACAGGGGAAGTAACGCCGATGATGAAATGGGTTTTGTTCCTGCGTCGAAGGACGGCAGCGAGGGTGAAATTGTGGTGGTTCCGGCAATGGGTGATGGCGGAAGAGTGGGACTCAGGGGAGGAGTTCATTGAAGAAGAGGAGGCATAAAAAAGACGATGGAAGGTGTGATCCATGGCGGTGGAGATGAAGATGGAGGGGAGGGGAGAGGGAGGGAGGGAGGGAGATACATGAGAAGGAAGGGTTCGGATTCTCTCTGCGGCACCCTCTCTCTGCGTCCCTCAGAATCCCAATCAGGCAATCTGGACCATCCATTTGATCATCCAATGGTCCATATTTAAATCTTTTATAAAAATTAATATAATTATAATAATATTAAAAATCTCATAAATAAATTTGATCTGTCAAAATTTTGAACAATTCACAACTGTAATAAAAAATGAAAAATAAAATCTAAATTTATAATAATAGTCTACAGTTCTGAACAGTTTACGCCAAATTTTGACAGATCAAATTTATTTATGAGATTTTAAATATTATTATAATTATATTATTTTTATAAAAGCATTAAATATGGACCATTGGATGATCAAATCGATGGTCCAGATTGGGATGATGAGAGACGCAGAGGGAGGGTGCCGCAGAGAAAATCCTCTCCCGAGAAGGAAGATCGAAGAGGAGGGTCCAGATTCTCTCAGCGTCAGAATCCCTCATAAGCCTATATCCTAACCGTCCGATCGATCTGAAAGCCAACAATGCAACACGTCATCAAGCCATTTTCTTGGGCATTTCTCCCCTCTTTCCAAACTCTCTTCCGACTCTCAAGCTCTAGTCATTTCCATGGTTGTTTCATACTCCCAAATCACAATCTCCCACCTCTGTTTCTCATCACCAAACATCCTACTCCTAATCCAAACTTTTTTTTGTGCTTCAAAGTAACGTGAGTAGCATAACTGAAATGACTACACTGAAACTGACTATTGACATAAACTCTAACTTAGCAAATTCGAACTCGAAAGGGAGAAATAGGAGAGTTTAGCAATTGGGTCTGTGTTGAATGGGTTCATATCAATCAAAACAATAGTTTCCATCAAGGGATCAATCAAAGAAAGAAGAGTTTATAGGAAACGTTAAACCCTTTTTTTTTTTTTTTTGTAATTACAAGAAATGTTAATTTTGTGAACAAGGAAGGTATAACACCTAAATTTTTACTACTATATTATAGCATTTTAATTAATTTATAACCACCTTTTAATTCTAGAAACCCAAAAAAATACAAAAAAATTTTAAAAAAATTTTTTCAAAGTATTAAATCAAATTTCCTTTCTTTCAAATGGGATTTTCTGGCAAATTAGAATATCTTTAAACTTTCAATAAAATAGAGTGGTTGTTAAAACAATTAAAATAACTCGAATTATAATGCTTGGGGAGTCAAACCACCCTCACACTATATTTACATATTCTTTAGATTATATTCTATTTATCTATTTACACTTCTCTTACTATAATAATATATTGGCGAGTTATCTCGATTGATAACCCTCTTACATGTGTATGTAGCTCTTTTATTCACTAAGGATATATATATGTATACATATACAAATATACATTAATTACAAGACAAGCTTCCAACTTGTCTTAATTATTTAAATATACAACATACACAGGTAAATAGACTCTTAAAGTATCTACCTACAAAGTACAAGACATAGCAAGCATTCCTGCCTCTTCATACTACCTTACTTCTTTCCCAGTTAGCTACTCCCATTCTGCTATACTGAAAACGTTTTGGAAAACAGTGAGATTGGAAATCTCAATAGCAGTTTATTCCATATCATGTGTGCACTTATATACATACATATACATCAATTTCATAAACCTGTGCATATAATGAAAGCATATATCCCTTTTAAACCAATACCTGCAGGATTTTCCAATCATAGCCCTCACAACTACTCAATAACCCTCACGGTTATAGGAATTTAATTGTAGCCCTCACAGCTACTCAATAACCCTCACGGTTATAGGAATTTAACTGTAGCCCTCACAGCTACTCAATAACCCTCACGGTTATAGGAATTTAACTGGCAAAGGGGGAGCGACCCACCTAGGCCTTAAAGTACTCCATACATATCAGCAATATCATAACAGGAATAATGCTCATTTATTGCAACAGATTTTACAAAATTATATATATAAAACTTTATATAATGAATTAAACTACTACCTGGATACTAGAGCTATTTCCTGAACAAGATCATTTACTTTCCACTGTCTTGGTGAACTCGTACCAATATCAAAGCCTATCTACACATCATATTAAAATAAGAGTAAGTTAATATATGTACTTCTATATTTATACTATGCGTCTCTCTCGTTCTTATAGTATTATTTATTTCTACCCTTCCCCTTTTTAATATATATATCTTAAACCAGTATTTCTAACTTTAACATTACATTCACAATCACATACGTATATATTTACACACATTCTTCCTTCCTATTTATTACAAAACCTTAAGGGAAAATCAATCAACAATGTAAATCATCATTTCTTTTAAGCCCAAGCAATTAAATTTAATTAAAGAACCTTGTAATCATCAATCACAATACAAATCAATAACCCAACCAAATATTAATATTAACTTATATCTTCACTAAGCTCTTTTAATAGAACCCAAACAATTTCTAATTTCAAATTTCCTCAATCCCATTCATCTTCTCAATCTTCCCTCAACGTGGCAGCAAGGAAAACAATAATTCACCACATCACATAACTTTAATCACATAAGCCATAACTTCCACCTCAACCAAGTGAACCTTACCCTTCTCATGCTTACATTACTCATGTGTATTCATAATAGTCATCCATTCAACTAATCACAGAAACACACAAAGCTTCTCTTACCATTATATTTTCCATCATTTTAATCCAACCACCTAAGATAATTGTTAATAATGATAAGTTTTAACATTTTAAGATATTTCAAATGCAGCACAACTTAACTTGAAAACATAATTCAGTTTCAAAGAAAAGGGGAAAAAGAAGTAATCACAACAATCCAGAAAATTCTAGCTTCATGAAAGTTACCCATATTTAAACATTAAACAACTTATCTGTCATAACAAATTCAATGCATCCCTGAAGTCATCACTTCACACCTCAAACATCAGTTTTCAGCTGACTTATACTTCAAAATGCTAGATTGGTTTCTTCTAAATCTCATACAAACTCTAATGTCAAATCTGGAATTTCTTTTTCAGTCTCATATTAACACTTTCTGTCATCAATTTAGCGTCCTAAAGCATTCTTTCTTGGCTTGAATCACTTTGTTTGATATCTTAGGACTCCAAAACAGAACTATATATACTTTAGAGCTACACATATTTAAATAATCACAGCAACTTCCTCATTAGCTTTTAACCTTAATTATCATCTCGCACCTTACTTTGAACTTTAAGTTATCATAAACCTTTACAACATTTATATCATACTCTAATGTATATTTTGAAATCTTCTAATACCCACACACATATATATAATTAAAACCACTTTTAAATTCCAAATAGAATCTGCAGCTTCATCCTCTCTTAAAACGATCAGCCAATTTTTTTTTCAAATGACAAAATAAATAACACACGTGAAAGCCACTTAAATCTCCTTCAAAGTATTCAACTAACCTTCAAATTTCTACACCAAGGCTTTAGCTTCGCACATAAAATCAATACTTGCAGATTTCTTTAATTTAACAACAAAGAAGCCAAAACCATAAACTAAAACAAGACCTTGGTTTGATCAGCAAACAAAAACAGAGCATAATGACTCATCTTCAAAAATAACAGAACAAAATAGCAACGGTCAATTCAGCAATCACACATATAAAGCCGCAATCATACATTCAAAAATACAAATAAACTATAATGCACTCATAAACACCTTTAATAACTAATTCCTCTTGATTTGATCGGAATCTATTAACTTTAAACCATGAACTGTAACTCTGACTTAAAAGCCCCAAATCAAAAATCAAGAACTCACATGCAAGCTTGATTCCATTGAGAAAAACCTTTGATCTAAACTTAATCTTTGTTTTAATCGGTTTAAACTTCCAAAACACCCGAAACCCCATATCGAATCCTCACTCAAAACGGCCTTAACCAGAGGAATAACAAGTAGAAATAGAAAGAGGAGGCTCACCGGAGTTTAAGTCCGGTCTTGCATGCGCCATGGGAGCCCACCGTCGGCGGAATCGCCGTCGCCGAAGACCATGCCATCGCCGAGAGAGATGAGAGAACAAGAGAGAGACCGAGAGAGTGAGAAAAGTGAAGAAGGAAGAGAGAAAAAAGGGAGTGGTTCTGCGAAGGAGGAGGTGGAGAGGAGTATATATTAATTTTAATTGGATAATTTTACTCTTTTGCCCCTGGTCAGAAACATAATTACATTTTTACCTTGCCTTTCTTCCATTTTACCCTTGATCTAACACCAATATTACATTTCTGCCATTCTCTTTCTTCCTATTTTACCCCTCCATTAAAATTAAATTACAATACCCAAAATATCAATCCAAGTTTAATCTCAAAAATAATTTATCCAGATATGCTTTGATTTCCAAATTTATTTATAAGACTTTTTAAATAACAAACAATACCCCAAGGTTCTAAATATTCCCTTATTTAAATTTATCTTCTAACTATCTTTTTTCAACTATTAAAGAAAGATGAGCCTTAAAAATTATTAAAAATACGTCTGGCCTCATAAATTATTTATAAGGCTTTTTAATTTCTAAATGCCACCCCAAGATCTTAAATAAATCCTTATTTTTTATTTCCTAAAATTTGGGGTGTTACAGAAGGGTTAATTACAACAAAGCCCAAGAAGAATAAATTGCACAAGTGTTCAATTTGCCACAAGATTTTTCCATCTGGGCAAGATTTGGGTGTTCACAATAGATCTCATTTTGCAGGTGAAGGGTCACCAATACTTGAGAAACAATTTCAGGAAATTAGAGACTTTCTTGATCTCAATCTTCCAGCCTCTACAGAAGAAGAAAGCAACAGTCAAGTAGAGAATTACCCTAAGCAAGGGCCTTTGGTCGGCCTCATATTTAACAGATGATATTGATTCGGATTTCAAAGAGATAAAAGGGAAAATTTTCATACAGCTGTAAAAACAAATTTCTGCATTTATTTCATTACCCATGTTAAGGTAATAATACTTCTCATATTCTTCTCACCCGTCAGTTCATAAAAAAGATGAAATTGCATATTTTACTTCGCTTATTTTTTGGATGGTGATAACTGGGGGAGATGATAATAGTGAAGACTGATTAAGAGGCAAAGAAGAATAACTGCTCATACAGGGGAGGCCCTCAGAAACAAGAATATAATGGGGCTTAGGAGGAGAGAGGGGCTGATGAGAGAATCACCTGATGGATGACCTGTTGCAATGTTAGCTTTTAGATTAATCGTACGGTTAGGATATAGAGATTCTGAGGGATGCTGAGAAAGACGATGCTGAGAAAATCTGCTCCCGATGAAGAGTGAGAGAGGGGTTGAGACTTGAGAGGAAACAGTAGGGAAGGATTGGTAAATTGGTAATTTGAATTTCAAACGTAATCATATTTAATTCTAGAGACCTCACTTTAATTAGTACTTAACCTTAATTATATCCATTCCGACTTCTAATTTATTTTTCCAATATGAAAATATTATAAAAGTGTCGGTATTGTAAGTTGTAACTGCACTTAGCCACTGCATACAAAACTCACTAAACTCATCGCAAGGGCTATGTTCTGGATAATATATTTTTGAGTTTATGAAGCAGATGAAATTAATAGCAAATCTGAAGTAATTATTATTTATGAATAACTATTTCAATTTCCCAATTTACTATTTTGGTTTTGCTATTAACTACTCCTATTTAAGAAATATCAAAAATATTATATTTGTTTTTGTTTTTTTCTTTATATTTATGTTTGACTGTTGTCATGTGTTTTCATTTTTCAGTTGTCAAAACCCCATCATATGCTTTACCTAGGATTAGTTTGGGGTTTTTAATATGTATCGTTTTATCTTTACTTAAATAAAATTGTCTTTTATCCAAAAAAAAAAAAGTATCAAAAATATATTGGACGTCAGAGCTCTGGTGTTCGACTGATGACAAACTTTCTAATACATTTTTCTTATTTATGAAAAAAGAATAGTTTATAACAAAATAAGAAGAGTAAATAGGAAAACCCAAGTAGTTACTAGAAAATAATCAGCAACAAGGTCATGTGTATAACTTCAATATAGATATTTACTACTATTGTTTTACTGTTAATTACTTTTATTTCCGAATTTAAAGTGGACTATGAACATTGTAAGGGTTGATTAACAACGTCAAAGCTCTAATGGCTAGCTGCTAGCAGGAACTCCTAAGCTTTAGTGGTCGGCGGCCATAGAGCTTCAACGACCGAGCTTTAATTAACCATTGGCTAATAAGGGATGGTTTCTTAAAAAGAAAAAAAGTGAGGGTAGTAATGTCTTTTCACAACCTTTTAAAATTTTAATAGAGTGATTTTGGAATTATCATCTTTTAAGTAATTTAAGGGTATTTTTCAGTCTTTTCTTTTTCCTATAATGAACTCCACTCCTCTTGTAAAACCAAACAAAAGTTATTAAAACACATTCCCTCCCCTTCATCTCTAACCAAACAAGTCCCCTCTCCTCCCCTAATAATTATGATAGGTGATAAACCTTTATGTTCATCTTTGTGAAAAGTCAAATTAAAAAGAATAGAAACACATTGTTAACGGTCTTCATCCATTCATTGCGAATGAAGTCTTTTTAAGCATGTGTGACAAGTCACATTATAGAGGTATACTTTTTTTTGTTAAAAATTAGGAAAGAATTGAAAAACTCCATATATCGTTAGAATCAAAATCTTTTTAAGAACATCAAATTAAGGCAGTGGACAAAAAAAAAAAAAAAAACTTGTCCGATGGACACAATTGAACATTGCGAATGCAGTGTATTGGCCCCACACAATTGGAATTGGAATAAATGACCATGAATCATATCAAATATGCTTAATGGATCCACATAAAATGGAATATGACAATCAGAAAATATCAATGTTTTCTTACTTTTTTCAAAAAAAAAAATCACTAACTCCACCTCCCATTACCTTCAACCAAACAGAGCCTGCGCTACTATTCACTCCGTAATCCCTCCTTCGGCTCTTTATGCGCTTATTTGGGCCTCATTGAGCAATAATAAGGCTTCATTTGCTTCCCTTATGTGAATATAAGTGTTCCGGGTGATGAATTGAATGCATACAAAATTTTCGTTACTTCTTTTGAAAATTTCTCAAAAACAGAACACAAGATATAATCATACAATTGAGTAATCTTAATTATAAAACTTTTTTTCAAAAAAGATAAATCAAGTTCAAATATCTCATTAGTCAAATTCCAATATTTATAACAATTTCATTAAAATTCATTTTGAGTAAATAAATATTTATATTGCAATTTTCAAAGCTGCTGGGGACAATTTTGTGTAAATTTCCATTTTTGCCCTTGCTCTAGATACTGTCTTGTTTACATCAAGCATCTGATATGTAGACTTTCTGATGAATATACAATAATCAGTGAAAGAACAACAAATATCCTAGTTGAACTTTTCCATTTATGTGTAATGACTTTCCAATTTAGCTGTAATTGCAGCACTATGAAGTTTCTTTTCTCTTTGAGTGAATGTCTTACTCTAGTTTCTTCCTTTCTAAGTTTAGGCGTCACACATAAGATATCACACAATTCTTGGGTTAGTGTCTCTAGTTTCTATCATGACGAGAAAGCTCATAGATCAATAACTCATTTCAATTGTTTCACTTAGGGATTTTGTTTATTTATGGAAATTACAGAGCGGGTACATGTCAAAATTCTGCTAATCACTCTGTTACACCACTTAACAATTTTCGGAGATAATCCTCATTTGAGACCGATAGTCCTTAAAGCTTTATTTAGAGAATAGACCCTTTCATCTCATGTCATGCACAAACCTATTGAGCATGAAAAGTAGACAGTATACGTTTTCAACTATTTATCAAAAAAAAAAAAGTATACGTTTTCAACTACATTAATTAAATTGTGGCTAAACATAACTTGCAAAAAATGGTATATATAATGATTCATTATATATGTGACATAAGTAATTGATTTATCAATATTTTGCCCTTTCCTGATCAGATCTAAGGACCTTAGCCCGGCAAAACTTATGGACTACAAAGAAACTCACAATCTGTATCGCAATTGTGCACAAAAAATAAATGGAAGTTTATTTTCCATTTCAAAATTCAGGAACGTACACCGACATATATGTAGATTTTGGTGATTTCAAAAGCCAGTGCTCTTCAAGTTCATTGAAATATGCTTTTGCCAAGATGAAACTGAAGTGCGATTGTCAATTTTGATAGTTACTGAGGGGGGGTGGGGTTATTATGTCCACACCATCACTTCCTTTATTCTCTTTCTGAATAGTTGTTGGGAAAAATGAAAGAACATGCTGACCATTTTTAGAAGTGAGGGGAAGGAGAAGTGGAAGAGTTGGCCATTCAAAGACTGCATACCTATTTTAAATTTCTTACAATAATCATAGATTATTCTTGTGTGAGTCTATGACTCAAATTTATCTTTATTAAATCATTAATTCATAGATATTTCTATGTATCAATTCCCTATAATTCAATTTCGATATATTATTTGAACAAAATAAGGGTGCACCAAACTTGACAATTTGTTATGAACAAATGTCAGATGCAAGAAATTAAACAAATGCATGCCCAACTTCAACTATAGATATTACGAGAAATCCTTGAAAAGTTTTATCATATGAGTTATCAAGCAAATATAAAGCAAAATCTCCTAGATTTTTGCTAAATTATTTGCATATCTAGATCCACCAAATGTTGCGTTGAGATATTATTGAATTGAATGGTTAATGATAAGTTGGAGGACAACAACCTTTGAGACACTTGGTGCATTGACGTTCGAACTTTCGGAGATGGATTCAAACATGCTAATGCTATTGTGACCAAAAGAGTCACATCTCGTGCATCTTGTCATGATGGCTGTGGGAGATGTGGGTCTAAGACATCTTTTAGCAAAATGCTTTCAGTACAATTCTTTGACAAAGACAACAAATCTCTAGGATGTCTTCCCATAATTATTTCCAACGTCACCACTTCAAAATTATAAACATCACATTTTTCAGACACAACTAAGGTGTATGCAAGCTCTGCAATGGACCAAAAATTAATTAAAGAATTCATACATTCATCTCAAGGTATGAAATTTTACAAATATATGCGACACAAGAGATTGAAATAAGAGAATCGAAAAACTAACACTACTACAGAAATTGTCTATAGCAGCACTTATTTTGGCCCTATAGCAGTATAAGCGCTGCAATAGCCAGTATTGCGATAGGCTACTAAGCCTAACGCATCGCTTAGTAAGCGCTGCAATAGGTATACCTAAAGCAACGCTTATAAAGAAATAAGCGCTGCTTTAGGTATACCTAAAGTAGCACATATTTCTTTATAAAACTCTACTTTAGGTAATTTATTATTTTTAAAAATACCTAAAGCAGTGCTTACAAAGAAATAAGCACTTCTTTAGGTATACCTAAAGCATCGTTTATTTCGTTATAAGCGCTGCTTTAGGTAATTTATTATTTTTAAAAAAATACCTATAGCATCGCTTATAACGAAATAAGTGCTGCTATTGATTTTTTTAAAAAAAATATTTGATTTTATTTTATATATACCCCACCTGCATCAGTGATAAATACTAGCAATTCTATACAGTTCCAGGCAACGAATATACACCAATAACTCATCCAGAGAGCAATGTACAATTAAATCAACTATTGTAATTGGGAAACAAAAAGCACGCTACTAGCTATACTAATATCTACATTTGTACTTATTGAAAAAAAAAGGTAGTACATAAGCGCACCATTCTTCAATTAGCGCATTCATTTTTTAGCTTGACAGCATCGGGCAACGTGCATCTGGGTAATACTGCACAGACAAATATATTTGAATGGCAATCAAATCTACTTGAAATCTAATAACAAGTTCAAATACAATTAGAGTTGGCAAAATATAAAACTTACTGTCAATGGAATGCTACATCGATCATGTGTAACGACATCCCTCATAAACTGCATCACATAGTATCCACAATCGTTGTTATTGGGTTGGAAGGGGCACTGTAACAAAGAATACCGAATATCATATGATAAACATTTACGTTATGTTTGACTAGATTGTTTAAAAAATTGAATAACTAGTAAAACCTGGACTATGCTCCACCAATAAGCATCTTTCTGGTCAGGGGCTCTGGAATAACTCAAGCTAATGGAGGACCGAGAACTGGTCAATGAGCTGGAAACGAAACAAATTAAATTAATTTTATTAGCTAGGATCACAAAATGTCAAATAATACAATGCATTATTCAAATACCTATTGACGACGTGCATCAAACGTGGGCGATTGTCTGGTTCAGCACCTAGCACAGGATCTAAATAGTAAATCAAGGGTTCCGGTTGTGCTTACGGATAGATGATAAGCAGAAGCCAATGGTTCCTAAAATTTGTAGAACGTTATGTCAGTATATATAAATGATGCTTGGAGCTAAGAATACGATGAAACCTATAATGCGTATCAACTTACCCTGTATTAATTGGAGCTAAGAATAAAATCCTGCATATTGCTTTTAAAGAAAAGCGCCTTTTAAGCGCCGCGGACTGCTCGTCATGTCTAGTGCCCACAATATGTGCCATGACATAGGGGCTTATGAATTCAAACGAGACACACTCCGCGGCAATCATGACATGTTCGTACAGGTGCTTTTATAGAAACCATACCAACTCCCAATTAGTGTAAAACTTATGACATTAAATGAAACCCCAATGGAAACACATTTATACCTAAACCATAAATTGATAACCGTAGCACTGAGCCATCCTTCATTAAGCACCTCCATGAGTTGATCCCTAGAAACATGCTCAATCATGCTTGACACGCCAAATATTTGGCTGTTGAATGGAATCGCGACACTAAATTCAGGAGATATGGTGGCTGCACATGCTCGCAATCGAGCACGATTTGGCGTCCGCTTGTATGTTCAATAACAAGAGGAGGCACTTGTACTTTCTTCTTGCCCTTGGCTTTTGTTACCTACAAACCATGTAAATAGAATGTCTGAAATTTTATTCCAATAAAAAAGAATGCTAGTTTAAATTGATTAGTAAATAATCACCTATGACAATGGATCATTATGTGAAATCTTTTTCTTCATCACTTGAGCGGCTGAACCACCGGTACCTTTTACACTAGCCACTTGTGCTTTCTTTCCGGTAGGACGTGTACCCTGAAAAAAGGGGTAAATTAAAGAGCGTTCTTCCAACACAATGAATGCTAGTTTAAATGTTATTAGTAAATAATCACCTGTGGTGTTGGCTCAATCAAACCAATGGGCCAATCAACGAATGCACCGACAGCATCTTTGACCCTAGTCATCTCATCAGTAGGGAACGGTAACGGTGCTTTATTGTTGTAGGTGTATTCAATCATGACCTTCAGTGCATTATTAGGCAACGGCGAGTTATGCAGAATCTTGTTGGAAGTGTTGTAAACCTTGTCGTAGGCAACTACTTCACTGAAAGAATGATCCTTATACAGCCTGCAGTTTAACTCGCCCTACAAAAGAGTTGACAACATTAGCTCACAATGGAAAGTATAACAGTGTCGCTGCAAGTTTGTAAGCAGGAAATATATGAACTACCTAAGGAATTTGGGTCCTAGGAATCGTACAGCTATCCCTGATGCTTGGACTTTCGACGGAAGGAACGTTACCTTGTTGCACGAAGTTCGATGTTTGTGATGCAACATTATATCGCTTGTAAAATTCTAACATCTGCTCATACTTCCGATGCATTTCTTCGTCCCGTCGTTGCATTTCCTCATCCCGTCGTTGCATCTCCTCCCTCAGAGTTTGAACTTCTTCTTTTAATGCTCTTACTTCGCCTTTTGATGCCCTCTTTTGGCGGCCTAAGTAAGATGAGAGCGTGAATACTCAGGGCGATCGAGCGCTCTTCTCAGGAAATCACCGAGGCCAAATTTGTTGACCTCGTCAGGGTATTCTTGTGACAACATATCCTATAACAAGAAGAAATAATTATTAGCTATTAACTTAGCAAAGTCACCAGTTAATAAATATTACAAAGTCCAAGAGAATGACTTACACATCATTCGCAGGCTCTTCTGACCTCTTCGTGAACGATGGTACCATCCTTTTTGGAGTGTCCCTTGACCCAGAGGTCATGCCGTGGTGGCCTCCCTTCTAGGTCCTGTTCCTGAATCTGTCAAGGTAAGCCAGGTAAACGCATAAATTAATCACGTAAACATTTATTCATAATTTTGTATTTAAAAGCGTTACTAACATACCATATCTTCCACCAATTCAGGAAATGTCTTTCGTCCGCCTATATATGGATACTCGCAGCTTTTAGCTGCCTGTCTATTTCTTTGACTTATTTCCTCAAACTCCTCTGTCACACGTAATTACACAAATTCATCCCATTCTTCTTGGGTAATTGACCCTTTGTATGCCTCTGGGGGTGTTGGAACGATATCCCCGTTTTCATCTCTCAGATAGTACTTGGTCAAAGTTGAACAGAAAGCCCAATGCCTTATGGAAGCTTTCTTCAGGACATACTCCCTATGAGAATCATCAATATGAAACATGGTTTGTAACAACAGAAATTGTATTAAATTTGTTAGTTACAATGTTGTCATAATAAAACTAAATTATAAAAAGGCACCTCACCTGAATCTCTGACCAAACCGCGTCATGGCTGCTCCTCGCGGTTCTCTGATCTGTAATAGTAATAGGCACTTTCTGCCGAACAGTGCACCCAATAAAACCTGAGAGGTCTTTCACAGTCTCTCCGATTGCTTGGTCATTCTTGTTCCATTTAAGTTTAGTCTTTTTACCCACAGCTCTGAGTTTGAGGAGTTTACGCATAAGGGTTATGCCACGGGTATGTTCCGCCTCGGCAGCTGCTCTACCCGCATCGATATCTATCTGTACATTCGGTTGCTCTTGTTCCTCCTCGTTTAGGGGGGATCCATTATCCTACAAAATAAGTAAACAAGACATGATTTTAGTGCATATAATGAAGCTACGTGTATGCATATTAAATGAAGTAATTCATAATGTAAAACAGAAATACATACAAACCCAAAATCAATATGAGGGCTTTCGTCTCTTTTTCCTCTGTATTATATTATCTAAAATTGTTTGCTTCCTCTTTTTTGTTGGATTTAAGGTTGTGTTTACCCAAATGCCTTCTTCATGATCACGCCTTACATAAACAGATTCATCTTCATCATCATATTCGTCCACATCAAAGTCTTCTGACAGTAGCGTCTCAAAAGAAGGATCATCTTCTATCATATTCATATCATCATCACTACTTTCATCATCAACTTGTTCGGCATAATTTTTGTTCGAATGCATGACAATTAACCAATTCTTCTTAGAAGGATCGGCAATGTAAAACACTTGTGATGCTTGAGAAGGTAGAATATAAGGATCATCCTTATAACTTTAGAATATTTACTTAGCTTTTTAAGGACTCAGTGTATTATCTAGCTTTCTAAGATAGATAATTAAAGTCAGATAATACAATATCTAAATTCAGACCATTAAGAGACTTTTATCACATTCCAAGAAGATAACATAGCCACAAACAAAATTTGCAAAGCCCACATTATGAATGTACATAGTCAAAAGAACATACTAAGCAATAACTTTCAAACCTTTTTTTAAAAAAAGGGGGATCCACATACAAGATCAACATTCATGAGAAAAAATTGTTAAAATTTATGGTAAAATGTGAAAATGATAAACTATACCTTGGTTTTGATGGCAGATCTCTTTAGCAATGATATATTCTCTCGTATTCCTTTTGTTTTGAACTGAAATGAAAGCAAGAAAAATTGAATATTTAGGACTCAAAATCAGCAACTTTTTGTTAAATTTAATAATTATCCAATCCAAACATTTATCCTTTAAAAGGTTCAGACAACCACAATATAAACTCAACAAAACAAGGGATATGGCACGGCAATCTTAAGATTCAGTAAAAGGAATCAGTGTGCATATCCTTCACAGAGCAACAGTTTCTATGAAGATAGAACAGAGCAATCAGTGTGCATATCAGTGTGCATATCCATTGATTTCTTTACATTACTAAGGAATTTCACTTCATTTTACTTTAGTTTCTATGAAGATAGAATAGAGCAACAGTTGGTGAGTTCAAAAATCTCAACCCTTCACAGATCTAGACCACGCACATGCAAGCATAGAAATCAACTCTAGTGTAATCATGAACACCTTTAATCACAAATTTCGCTGGGTTAGGGTCTGCATTTAGAGAAATTCGGCTATGAAGAACACTTTGAACAGAGGAACCAACATCTGAACTTAAAAAAACAGACTTTGCTTAACCTTAACCTCATTCTTGTTGAGGATTTCGTCCAAAAGTCTTAAATTTTAATTCACTCGCCCAAATAGGAGAAATTGGAGGTAGGAGTAAACACAAAAAACTCACCTAATAACTTGAATCTATCCTTGCAAGTGCGACTTTGAGTTGGAGAGGAAGAAGAATAGAATGGTGAGGAACGACGCTGTGTGGAGGACAATGTGGGATCTGAGAGAACGGAGTTGGAACTTGAAGCAACGACTTCTTCGAGTTGGAGAGGAAGAAGAATGATGAGGCAGAGACTTGGGAAGGCTTAGGAATGGCGGGGGAAGGTTTGAGAGTGAGAGAGGGACAAAGATAGGGCTAAGAGTGAAATAAGAGACAACAATGAGCTAAGGGGATTCGAGCTAGAGGGAAATAAGAATTATTAAGTTCCTGCCAGCCTATCCCAATGCTTACTTAATTAAAGTGTAGGGATAGGTAGATAAATAATAAAAAAACAAAAAATATTTTAAAAGTTTTTAAATATTTTAAATACCTATCCCAACGCTTCTGACCTAATAAGCATTGGGATAGGCCTATTTCATTATTTTTTAATTGTTTCCTTTTTTTAAAAGGCCTTAGTATTTTTAAAATTTGTTTAAAATATTTTTTAAACAATATTTAAATCCCTTGGGGGCTATACCAACGCTTATAACGTCATAAGCATTGGGATAGGCCCCATGGGATTTAAATTTTATTTAAAAAATATTTCAAGTAAATTTTAAAATATTGAGGCCTTTTAAAAAAGGGAAACAATTTAAAAATAATTAAATAGGCCTATCCCAACGCTTATTAGGTCAGAAGCGTTGGGATAGACCCCAAGGGATTTAAATATTATTTAAAAAATATTTCAAACAAATTTTAAAAATACTGAGTCTTTTTAAAAAAAGGAAATATATATATATATATATATTTGGGCTTATCCCAACGCTTATGACATCATAAGCGTTGGGATATGACTACTTATATATTTTTAAATTATTTTCCTATTTTTAAAAAGCCTGAGTGTATTTTTAAAATTTTTTTAAATTTTTTAAACAATATTTAAATACTTTGGGGCCTATCCCAGTGCTTACTAATTTATAAGAGTTGGGATAGGCCCAATTGCATTTAAAAATATTTAAAATTGATTTTTTTTAATTATTTTGTCATATTTTAAAATACCTCAGTTTTTTTATTTGAATTAAATATTTTTAAAATAATTTTTAAATTCCAGGGTCCTATCCCAACGCTTATATGGTCATAAGCGTTGGGATAGGCCCCCTTTGTTATTTTTAAATTGTTTTCGTTTTTTTTAGAAAGCCTGATTGTATTTTTATAATTTGTTTAAATTTTTTTAAAACAACATTTAAATACTTTGGGGCCTATCCGAACGCTTACTAATTTATAAGCGTTGGGATAGGCTAAATTGCATTTAAAAAATATTTAAAATTGATTTTTTAATTGTTTTGCCATATTTTAAAATGCCTCAGTTTTTTTAAATTTGAATTAAATATTTTTTAAATAATTTTTAAATTCCAGGGGCCTATCCCAACGCTTATTAGGTAATAAGCGTTGGGATAGGTTCCCTTTTTTATTTTCAAAATGTTTTCATTTTTTAGGAAGCCTGATTGTATTTTTATAATTTGTTTGAATTTTTTTAAAACAACATTTAAATACTTTGGGGCCTATTCCAACGCTTACTAATTTATAAAAATTGGGATAGGCCAATTGCATTTAAAAAATATTTAAAATTGATTTTTTAATTGTTTTGCCATATTTTAAAATGCCTCAGTTTTTTTAATTTGAATTAAATATTTTTGAAACAATTTTTAAATTCCAGGGGGCCTATCCCAATTCTTATAAATTATTAAATGCTGGGATATGCTTATACATATACCATCACTTTTTTTTTAAAATGCTGGTATAGGTCATATTATACCTATCCCATCACTTGCGTTTCGTAAGTGCTGCTATTGTTGCGCTGCAATAGAGTATTTCTGTAATAGTGTAACCTGGAGCAACATGACCGTAAGTACCAACTAAAAGCGTTTGATTAGATGTATCTGGATAAATGATTCTAGTTGTGCCAAAATCATATACAAAAGCCTCCATCTTTGAGTTCAACAATACATTATCACTTGTTATGTCTCTATGGATGATTGGAGGAGCACATTCATGATGCATGTAGAACAAAGCATTTGCTATTGCTTCGATGGCATCTACTCTCTTACTGCAATCGAATTCTTTAGCTTCATCATCTTTGTTCAAGACATAAAAAAGCTTTCGCTTTCCATGATTCATAAATGAGAAACATGCACTGATGATGAAAACAAAACCCATGAAGCTTTATAATATTACGATGTCGAATTTCACTTAACATCTTCACTTCATTGTGAAAACTATTAGCATAAGATGTGTTTTCGTATTTCCTTCTATGAAGTTTTTTCAATGCTACGGTTTTGCTGCTGGGAAGTTGTGCTCTATAAACGCTTCCATAGGCACCGGTTCCAATACAATATTTGATGTCAAAGTTCTCTGTTGCTTCAGTGATATCTTCATATGCGATTCTTCCATCATAATTCCATATTGAAAACAAATCCCCATTTTTCATTTCTGTTGTCTCAACTTTGGATACCTTTTTCTTTTTGAAAGATTCAAATAAGATGAAACCCATAACATATATGATGACTACAAGGAGAATTGTTAAAGGAATAATGATTTTCAACAAAAAATTTGGACCTTAGAAGAATCATGAGTCTTTTCTGGACCAAGTAATTCTTTATTACCATAGAATATACCCACTGAGAATATTGTATGACAAGTTGATGTGGTGCAGCCTACCAAGTTCTCTAGGTACACTACCAGAGATGTAATTGTAGCTCAAATCAATGCTACACCATTGTGAGACAGTGCACATGTCAGATGGAAATTCACCATTGAATTTGTTGTGGCTAAAGTCACCATAAAAATTATAATCATTGTTGAAAACGTGGGAAGGTTTCCACTCATATTATTCTGGGAGATATTTAGATGAAAACTTCGATAGAAATCTTCAGATAGGTCTAGCATGCTACCACTTAATTGATTTTGAGAAACATCAAAGTATTCTAAATATTTCAAACTTAAAATTGAAGGAAGTATATGACCTGCATTGAACAAATTTGGGTTCAAATATAAGTTCTTGAGATTTTTTATAAAACCAAAGTTAAAAGAGTGACTCCAACTAATTGTTTTCACTCAAATCCCACAATTCTAAATAAGGTTGGGAGGGGTGAAATTGGACACACGTGTAATATTGTTGGAAGACAAGTCCAAATGAATGAGATTTTGAAGAGTTCCAATCTGAGTTGGAATGGTACATGTAAACCCCGTTCCATGTAGGTTCAAACTAGATTCAAATAAATATATAAGTTTTTTGATATAATTATACTCAAAGCTGAAGGAATGGCACCAACTAGATTCTTTTCAATTTAAATTGAGCTATTCTAAATAAACAAGGTTGGTAAGGATGGAAGTTAACTAAGATTATTGTAAGATACACTTGTAAATATTGGATGAATGAATGAAGAGCTCCAATTTGAAGGAGAGTGGTACCTGTTATCCCCATTCTAGAAAGATTCAAATATTTAAGTTTTGGAAATGCAGTGAAGTTAAGATCTGATAGCCGAGATTGCTATGAATGGATTTTTAGTTGGTTAATTGAGATAACGCTTCCAATTTCGTCACAAGATATTCCATGCCAGTCACAATGATAGTTAGAGCCATTATCGTTGATGTTGCACCATTTGCTCTCAAGTAAATGCATTTGTCTCCTTTACTGTCGTGGCAGTAGCAGCGTAAGCGTTAAGGAACAAAATAACCACTATTGCAACTGATCATCAAATTTGTACATAACCTAAAGCTTAAAAATC